>CM060839.1:92537904-92770404 GCA_030762175.1 Metallyticus violacea
GGTTCATCTAAGTGATTATGTTAATTCACAAAATAATCGATACCGCATTTCAGAAAAATCTAACCTGTTTCACAAGTAACCTCTGCATGACAAAAAGATAGGATTTTGATGTGCCATTAGCGGCGAGAAGTAAGATTCCCTGTATTTTTAAGGTAGGTACGGAATATTTTGCAGCCCTTTTCCGTGAATTAACTGTGATGGAAGGTACTAGGGTCCTGACTTTCCAACAGGAGTCTGCAACAGCATGTACAGCCCATGTCAGCTTACAAGCTTTTCCTGAAATGTTTGATAATAGTCAGTATTAACAACATATGGGCCTCTAGATACCCCGATTTAACGTCCTGCAATTTTTATCTCTGTGGGGGGATTAAAGAAAAAACATACAAAACAAAACCACACATATTAGATCAAATAACACTTGTGAAGAAATGTCTTCCATTTCTTAGAAGGAACTGCAGAACGTAATGGTTAATTTCATAAGCACCTGTCAAAAATATATGGAAAATGAAGGGAGGCAGTTCCACCATCTTCTTGCTTGATAATGTTGAGTAAATTTACCCTCAAGTGTTTAAGTGTTATTAATAACTTACACGACAATCACAGCTGCGGACTTTTCTCACCCACCGCGATATCAGCTTGAACCGACCGACAAGCCTTTACTCGTGGAGCGGTTCCGTGAAGAAAAAATCACCCCTTAGATGGAACATCCCCCTTCCCCTACGAGCCTTAGCCATACTTCAAACCGCACCAACCCACCTCGACCTTGTACTTTTTTCCCTATAACACAACCAACGGAATGAAATGTTATGAAAAGAGAGAGCGGAAAATTCATGGAAAGTAAAAATGCAACCTAGCATTGGCCTTAGCATTCCTCAAGGGATTTCGGGGCCTCCTGAGTGAAAACCCCAAGCGTTACCGCCTCAGCAACTCGCTGCCTGCTACAGGGGGGCTTAAGAGAAAATATTAAAACAGAAATTGAACGAATTACAGAGGCAGAGATTATTGCGAGTTCTTAAAATGTTTCAGATGTGACTATAGGCGGCTTTGGTGGAAATTGCCAATCGACTTGACTTCCGCTCTGTGGACGCAGGTCCAAAATAACTATATGAGAGCCTGAAATAAATCATGCTAGAAATTTACATAGTAACCAAGCGTCATCCGTCTCCGAACAAAAAAGACATATCAACAATTTTCTGTTTTGTGTATTTAAAAGAATATCTACGTTTGTATAAAAACTTAATAAAAAGGGGTGAATCGCAATTGCTTCAGTTTTGATCATATTTCATTGAGTATAAAACACAGTAGAAATCAATGATACAGTAAAATTATAGCACTTTTAATAAATTTATATTTTGAAAATTGTTACCGCAATTTTCTTAAAACACACTTTTAAGGCAATGCTAATTTAGAATAATGGAGATTGAATGCAATAAAACATCACTAAATAACGTGGAATTCTCTTAAATAAAATTGAACCGAACTGAATAAATGGAAGGTATAGTGCTTGGCCTTGGGGGGCAATAAGAGATGGGAAATGCTTGGTTTAGACTGTAGATTGGGAGACTAGCAGGCTCAGAAAATTACCGTAATTCTGGTTGGATAATCTGCCCATTTTGAGGTCGAGATGCAGAACGTGTATATATTTTGGTAGAGAGTATCCACTAGGACGATTTAAGGAAATGGCTGTTTCTAATGCCAGTTAGGGTCCAATTGACGTGATGGGATTGCTTGCAGACCACATGAACTGGCTGAATATGCAAACTTTCCAGATTGCCGTGGTTAAAGCTAAACCAATATATTTCATTACAACGGTTAATGTCTTTATGGTAGACAAAATTCAATCAAGAATGTACAGTCAATGACACGTACCAGAGTAGGTCCATAAGTTTCCTCGCCTCGCCGATAAGGATATCGTCTTAACAAAGCCCTTATCTGGTATCATACCTTATCTGTTAAGTAAATAATTGCACCTGTAACTGTGTTCAGTTGTTCACATATAGTTGCATAAAGAAAGCCATGTGTAGCAGATTGTGACATGTTCAAAATAGAGTATCGACCTGTTATTAAGTTTTTCACAAAAGAAGGACTCGCTTTAAACGAAATTAAACAGCGATTGGACGGTGTATATGGGGAAACACCCCGCCCCCCTCATATTTTACCGTAAAAGAATGGGCCAAACTTTTCCGAATGGGCAGAGAAAGCATTGAAGACGAAGAGCGTGCAGGTCGGCCCTTGGAGGTGCTCACTTGTGAAAACATCGCTCTTGTTGAAGAAAAAAATTATGGAAGACCGGCGGTTGAAAGTTACAGAAATGGCAGCTAAGTTGGGCCTTTCTGAAACAACAGTCCTTCGAATTATTCATGAATATTTAAATATGGGTAAGGTTAGTGCAAGGTGGGTGCCTAGACTTCTTTCCTCAGTCCAAAAGCAGCAACAAGCATCCATCACTTCTTCGTCACACTTAAATTTCCTTACTCGAAGGTCCTTCTTGAGTTTTGAGAACATGAATTAGTCACTGGGAGCTAGATCTGGGGTATTGGGTGGATGGTCGATCTCCTTGAAGCCACATTTCTTCACAGCTTCCTTTGCAACAAGACCTGGGTGTACAGGCGCGTTGTCGTGAAGAAGGCGCACACCACCACTCAGCATTCCTCGCCTTTTCTCTTTGATGGAAGCATGCAGTCTGTGCAGTATTCCAGCTGAGTACTCTCCATTTACTGTGGTGTTCCTCTCCTTGAAGTCAATGAAGAGTATTCCTTCACAGTCTCAAAAGATTGTGGTTTTGATGTTCTTGGTTGACTGAGAGACTTGGATTTTAGAGCCAGTGCTTCGCCAGGTTTACGCTACTCCATTGATTCTTTTTTGGAGATGGTATCATAGAAAAGGATTATAGTTTCATCTCCTGTAAAAATGGTTTACAGAACTTCTGTCTCGTGGCCACGGCAGAGCTCCAAAAATGCCTGACAACAGATGACTTGTTGCTGCTTTTGGACTGAGAAAAAAAGTCTAAGCATCCATCTTGCAATAACCTTATTCATGTTTAAGTGTTCATGAATAATTCGAAGAACTGTTGTTTTAGAAAGGCTCAACCTTGCTAATATTTCTGTAACTTTGAGCCGCCGGTCTTCCATAATTTCTCCCTCCCAGCGATGTTTTCACGAGTGAGCACCTCCAAGGTCCGACCTGCACGCTCTTCTTCTGCAATGCTTTCTCGACCCTTTCGAAAACGTGTGGCCCATTCCTTTACGGTAAAATGACAAGAGGATGCTTCCCCATATACACCGTCCAATCGCTGTTTAATTTCATTTGGAGTAACTTCTTCTTTTGTGAAGAACTTAATAACAGCTCGAAACTCCATTTTGAATATGTGACAATCTTCTACACATAGCCTTCTATGCCCTATATCTGAACAAATAAACACAGTTAGAGCTGCAATTATTTACTTAACAGATAAGGTATGACATCAGATAAGGGTTTTGTAAAGGCGATAATCCTTATAGGCGATGCCGGAAACTTATGGCCCTACTCTCGTATCTGCAAACAATGTTTAGGGACACCGTCTATATCCGTGCCTCATTGCCCGTGGTTTGTGGTAACCCAGAGTCTCCCTTACGTTATCCCTTCTTCCGGAGGTGCCCCTCTTCAATTTAGAGGATCGTTAGAGAAACCAAAGTCTAATTTTAAATAATTTTATAAGCAATAGTCTATTACTGTTTAAATAAAGAGGAATCTATAATATTATCATAAGGATTTAAATATTTGTACAGTAAAGATTAAAGTGTTGCAACAAAGGAAAATATATTTTAATAACAATAAACGGAATGTTTTAAATATGTTAGACAATAATGTTAAAAAAGCATTTCATTTAATTTATGCCCGAGGTCGTTAAGGCACGGTCTCGTGAGTGGAGGTCTGGGGTTCGAATCCCGCCAGAACCGTTCTCCTCGATTGAGGGTTTTTTCCAGGTTTTCCCCAGTCCTCATGAATTCCAAATGCCGGGAGGTCCCCAAAACTTAGGCTTGGAACGTTTCCTTCCTTAAAAATAAGTCCTTTCCCAATTTATCATTTCATTGAATGTATCATCAGTGAACATCACCTGAGGTGTCTCTGTAGCAAAAACGGGCGTTAAACACCATTCATTCATTACAGTGGTACAAAATGACTTAATGAATCCTTTTTTATTTCTCGTATAGGTATTATGATTTTGTAATGTTCATTACATTTTAAAAAGTAAGAGCAATTTTTAATAGTAATTATCACAAAATTAACTTATCTAGTTTTATTTTAGTAATTTAAACCAAACGGAAACAGTGTGCCCCATTTGGAAATCTGTTATCACTTGCAAGGAGCATTTTTTGGCTCAAATGCTCACGTAGAAAGTGTGTTTTTTACTAAAGAATCACAAATGGGCCGATAAGACCTGTTGAATTAATAAAAACCGCGTAACAAATGGCTGTAAATACCTTGCCAAAAAGTCGATATTTTATAAATACTTGAAAATCAAGTTTAAATTATTTACTTTGCAACTCCAATGATGAATAAAAGATACAACTTTTGCATAGCAACACAATGAATATGATTTTATTGTTGAGCTTATAGTGTGCACGTTCTGTAGGGTTTTACACAAAGAGTAAAATATATTATGTTAATTGATGGTTATAAAAGCATCCCTTATTTTAAGTACCAACATACCTAAATTCGATTTTCAAAATCTTGCAACGTTAATTACTGTTGATATTTATGGAGCAATTCAAGAAAAACTACAGGGAAAAATGTATGTAACATGATAACACACGATCGCATTCTGCTAACATGGTCTAAGCAGCTAGCCAGGAGCTTCGTTGGGAGATACATCATATCTCCCTTATTCCCCAAAATGTTCTTCCAAATTTCGACCATTTCCGCTGTTTTATCAACAATCTTTGTGGAAACCATTTTATAAAGAAAATTCTCTTTAAACGTTACTTTAGGACTTTTGTAACCCCAAACCAACAAATTTCTTCAAGCGTGGAATCGAAAAACTGCCCAGCGCTGGTAGTTATAGAAAATGCAGGAGAATTTATTACTAATTTGTTTTTGTGTTCTGTTTATATCAAATAATAATATTGTCACAACAAAAACGCCAAAAACATATTCTCAACCTGATATAGGGTTTTTATTAGCATTTATTTTAAT
This sequence comes from Metallyticus violacea, assembly GCA_030762175.1. NCBI lineage: Eukaryota > Metazoa > Arthropoda > Insecta > Mantodea > Metallyticidae > Metallyticus > Metallyticus violacea. Next base: position 92,543,080 of record CM060839.1, read on the forward strand.
TTACTTAAATGCTTGTTTTTTTTTTCTAAATGGATTTTTTAATATCAAGTATGGTCTTTTAAGTGAAAAGTGACCCTGCGTAAAACTACTCTTACAATCTCGTAACGTTTCGCCATACACATTCTTAAAACAGTTTTGTTCAAAACTCTTGGTGATTATGTTTTTATTTTTCAGAACATATCTTCAGCTTTTTATTTTAACAAACAAGTTTTACAATGCTCCCTTCAGCTTTCTGTAGTTAACCTAGTTGGAAAACATACGCAGCAGGCAGAAGGTAACTACGTGACACTGATCCGTGTTGTATCGTATCTTTTCGGTTAAAGCGCCGCGCAATTGGAGCCCTCACTCAAGAGCGGTGAAGTCTGGAGCGTCTGGTATACTGCGGGATTGTAATGGGGTTTCTTTTTATGTCGCCTCCGCCACCGCCACAGACAAAAAACATTTAGCCATTTCCCAACACAACGTGACAGCTGCTCTCGTCTTGTTTTCTAGGTCAACTGCAATAGCTCTCACGAGAACTGTTGACTCAAATGTTATTGCTTCAGAATCCACCTATGTTCGTCTGCTGTTTTCTTTATTGTTTGCTGTTTAATCAATTCTTTTCTAATGTCAAGCCATCATTACATTTTTTTTTCTATTTGTTTACTGAGATTGAAACAATTTTATTGTATCTCAGTCTCAACCGTGTTCCATCCAAGCCACTCAAATTAGTTTGTTCACAGGTTCATCACAGAAGCTACAATTTTAGCCATTCTAGTCCTCGGTTCATATGGATCTCATTGTTCATATTGACGGTCATCTTACTAAAAGTATGAAAATAACATATAAACTTTATTTAACAACACACACACACTTAATTTTATGTTATACAGTCCGTTAAAGGTGTCCATTATCATGTGCTTAAGTGTGTTGATACTTAGATGACATTGCAAGAAAATAGACAATTTAAAATACATTTTCACACAATTACATTTTCCGACGACGATATGAAACCGGCAAGATAATTTGCAAAAATCTCTTCAAATTATGCAAAGTTTCAAAAGCGCAAACCGATGCAGCTTGTAAGTCAAGAACGGTTAAGTGATAAGAACATTTCTGCAGAGTCTTCATTTGAACGCGTGGCCGGGTTAACGGGAATTTGCCTGCCTTCTAACCGGTTTTGTTCCCCCCTCCACTTTCTCACCTCTCCGTGTGTTGACGCGAAGTCTTTGTGCTGTACAGGAGTTCAACGTTGTGAGACCACCTGTTTCATTATTATAGTGGTGAGACCACCTGTTTCAGTGTTATAGTGTGTTAAAACTGTTATAATGGCAAAAAGTTCCTATACTTTAGCACACAGAATCTTCATGTATGATTACTCCGTAACAACAAATGCATGTAAAGAAGTGAGACGGCGATTTATAAACAGATTCCCTGCTGTTCGTGCACCTCACAGAGAAACGCTTCGTGATGTCGTGAATAAATTTATGGAAACGGAACCTCTTCTTGATAAGAAATCGAAAGTAAAACGCCGTGTTCTTACAGAGGAAAAACTCGATAAAATAGGAAGAAAGTTAGAACAAAATTCCAAGAAATCTCTGAGATAGTTTGCTCAGGAATAAAATTTCGCAAACCTCGACTTAGAATGCCACTAAACTTTTAAATGTAGTATATATTAAACATGGGTCTATATATATATATATATAAAGGACGAACCAGATTTTATTTACATGGCCATGTAGCGACACAAAACAATAGATACTGGAGTGCAGAAAACCCCGATTTGTTGATCAAATGCCATTGTATGACAAAAAAAAAAATAAGTAAAAAAAATTAGTGTTTGATGCGCTGTAGAAATTTAAATGCTTGAGTTTAAGGGGCTATGAATACTCCGCAGGCAAACGGCAGGCTCCCTGCTACTAAGAAAATCCCAATTAATATAATTTTATATGTTGTGTAAGGGTACACTATGTAAAAATTAAATACTGAACATTTTGCATTAATTTGTTTAAGTATAATTTAAAATTTTGTATATCAGTGCTGAAAAAAAGTTTTAAAAATTCTAGGGGGGTAAAACTTAGGGATTAATGAAAGCTAGGGATCTTTAAACGGAGTTCGCGGTCAGGGACAGTTTGAGTCCAACATATAAAGTTAATAATGTTACCAGTTAAGCTATTAATCTAATTGAATTAATAATGTAAATAAAATGAGTAATTTTATAACACTTAATTTGTATACTATGATTTTCCTACAAAGCGGCTACACACACACATGCTTATATATTATATAAGCATTACAACGATTAAGTTATAGGACATTACTGTAAATATTTCATTTTCATAATTAAGAAAATATTAATAAATTACCTTCCAAATAACGGTCTGAACGTTGCTTTTTTATTGATAAGTTATATCGTGCGATATGCATTTTCTATAGCCGAGAATATTAGAAATGTTCATTATATTTGGAACTAGTAACATTAATATAATGCACCCATTTAAACTAAAAATGTTAATAATTAAGCAGGGGTTCTTGGCATGGGATAAGACTTATGGACCTTTTATCCTAGAACTGAGTTATTTATGTTAAATTGATATGAGGAATGATGTGTATCAGAGTTCGCTGAGGAAAAGAACGTTTTCACGTCTCTGCGATCTCTTTCAGAACAAGTTTAGTACTAACAGAGGTCGGATGCGGAAGTGAGAGTAAATAATTTATTCTTTATTTATTAATTAAAGTACGTTCAGATATTCTAAATAATATATGAAACAGGGACTATCCATGTTGCTACTCAATATTTGATTTACGAAAGTAACAGTGACAACGCTGGAGAGTGTTAGTTCAGATTTTAAACCGACATTTTCCTTCTACCTTTGGATTATAACTGTTTGTTACAGTTTTTCATAACAGATTTAAATGGATAAGAAAAAGTCTCCAAAAATTTTCGAAAACCTTCCTCAAAAGTCGAAATTTAAATGACAGAAACGCTCCATAGCCCTGCCTGTGGAGGCTCTCTACTCCAGCCGTAACAAGAAGGTAAAAACGCTATAAATTTTCATTAACACAAAGTGCCTTTTAAACGTGCTTGACACACACAGATTATCATCTCCGCCCTAGTACATACAAGCGTCTCTGTATATTTCAACGCACACGCGCCTTCCTACAGATTATGACATGTTAACATCACGCGATGAAGACATACTCACAGAAATGAGCAGTTGACTTTAAATATTTAACTCTGGCTCAGTTCTCTTCAAAGAAAAAAAAGGGGGGGGAAGGGCAACATAGCAGATTAATTCAACTATATAAGTCCCTCCAAATACGATGAAAGGACCAGAAATGGGCAAATGATCTGCAAGAACTACATTAATGAATGCTACATTAAATAATTAATTAATTTTACCAGCCTATTTTAAAGCAAGTCATCAGCGAGCAATAGCACTAAGCCAGGCAACGACTAAAGAAAACATTTCAAAGGCCGAGTAAAACGTCGTTCATAATAACAGTCCAATTAATAGCATCCGGCAGCGGTATGCTGGTCAAGGAAACTAACTCTGCCTTTGTTGGTTGGCATATCAATCCGCTAAGGAGGTAAGTAAATCTTCTGCAGCAAAATATCTTCCACAAACACCAACTACAGAGGAAAAATCGTCGACGTTGACCGAATCTTGTGCCAAGAAAAACATAATTCACTTGGTCGAAAATTTCTGTACTAATAACGCTATTCGAGTTTGTGTGCAGAAAACGAGAGCTTATATAACGAACTAACAACCAGCTAAGTTGCAAGCACATAGCCCTAAAGACTTCCTACAGTAGTAGCGGTGTATTTATTTATAAAATATATTGGTACAAACCTAGCTCATCCATGTCAAATGGGTCCTGGGATCGTAAGTGCATTCCTAATGCATTAGGAAGAAATACATGAATTTACACAAACCAATATTTAACTCTCAAAGAGAAAATCAGTATATAATAATAAAATAAATAACTGAAAAATATATAAAGGAAAAAATTCGAAATACACAAATAAATTAAACAGTGCAAAAGTATAGTGACTCATGTTCCCCTACCCTCTTCCCGATTGTCCGCCTCTTCCGATCTGAGCTGTCTCACTTTATTTAAAAATTTACCTACTCCCTCCTCCTCCTTCCTATCTACCAGGGTAGTCCAGCACTGCCATTGCTCTCTCCCTCCGTTAACAAATGGGGCCGATATATATCTCTTCCTTCTTCCTGGGCTCGTAAGCGGAAGGCCTAAGTTCGATTTCCACCAGGATCATTCCACCTGACTGTGTCTTTTCCAGTTTTCTCCATAATAAACAACAAATGCCAAGGAAGCCCCTATACCTACATCTAAAACGTTCCCCTCGTTTTTTAAAAAAACAATGATTTCCCAATTTATCCTTTCATCTGATGTATTATCAGTATCTACCAACTATGAAGTCTGAGCAGTAAAAATGGGTATTAATTATTATTTACAAAAAATAACAAACAAATAGAAACTACCTACTCCAAACTCATAATGCAGGGTGACACTCGTTAACGCTAGGAACTACGTAAAAAAGGAACTGCAGTTAGAATAAGGTACAGTTCACACTAAAGAAATGTCCAGAAGAGAATCACGTAAAGTTCAGCCTCAGTTCGCACTAGCGAGTATTCCCGGAGAGGAGCTGCGTAAAGTAAAACACTGTCAACAGTAGCTAGCCCATCTTCAGTTCGCGCTAAAGTAAACAAAGCCTAAAGCTAAGGCAAAACGTAAGAACACATTTAAAACTGGAAAACGGGAATGCTTGTTTTTTTTTACATAACTACAGGATATCACTAAAAGATAGGCTACAAATTCATAGAATAAAAATGAAAACATTAACAAAGCAGGACTCGTAGAGTTCCAAGTTGTGTACACTTCCATACCTTTGGTCCCCATGCTTATGCTGTGTATATCGTCTTTCTTAGCACTACTTCATCACAGTTATAGAAAAGGCAAACATTGAGACTTCTAAATGGTAATATCCTTCCCGAGGAGCTCATTGCACGCTTAAATTTTTTATTTGCGAGGGTAATTCCATAAGTTTCCGCTATAACTATTTTCTTGGTATGATAAAGATAAAAATATAATTCACTTTTCAATATGGTTACCCTTTATTGCAATACACTTCTCACATCTTTGAATTAAATTTTCAATTCCCCCCCCCCCCAAAGAGTCATAAGTCTTGTATGCAAAATGCATAAACATCATCCATCACTTCTTCGTCACATTGAAATTTCCTTTCTCGAAGGTCCTTCTTGAGTTTTGAGAAGAGGAAATATTCACTGGGAGCTATATCGGAGCTGTAGGGTAGATGGTCTATCTCCATGAAGCCACATTTCTTCACAGCTTCCTAAGCAACAAGAGTCGTGCCCCTTTAAGTCAATGAAGAGTATTCCTTCACAGTCCCAAAATATTGTGGCCAGATCTTCTTGGTTGACTGAGTGACCTTGGTCTTTAGAGGCGGTGCCACGCCAGGTTTACGTTACTCTATTAATTCTCTTTTGGACAAGGGATCATAGTAGGGAACAATAGTTTCATCTGCTGTAACAATGGTTTGCAGAACTTCTCTATCGTTGCCACGCCAGAGCTCCAAAACAGATGACTCGTTGCTTTTGGACTGAAGAAAGATGTCTAGGCACACATCTTGCGTTAACCTTAAATGTTCATGAAAGGCCCAACCTTGCTGCTATTTCTGTAACTTTGAGCCGCCGGTCTTCAATAATTTCTTCTTTCACAAGAGCGATGTTTTCAGCAGTGAGCACCTCTAAGGGCCGACCTGCACGCTCTTCGTCTTCAATGCTTTCTCAACCCATTCGAAAAAATTTGGCCCATTCTTTTATGGTAGAATATGAGGGGAGTGCTTTCCTACATACACCGTCCAATCGCCGTTTAATTTCATTTGGAGTAAGTCCTTCTTTTGTAAAGAACTTAATAACAGCTCGAAATTCCATTTTGAACATGTCACCATAGCCTTCTTTATGCAACTATATCTGAACAGCTGAACACAGCGGAGCGGAAGCTAGAGCTGCAATTATTTACTTAACATATACATTCGTTTTGACTATTGTGAAGGTGATAATCCTTATCGACGAAGGCGGAAACTTATGGATCTACCCTTGTATTTCCAATTATCTCCCCCAAACTTAAAGGCCCACTTACGCTACAAAAACAATTGTAATAACGTAATAATTTTTACATCCAGAAAGAAAGCCTACTATATATTTTCAATAGCAACACATGCACTGAACTTTGAAATGATAATCCTTTAGTTTTCAAATGCTGAAAACTATTTTAAAATTAAACTTCTTCTTCTTGTTCTTTTAAATATTCCGCTTCATAAATAGATTAACAAGATGCCCCTTATAATTTAAGCAATGCCGGATTTTCAAGTTGCACTCCACTTAAAATGAACATAAGTTTAATAGTTTTACGTTAATTATTCTATGGCTGCAAATTTCGCTGGTGTTAAAGCGGCCTACCATCATCAACGTAAAGGGAGAAGTGTTGGTTAATGGATCTGCCCTGGCTGGATCCTTAGGGAGGTCTCTACTCCCAGATGCCTTGTTCCGTTTAGTTTCATTATTTAATCACATGAGCAAATTTAGTGGACTTATGCAGCTGAGATAAGCGTGTTCCTAATAACTAAAGGGGATTTGGTGCGTGCGAATTACTAAATCAAGTTTTATCGTCTCGTGGGTATTTTCTTTCTTTATTAGAGCAGAACTTTTATCTGCCTTTGTATTTACACTATAAATGAATGAGTACGCAGAGATTTTATTTTATTGTTTCTTCTTTAATTTCTAATTATTTAGGTGCAACATTTGGTGATGTCATTTTCTCTGTCTTTTTTTTTTTTTCTTTCGAGGACTTCAAGCTAAATAAGTTATACTTTTTATGATTAATAATAACGATATATAAGATATAGCGGTTATTTATAATTTATAATTAAAATGTTATTTACTTTGAAGGTTCGGGTTCATAGGTATATACGTAATCTCAGACATTTCCAAGCAATTTTGCTATTTCTGATTATATTAAACAGTTCCCATTGAGAAGCGACTCTTCCCAGCCTAGTTACCCTTTATTGAAATACACTCCTCACATTTTTTAATTAACATCTCAATCCCCCCCCCCCAAAAGTCAGAAGTCTTTTATGCAAAATGGGCATAAACAGCATCCATCACTTCTTCGTCACACGTACATTTCCTTCCTCGAAGGTGGTTCTTGTGTCTTGAGAAGAGAAAATAGTCACTAGGAGATAGATCTGGGCTGTAGGGTGAATGATCGATCTCTTTGAGCTTCCTTTGCAACAAGAGCTGTGTGCACGGGCGCGTTGTCGTGAAAAAGGCGCATACCACCATTCAGCTTTCCGCGCCTTTTCTCTTTGATGGAAGCACGTAGCCTGTGCAGTAGGCCAGCATAATTCTCTCTATTTACTGTGGTGTTCCTCTCCTTGAAGTCAATGAAGAGTATTCCTTCACAGTCCCAAAAGATTGTGGCCATAATCATCTTGGTTGACTGAGTGACCTTGACCTTTAGACGCGGTGTTTCGTCAGATTTACGCCACTCCATTGATTCTCTTTTGAACAAAAGATCATAATAGAAGTTCATAGTTTCATCTCCTGCAACAATGGTTTGCAGAACTTCTCTCTCGTTACCACAGCAGAGCTCCAAAACAGATGACTCGTTGCTTTTTTTGAACTGTGGAAAGAAGTCTAAGCCCCCATCTTGGACAACTTTATTCATGTTTAAATATTCATGAATAATTCAAGGACTGTTGTTTTAGAAAGGCCCAACTTGCTGCTATTTCTGTAACTTTGAGTCGCCGGTTTTCCATAATTTCTCCTACAAGAGCGGGCGATGTTTTCATGAGTGAGTACCTCCAAGGGCCGACCTACACGCTCTTGGTTGGTTACCACACTTGCCTCCTAAACCCAAGATCGCAGGTTCGAACCCGGTCAGGACCGATGGCTTTTTTCGAGAGTAAAAATCCTAAGTGTGGCTTCCTTCGGAAGGGGAGTAAAGCCGTGGGTCCCGTGTCGTACATTTACAGCACGAAAAAGAACCTCAAGCCTGAAAGAAGAGACCTCTGAGCAAAATTAGTCGGCCGTTTCACGCCCTGAGTTGAATGGGACGCTGATGACCGGAGATGTTAAAGAGCGTCCATAAATAAATCAATCAATCAATCAAAAAAAAAAAAAAAAAAAAAAGCTCTTGGTCTTCAATGCTTTCTCGATCAATTCGAAAAAGTTTGGCCCATTCTTTTACGGTAGAATATGGGGGTGATTCCCCATATGGACCGTCCAATCGCTGTTTAATTTTATTTAGAGTAAGTTCTTCTTTTGTGAAGAACTTAATAACAGCTCGAAACTCCATTTTGAACATATCAAAATCTTCTACTCATTGCCTTCTTTATGCAACTATACACAGCGGAAGTAAAGTTACAGGTGCAATTATTTACTTAACAGATGACACCAGATAAGGGTTTTGTAAAGGCGATAATCCTTATCGGCGAGACCGGAAACTAATGGACCTACTCGCATGAATGGTAGAACAATTTTGGAAATTAACACAGCTTTACCGTAGCAGCCTCGCGCGATATCTAGTCCGTATTGTTTTCTTCACAACACCAGGAGGACTTTAAAAAAGCAAGTCTTCTTACCATCAAACTATCAGATTTTCCCTCATGGTCGCAAAATATAAATATGGAGTGAAGTAAAAACTATTCAATTGTCCAGTTTGAATTTAAAGTCTCGTCGTCCTAAATCCTCCCTTGTTTAAAGTTGTTTTTAATTTTGTATACTTTATCTGTTACCATTTAATCGTTGCATTATTCATGCATCCTGAAACAGTAATTATTATAACATTTTATGATAAAATAAAATATCATGTAGAGCATAACTACGCCCGGGAGGAATTTGGTTTCTAGGCAGCTGCTACTACAGTAACTAACGCTTAATTTCATTAGAAGCTGCCAAAAATGTTTTGAATATTAGTAGAAAGTAGAATATTTTATACCATCTATGAAGCACTCTAAACAACCGTTATATTTAGAAATTGAGCACTTACAAATTTACGTTTTCTAAATTTCTTGGATCGAGGAAGAGTTTCACTGGGGTATAGCAACAAATTCTCTCACTTTCCTCACCAAGGACTTCCCTGAAAGACATTTGGAAAATGCTTCTGTAGCAGATTCGATGATTATGTAGCCCCGTATCTTGCACCCTCTCCCCACAGAAAAACAACGAATGACAACTCAAGAGGGTTCAAAGTTGTATTATCTGGTATTCTAATATTATTTAATATTTATATAAAAACTTGAAGCTAAAATTAACTTTCATGCAGCCATAAAAATATCCATAGGCGCTTCCCTTATCACCTAAAACTATTCTTTACTTAACTATTCGCAATACTGTACAGAGATAATAATAATAATAATAAATAGCACAACATCAATATCAACAATTCTGTGGGTGGTAGTGAGAATTAACAGCCTGACACGTACATGTTAAGTATGTCAACTGCTAGAGATATATGTATACGAGAATGTGCCAAACACAAGTGATAGTTATTATTTCTGAACATATATAGTTGACAAACTATAGTCTTACAACAAAAATCGTAAAGCAAAAAAAAAAAAAAAAAAAAAAAAAAAAGGTAGAACTCTGCAATTTTAATAGCTGCTAAAACGTCTAGTTCTTGAAATATGTCAAAACAATCAATTTTCAGTTTCTTTATTCAAACTCTCCGTGATACTTTATTCCCCTTCAGAGGGCCTAAACTTAAAAATTGTAATCATTTAAAAATGATGGCAAACTGTTACAAATACTAAGTCTTAAAGTGCACATTTTGACATTCAAGTGCACATAACTCAAATAATATTTGAGCTAGAAAGCTGAACTCTTATGAACTGCTTTAAAACACAAATACTTAAAAATTAATCCATTATTATAATGTTGATACAAGTTTTTCATACATATATCGGAGAAAAGTAGTAACTTTAAATACAATGGTTTTAGTGTCTAATAAAATAAATATAAAATAAAAAATATTAACAGGAACACTGTTTTAATGCTCTGCTTTGTATATCAATAAATTGGGAACTACCAGTAAAAATGCCAACTTTCCAGTTTAATTTATTACTTAGATATTTGCAACGAAACACACAAATGCATATTTTAATAAAAATGACTAAGTATGCATTGCAGAATACAGGAAAAAACTAAAAAATCATATTATTACTCTTAAAACATTCCTAATTTATTCATTTAAAGACTTATAAATTATATAAAATTATATCGACGACTACAATGATTTAAAATATAACAAACATTTTCAATGCGTTCATAAACTAGTTTACTTAGGGCGTTTCTTAGAATACAGGACATTTCTATTTTATCGTAAACGTACAACTTGTTATTTGCAAAATATAAACTTCAGAACATCATTAATAGATATGATTAAAGATAAGCGATTAACACAAGTAATTTGTTACCTTAATGCTTTTATTTAGTTAAATCAATAGGTAGTTTTAACAGGTGCTTTCGTGCCATCAGTTGACTTTTAGGAATAACCTTCATATACGTAAGTCTGTTAACGAGAAACTCAGTTCAGCAGGTGCCAGGGTGTATACCTAGCGCCTAAAGGCTGTGGCAAAGCAATATGATAAGTGTTATCTCTCGCAAGAAGTCGTTGTGAAGAGCATCCTTTTCGCGTAAGTGTGGATATAACCTAGTTTCTGCTACACCTTCATCCTACATATAACGCGTTAAATTCCATTTTATGGAGCACGAAAAACATTTAATGTCACCGCCACTCGTTTCAAATGGTTCAATTACCTTTATTATTATAATATAGTTTCATTGCACTATATTGGATAATACAGCCCATTATAATTTCAAAGCGAAGTATCCACAGGTTCCGAAAGATAACGCCTGGCAAGCAATCAGGAAAGAAAATTTAATAAACAAGTGAAAAATGCTATTTATTTTTTTGTTATAGAACACAAAAAATGTTTTAAAGATAAATTTTAAAAATAAAATATTGAGATTAAATTTTAAAAGTAAAATGAAAGCGTAACTTAATATTTGGCGTTATGTGTAGATGCAACCATATTAATCAATACATTTAGCTTTTTATTTCATAACTCTAAAATACTCTATTAGGTGAGGTGAACCTTTAAGTACATTTTTGTATCTACTAATAGGAATATCTTAAACAATATAGAGGCATTAACGATTTTCATAAAAATACCGGAAACAATGGAGTTGGTGTACAGGGGGTTGTGAGGTCAACTATGTCGTACGGGACCGAAATTTGGGCCGAGAAACATATTCACGTACAAACACTGTTTCTAAAACGGTTGCTACAAGTAGGGAGAGGTACAGCAAATTGTGGGGTTTCTAAATAGATTGGTATTTCCAACAAGAATGTGAATTTAAAAATAAGAACAATTAAATACTGGTTAAGAATAATACGGGGGAATCGAGCTCTTCTTCGAGCAGTCTGTCTAAGGGAGCAAATAGGGGAAGGGTGGGATACAGGATGGGCATCAAAAATTAGGAAAGGTTTACACAAAATTGTACTAGAGTATATTTGATTAAGGGGAAATGACATTACGCGAAATAGTTGGGAAATAGTTAACAGACGTTTGCGAGATATAGACAGATTAAATATTGAGTCTCAATGCGCAGAAAACATATCGCTTAACCTGCAGGCTCAAATACATCTGGGGTGGGGGAGTGGGAATATATATATATATATATATATATATATATATATATATATAATATAAAAGAAAAATAAAAATAAAGTAACACTATTAACAATGTAACAAATTAACAGTAATAATAAAAGTAGAAAAGGGTAAAACACTTGGATAAAGTCACACTTGAAATTGCTATATTTCAAGTATGACTTTATTTTAATGTTTTCTAAAACTGATACAACAAAACATCTTAAATATTCATTAATTTATTTCTCTAGCAGTAACATTTGATATTTCAGATGCTTACCAGCAATAAGAAAATTACAAAAACATACCAAAATTGAGGTGCTTGTTTTAAAAAACTTTACTTCATCTCAGAGCAGGAATTAATGAAAAATGTATTTTTAAAGCCTATATAAGGCATTTAAGTTTTCTATTTAGAAGAGAATGTCTGTCCTGATGGTGTAGGGGTAACCATACTGGCCTTCTAAACTCAAGATCGCGGGTTCAATGCCGACCAGGATTGATGTATTTTTTGGGCGTAAAAATTCTAAGTATGGCTTCCTTCAGATGGAAAGTAAAGCCGTGGGTCCCATGGCACAATAAAGAACATGAAGCCTGAAAGAAGAGGCATCTGAGCAAAATTTATGGGCCGTTTTCCACCGTGAATTAAATGGGACATTATGACCTGAGATGTTAAAGAGGGTCCATAAATAAAAAAATTAAAAAAGTCCATTTAGAAGACATTTTGTTGAATAAATGTATTATTTTATGTGTTAAGTACACATAGAACTAATAAGAAGGTGGCCCTATTGTTCATTTTTTTTACTATTTTTGTTATAGTTTATTAGAACTAGAAGAAAACATTATTCAAAATGGAATATCACATGCCAATATCAGCCTAGAGTATTGAAAAATAAGGAAAATGTACTTGTGTGGCACTCTATTTGGTGTTACGTCAATATCAGTTTATAACAGAAGCATGAATACACGTAAGAATTAAAAAGAAATTTGACACCAGTAGCGATTAAATCTTATAGTAGCATGCTTTTATTTTATAATTTGTAGATAACTACTATGCATTCGCATAATTCCTCTGCACCATTGATCAGTCCATAAGGTTAGTGTTTACGTATTTTCGCAAGTAGGAGAAGTGAAAAGAAGGCAGAAAAACGGATAAACAGAAACAGAAAAAAAAATATTTAGCACTGTGATTCTATTCTCAATTTGCAATCCATAAATTGAATATGCCAAAGCACCAGGACCTTTGATAAAACTAAATGACAAGTATTGAAAGTTTTCTAAATCTAACAAAATAATCAAGAAGCATGGAAATCACTTCAATTAGCTGGAGGTTATGGTCATTGGTCATTTGGTCAAGGGTAGAAACAGAGAAATGTAAAAATAAGCTAAACGATCTTGAATATATTTATATAACTGTAATATATTTTTTTTAAAAAAAAGAAGCGATAAAGCAATGAACTAAACAAATTGTGCTAATACCCTACCGTCACACATTAAAAGTTATTTAAAATAAGACGAAGATATGAAAATCACAAAATTTTTTCTTGTTAAAAATTAAAATTAAAATTAAAATAAGGTGCAATAGATCAATCAAGCGAAAAAAGACGAAACTGACTTGAAACATCTTACTTAAATTGAAAACGATCGCATAGAAATAGCTAGGGGAAAAAAAGAAGAATCGACGTATAAATAAACCCAGAAATAAACCAGAATTCACTCTTGTTTAGATGTACAATCATTGCTAAAAGTGGTAAATGTTACATACATAACACGGAGAAATATCATTTGTGATTGTAATAAAACGAAATAGTGGTAACATAAAAACAATAAAGAGTACTTGAAATTTTTTATGCCAAAACAAAAATTGTATTTCCTTAGTATTTTTCAGTTCTCAGCCATCAATTTATATATCCGGTTCAATAACGCTTTCTTGTAACTTCCTTCCTGAATTTTGTTATATTACCAACTTTTGGAAATCAATATACTAAAACTGACAGTAGACTGTTCCAAAACATCTAAAGTTATTCACAAGCGCAGCAGTTATCAAATGTAATGTTAATGTGGCTTGGCAATATATGCCCACCCACTTTGAGCTGGATTGAAACATTGCCCTATACGGAGCTACGAATACGCGAGTCGAGATGAGGGCAATGGGGCTTGTAAACCTCTTTCTATCTACTGTATTGGGATGAATAATAAAAAACCAAATAAATAGCGAAATTATTAATAGATTCACTAGCTCAATTTTTCTTGTTTATTCCTTTCTTGTAACCTCTCCAACTGAGAAAGTGTTAATCTAGCGTCAGAAGGTATATCTGTCATGCAACAAACACTTTGAACTTTCCACATATTCCTCGTTTGCTTTCGTTTCTTAGTATACGTTTTAAGTGAAAGAGAAGTTGCATTTACTATCCATTTAAAATAATTTAATACGAACCAAATATGAAATAATTAATCGGACATTTTAAAACTAGTTGTAAACCCCTAGCGCAACTTTTAAATTTCAAATGGCACCCCTAGGTACTAAAATTTTAAAATAATAGCATTATTGTCATATTTTTTATAATTATATCTTTGCCTAGAAACCTCGATTATTGTCATTCTTGTCTGAATTGGACAGAGTAAAAAATACCGAGGGTGCAAAAAAATGTATGCCAATTTTCACAGAAGACATTTAGGTATTTCAAAGTTGGACCGAAAAACAACGGTAATGAGTAGTATGCTGTTTTGTAAACAGATGTGACTTACATTACATTATGATAGCGTTGCTGCGTAACTGGTAAATCAACAATGAACAAATGAAGCCAAGATTATCGCATGATGTTCTGTATACAGATGTGACTCACATTACGTTATTCTAGCGTTGCTACAACAAAATGGAGCCAAGATTATCGTTTGAACAGCGGAAAGCAATTTTGAAGTGGTATTAGAAAACCGAGAATGTTGTTGAAGTCCAAAGGCAATGGAGACGTGTGTACAGAACAGAACCGCCCACGCGAGTAACAATTGCACGCATTCGAGACAAATTTGAGACTCATTGTACCGTATGCGATTTTCACAAGGTCAGATCTGAGATACCTAGCACAGCAACAAGCCCCACGCACTGGAGCCAAGGCACTGGATAGGACGAAGAATCCGATTGAGTTTCCACTGCGTTCTCCGGATATAACTCCATTGGACTTCTACCTATGAGGAACTCTTAAGGATTTTTTTTGAGTAGTGTTTAACGCCCGTTTTTACTACTGAGGCACCACAGGCGGTGAACACTGATGATACATGAGATGAAATGATACATTGGGAAAGGATATATTTTTTTTAAGGAAGAAAGCGTTCCAGGCCTAAGTTTAGGTACCTCCCCGGCATTTGCCAGTTATGAAGATTGAGGAAAACCTGGAAAAAACCCCAGTCGGGGAGGACGGTCCTGGCGGGATTCGAACCGCTCACGAGTCCGTGCCTTAACGACCTCGGCCAGCCCTGGCGGTCTTAAGGATGTTGTACACCGTAGAAAACCAGCTACACTCACAGCACTTCGGGAAGAAATTGAAACGGCATGTGCTGCAATCGTTGAGGACACTTTCGCAAACGTTACTCAATCAGTAGTTCAACGTATTCAGAAGTGTCTCGACGCCGATGGTGGGCATTTTGAGAAACTGTTGTTCAAGTGTAAAAGTCTAAGATGATTAGTGCTCATCATTTGCTGTTTGTGTGAATTCGGTTTTGTTATGTTACCAAAGTTTTTTCTTGCTTGAAGTGTGTATACAGTTTTTGGCACCCCCTCTGTATGTCAATAAGTTGTAAGGTGAAAACCGTTTATTTTGAGATATATTACATTGATAACTGCAGAGCAATTCAGTCTATCTCGGAACTCCTGACTAAACCTTACACTCTGCTCTTTCTTGTAATGTACACACCATTTTGAAACAATTTATTACACAAGACACAAATTAAATGATCTATAGTTTTTCTAATGTTAGATCTAAAATAAACAGCTAATGACAGAAAAAAATTATGGCATAACTAAATTCTATTTAAAATTTAAATGTCATTCATAATTTTCAAAGTAGGCCGGCTGGAGATTAGGGAGGGGAACCTAAAATGCAATAAAAAGATTAAATTTAAATGCACAGTTATTCAAATTTGAAGTTTTGAAATAAATAAGCGTAAAAGGAGTCAGATATAGTCACGTTTTCATACAGGGACTAACGTTACCAACACCTGCACGTAGTTAAGCAATGAAGGGTACAAAGTCGCTACTTTCACTTTCAGGGAACAAGGCACAGTGACGAAAGAACCTCTGTGTTTTTTTCCTCAAGTTGCTAAAGCCGACGACTGCTGTCCTGTTTTCTGTTCCTCTGGTTCTTAACATGAATGAGAAGGGCTGCCTTCCCTCAGCCACAAGCAAGGGAATGTCTCGCCCTCGATCCGCTTTAGCTGGAATTCTAATTACGTAAATGGAGAGGGTTTATTATAAGGCAAGACACAAAACACACACGCCACACGAGGGTGAAGGGGATGTTAACTAGAAGACGTGCTCCGTCGCCTTCTTGTTGCAACACAGGTCGTCCAAATTCTTGCTGTAGTTGTCACATGATAACAATGTCAAGCTTCATGAAGTCGCTAACGAGCATGCTGTGAAGGTTGTTAATTATGTGGGTCATTCTAGAAGTACAGTACTGCGACTGCGCGACACACTCAACTAGCTCCTTTCTTAGAAAAAGTGTTTAGCAAGCAATTTCACACAATTTCTTTCCAATGGTTGCTCTAGCGATTTTAGTTCTTCAACTTATATACGAGGGTAGGTTCATAAAATTCCGGCTAACAATTTTCTAAGTATGATAAAGACAAAACTTATACTTCACTTTTCAATATATTTACCCTTTATTGCAATACACTTCTCACATCTTTGAATCAACATTTCAATCCCCCCCCCCCAAATAGTCAGAAGTTTTGTGTACAAAATGAGCGTAAACAGCAGACATCACTTCTTCGTTACACTTAAATTTCCTTCCTTGAAGGTTCTTCTTGAGTTTTGAGAAGAGGAAATAGTCACTGGAAGCTATATATGGGCTGTAGGGTGGATGGTCAATCTCCTTGAAGCCACATTTCTTCACAGCTTCCTTTGCAACAAGAGCTGTGTGCATAATCCAAAGGATCCAATTTGTTCTATGAGATATGATATGGATATTGCCTATTAGAATGCCATCTTCTCTTTTTCTTTTTAATTTATTCTTTTGCAGCGATACAATCGAATTTGTTTTCTATAGCTCAAAAATTAAATAAATTGCTATTAAATAAATTTATTTTTAGTTGTATTTGTTTGCATGTTGCAAGCATGGAAAATGTCAGACTAGAAGAAATTCAATAAACAGTTGATTCCATCAATGCACATGCACAAGTGTATGCTATTAGATTCTTTATGCGCGAGAAATTTGCATTGTAAACAGGAATTTAGTGTACGGTTTAAATAAATTGTAATATTAATAAATTCATACAAAAATTTAATTTGTATTCTTACATGCCAAAAACCACTAATTGCTATTAAAAACCATTATTCAAAGTTTCTTCTATGCTCGTCTAGTGAACAAAACGTGATCTAATTTTTCGAAATAAAGAAAATATCTGAACGGCGTGAATAAATTTAATGTATAACTTCTAATTTATTTACAAATACACTGAGAGACAAAATACAACGCAACACCTAATTTTTATATTTTAATTATACGCATTAATACATATGAATTATTACAATTCCATTCATTTTTATCATAAAATACATTTATAAACATTTTACAACTACTCTTATGTATTCATATATTATTTAGAGTATAATTTTCTTTATTGTATATGAAAATGAATGCCAGTTAATCATATTTTAAAATTATTTGTTTTTTACCTGTCGGGTAACACTAGGTAACGCTCCTGTTTTAGTAACACAGTGACACACCTTTCAACACTCGGTGGCACTCCCATAAGCAAGTGTTTTCTCTTCTGGCTTGTATCAGAGCTTGCAACCTTACGGGTATGCTGCAAAGCCTCCCGAAGCTCATGAATGCTCTCAGAAACTCGTTGACGAACATTTATCCCACCATGTTGCAAACATGTGTAAAATGTGATTAAATTGCATTCGTTTCAATGCTCATTCAATAAAGAAAAATATGGACTGAAGACATCCGAGTACACAAGAGTGGTTGCAAAAAGTTTGAGAAGGTATTTAATGTGAAAAAATGCATGGAATTATAATAATTCACATATAATAATGCATACTTTTTTATCTCAGTGAATCAAGGACTGTGTAGTAAACAATGTATGACACACGTATTAAGTGATTATAATTTGTTCAAAGTTTGCTCACAAATTAACGCTACTTGTAACACATATTATAAACGAATATTGTATTTTACTGTATTGATAAACAAATCCTTCAACAAAAAATTCACTGTAGGTAATAAATGTTCAAGGTACGTGCATTGTTGCTAAATTCCAGGCTGCATTATAGCGAACAAGCAAAACGTGTTATGAAGTTGCATAAGTTACCTGTAATATCGAGTTCAGAAACCATACTGCACTATACACCAAAATATTAAGCAGTTTAGCAGGTTGAAACGTAACAGAAGAGATAGATGCTTACATTAAGAAGGGGAAAGACAAAATATGAAAACCAGTAGTAGAGAGCATAATAGAGAAAGAAATAAAAGAATAAAATGAAGAATACTATTACGAAATATATGTCTACATATATTTATCATAGAGACAGAAGTGAGATACAAATATTTAACTCATACTGTCAATATATATCATCCTAGAACGCACTTCTTGGAAAACTCATTTTCCAGCCCATTTCTGTGTCTGAGAGATGGGGCAGCAACATCCTGCCTGCACGCTATATTCTGAGACGGCACAATAGCAGCACCATCTCTCTGATCTGCGAGCGGATACAGTTGTTTGCCAGTTGTGTTTCCATGGAGCTAAGCCCATGTAGCGAGACCAGCCACTTTGAGGCAGCAAGGCCCCCGCCCACAGTCCCCAGAGAGACGTCCGCAAACCCGCAACATTTCCAGTGATTTCTAGCTAATTATCCCTCAGCCTACGATGCCAAGTTCGCAGAATCCAATCTTCTGTTTTGGGTGTGCGATTTAACTGCCGTGAGGCGTAACGATAATTTGCTGTGCTAGTTGCCGAATAGCCCAGGTGGAAAGCCGCCTTTCTACATACTGGGCGGCGACATTATACATAGCTCTGCCAAGGTTCACTCAATGCAGAATTCCTTGGTGGATAAAGGCAATCAGCTTTTGGTCAAGAAGCATGGATATCATATCTTGATTCCCTAGACTACTAGAACTACGCCTACCTTTCCTAAAGCTTCGTAACTTAACCAATAGCCAAGATGCTTTATGTAATTTAAATTATGTTGTCGTACTTGAAGATTTTAAGTACAAGAATACCTGGATATGATGTAAAACGAAATATATCCCAAACGAATGAAAAGAAGAATTGGAAATATCTATTTAAAAAAAAAATAATAAATTCCTACCTTAACCATAAACCTTCTTCCATTGCAATAGAGTCGGTCCTGGTGGTGTAGTGGTAACCATACTTGCCTCATAAACCCAAGATCGCGGGTTCGATCCCGGCCCGGGTCAACGGATTTTTTTCGGGCGTAAAAACCCTAAGTATGGCTTCCTTCGGAAGGGAAGTAAAGCCGCGTGTCCGATGTCGTACATTTACGGCACGATAATGAACCTCAAGCTTGAAATAGAGGCCTCTGAGCAAACTTTGCCGGTCATTACACGGCCTGAATTGAATGGGTCACTGATGACACGAGATATTAAAGAGCGTCCATAAATAAACTAAATAAAAATCATTGCAAGAGCCTCCGAAAATAGTAGTAATAGAAGTATATTTATTTACAAATTATTTTTGTCACAAATCTAGCTCATCCAAGTCGCACGGGTGCTTTCTCAAAATACTTGAAATTGCATAAACAAATATTTAACTCTTAAGAGATAAACAATATATAATAATGATATAAATTAATGGAAACATATAATAAACAGTTTAAATACATAAATAATATAAACAAAAGAAAACAGCACAAAAGTAAATAACTTACACTCTCAAACATATATGCACAAATAGTTACAAAAATATTGTGGCTCACGTTCCCCTACCCCCCACCCATCCCAACTGTCTGTCTCTTTCAATCTGAGCTGTCTCACTTCGCTTAAACTTTTACCTATTCCCTCCTACTCCTTCCTATCTGCCTGGAGTTCAGCACTGCCACGTTTTCCGTTCTTCCTTCCCCTTGCAGTACGCCAGAATATGTGGCCAAGGTTCTTTTTCCAAACATATATGAATTTCGTACTCTCTCTCTCTGTCTGTCTGTCTGTCTATCTGTTACTCTTGTCATTCTCCACTCATCTAACCTAAATCAAGCGAGCCCCTGATTGCAGAGTTTGCCCCCTGCTGGATGTAACGCTCCATCCCTCATCCGATTTTCAAATCCAAGTTTATCCCCAGCAAAACCTTTCTGTAAACTCCGAAAGAGTCAGCTACCAATAAATATCCTTCAAGCGTTTCTTAATTTAATTTTCAAATTGAAAAACAGTATCATTTTAAATCTCACCAGTGAGCACCTTTTATTTAGGTTTTAGGTTATATTTTACTCTAATCGTTTCTAAAGCCGGGCGGCTTAAAACGTAATTGTTACTCCAAGTGCACTTGCCGACTCCATTGATATGAAACAGAATATTTAAACTGTACCCTCTTGTTTTGTTACAATGCATAAGTACATCAAGAAAGAGTTTAAACCACGGGAATAACTGCTTCTTCAAGGGTGCTGCACAACTGCATTGTTCAGTACATACGTACCAATTTCTATCAATTTGTGTCTTCACAGAGAAGAACTCCCAGCTTTTATAATAAAAGTAATGGCTACTTCTGCTGGGTTGGCTATAATCACCACCACGAGTGGCCGAGGTCGTTAAGACGCGGAATCGTGAGCGGAAGCTCTAGGGTTCCAATCCTGCCAGGACCGTTCTCCCTGACTGAGGTTTTTTCCAGTTTTTTCTCAGTCCTCATAAATGGCAAATGCCGGGGAGGTACCCTAAACTTAGACCTGGAACGTTTCCTTCCTTTAAAATAAATCCTTTCCCAATTTATCGTTTCATTTCATGTGTCATCAGTGCCCACCGCTTGTGGTGCCTCAGTAGTAAAAACGGGGGTTAAACACTAACAATCAATGACTATTATCCGTCAAAGAACCAAAATGCACGAAAGATCAACGACTGTCCAGAGCCTTTCCTATATTTTTAGCTAAAGAGAATTGTATATTTGCTGTCTGCAAAACTCTTTTGTTAACTCGGTTTTTGGTTTGTTATTGAATTTGTCCAAACGTTTCCTCTGCATAAATACCATGTGCGTTTGAGTTTAGTCTTCGTTTAATCACAGATATTACATAGCACTTGCCCCTGCATCTGCTCCTGCAGCACCTGGGAGATCCCAGCCACTTCACCCAAACACAATAAAGAAAGACCCCACTGTGATAAATGAAGGGTTGAGAGGGAGGGAAGGAAAAAAAAAAAAACGGAAGCGCATATTATGAAGAATGAAAAGAGACTGGGTATCGACGTTTCTACATCGCGAACCTTGCCTTTCTGCAAGCTGATTACGAAGTCACAATGGCGAAATTTCAACGTTCATGTTTTCTCAACAAGCAGTGGCATTTCTTCTTTCCAGCATACAAAACACTGATGCCCATTTTCTGAGCTAAGTTTGACGATGGAATTATATAGTTAAAGGAAATAATGGCATGAAAGCTTCAACCGGTTAGTAACCAGATAATCAAATGCATCAAAAAGCAAACAAGTTTACTTTTATCAACACAAGATCGACAAAATATTATTTTGGGGATATATGCTTATCACGCCAGGCGAAGTGTGGAATTTACAAATGGTTTAAATTTCTGGTGATCTGAAGAAAGAAACAAGTCCCGGTCTAGATCAAAGAAGAGCTTTCAAGAATGATCAAGTGTAACTTCGATATCAAGACAGCTCATGCCCGCTTTATAATGCACAATAAAGTTGGAGAAACTTAAATGGTCAGGGAGGACCTATTCGGAAGTGTTCAAGGCCACTACTGACAAAAAAGCATTGTAATAAACCTTGCAGGACTTTGAATAATTTATGATAATTTCCAAAGTTACTATGCAGCGTACAGTTTCAAATCCGTTATTCACATTTCGTCTTGTAAATGAATTAAACCCACCACATCGTTTAATTAAAATGAACGTGCTTTGTTCGTAATTCATACTTGCAACATGCTAAAAATCACAATGGTGCAGTTTAGAGTACACTTAAGGTTTCTTTTTAAAATCATTTTTTAAAAATATAATCGCAGCTCAAAGTGTATCACAAAGAATATTGTGGCAAAGTTGAGGCATGTCATACATGGACTCATCAAGGATTCTTTCAAACTCTTAAAAACGAAGGAAATTCCACATCTCGAGGAGCAGCTGTTCTTTGAATCAAATGTATGCAGATCAAAGGTGTCAGGAAAGTAAACAGATCTTTATCTAAAGTTACTAAGGTAGCCGCAAAGTCATCAATGTCAGTAAACGTTTCTTGTTCCGTTGATTTCATTAAATGGTTAATTTAGCAGTGAAATTCATCGTGTGAAGTAACACGAATTTTGTAAGGTTAACATAAATACAGAGGATTCCAAAAACATGTACACACACTTTCACAGTAGATATCTAATTAATACATTTCAAAATTGGACCGAAAGACAACAGTAATGTGTAGTATGATGTTCTGTAAACAGATGTGACTCACATTACGCTATGATAGCGTTGCTACGTGACAGGTAAATCAACAATGAACAAATAAAGCCAAGGTTATATCTTCTATAACCCACATTATGTTATGCTAGCGTAGCTACAACAAAATAAAAGCCAAGATTATCGTTTGAACAGCGGAAAGCAATTTTGAAGTAGTATTGGAAAACCGAGGATGCTGTTGGAGTGCAAGGGCAATGGAGACGTGTGTTCAGAACAGAACCGCCAACGCGAGTAACAATTGCACGCATTCAAGACAAATTTGAGACTCATGGTACCGTATGCGATGTTCATAAGGGCAGATCTGGGAGACCTCGCACAGCAACAAGCCCCGCGCACTGGGTCCAAGGTACTATCCTAGGTATTATCCAAGGCACTGGATAGGACAAAGAAGTCCGATTGAGTTTCCATCGCGGTCCCCGGATCTAACTCCGTTGGACCTTCACCTATGGAGAACTCTTAAGGATGTATACCGCAGAAAACCAGCTACACTGACAGCACTTCGGGAAGAAATTGAAACGGCATATGCTGCAATCGCTGAGGACACTTTCACAAACGTTGCTCAATCAGTAGTTGAACGTACTGAGAAGTGTATCGACGCCGGTAGTGGGCATTTTGAGCAACTGTTGTAACTGTAAACGGCTAAAATGATTAGTGCTCATCATTTTCTGTTTGTGTGAATTCAGTTTTGTTATGTTAACACAGTTTTTTCTTTGCTTGAAGTGTGTATACAGTTTTTGGGCACCCTCTGTAAACTTCCTTCAATTTTCATGCAGTAGCAAAGATTTACAAAGCAGGAAAGTCCTACATATATAATACTGAGTATAACTCTGAAATTTATGACATATTGAGAAGTGCAACAATTTTTATATAGCCTGCTATTGTAGTTATTACTTTTTTTTACGTTCATCTTACGTCTATTACAAACAAATTATTCGATTTTTAGAACCTCTGTTTCATCCTCTGTTTCGGATCTCTATGCAACCCAGTTAACCCAGTTTCTCCTCCATCTATGTCCTATTTTCTTCTGCATTTCTATTCACTTTTTATAAGTTTAATAGTTCACAATTAGCCCCCTATTTCATATTGCAAAGTAATATTCCATGCGAAAGCCAGGATCTGGTGTTCTGCTAATCAGGAAAGTGGCTGCGCAAATTATTCCAAGTTTTGGCCTTTTTGTGAAGAAATGTAAACCCATCTGATAACTAATCAGTCAGAGCATAGCTTTAAGATGAATATAATTTATGTAAAGTTACTAAACAGAATATGAGCATCACACATTATTAGCAAAGAAAAGAAGAATTCATTTTTATTTTGAAATAGAGTCGAAAACGGGGGAAAAAAAATTATTTGGCAAAATAATTCATCTTTAGTGGTGAAATCACATTGATCAACGTCAAAGTGAAAATTTCCGTATATAGGAAACCGTAGCGATAGAGTACCAACCAGGCTCTCCGCAAATGAAAGCTTTCTATACGAAGAAAGTGTACGGTCCGTTTTCATCGCCAAAGCAATTGTAACGGACATGTTGAAAAAGTGGTTGATTGTGCAATTGGACAATGATTACAACTGCGTTATTCAAAATAGATGGAGCATCTCACCATTTTCACAAGAATGTGCGAGAACTCAACCGTATTCTTACATAGCACTGAATTGATCGTTCTACGTTATCGTGAAAAACATTCTGCTTTCGTTGCTTTTTCTTTGACGGAAGCACGTAATCTGTGCAGTAGACCAACATAGTGCTCCCCATTTACCATAGTGTTCCTCTCCTTGAAGTCAATGAAGAGTATTCCTTCACAGTCCCAGAAGATTGTGACCGTGATCTCCTTGGTTGACTGAGTGACCTTGGCCTTTAGAGGCGGTGCTCTGCCAGGTTTACACCACTCCATTGATTTTCTTTTGGACAAGGGATCATAGTAGAGGAACATAGCTTCATTTTTTGTAACAATGGTTTGCAGAACCTCTCTCTCGTTGCCACGTCAGAGCTCCAAAAATGCCTGACAACAGATAGATCATTGCTGCTTTTGGAATGTGGAAAGAAATCTAGGCACCCATCTTGCACTAACCTTATTCATGTTTAAATGTTCATGAATAATTCGAAGGACTGTTGTTTTAGAAAGGTTCAACCTTGCTGCTATTTCTATGACTTTGAGCCGACAGTCTTCCATAATTTCTCCTTCCACAAGAGCGATGTTTTCAGGAGTGAGCACCTCCAAGAGCCGACCTTCACGCTGTTCGTCTTCAATGCTTTCTCGACCCATTCGAAAAAGTTTGGCCCATACTTTTACGGTAGAATATGAGGGGGGTGCTTCCCCATATACACTGTCCAATCACTATTTAATTTAATTTGGAGTAAGTCCTTCTTTTGTGAAGAACTTAATAACACTGGAAACTCCATTTTGAATATGTCGCAATCTTCTAGACATCGCCTTTTTTATGCCACTATATCTGGACAACTTAACACAGCGGAGCAGAGGTTACAGCTGCAATTATTTATCAACAGATAAGGTATCGCAGAGATAAGACTTTTGTGAAGACGAGGCCGGAAACTTATGCATCTTATGCAACTTACGCACCTAACCTCATATATCTAAGGCGCTGTGCTTAAATATGGCATAATTTTTTTTATGATTTATGTTTCAATTTTTGATGGCACATTAGATTGGCGTAAATACGACATTTTATTTGCTTACGAAACCCTGTCATTCTTTTGTAAATACTATATGGTCAATACTCTGTTCTATTGAGGAACTGTAAACAAATTAAACTGAAAAATTAGAAATGCTCTAGCAATACGAAGTTTGTTATTCATATCATCGCAGCATACAATAGATATGAATACTCGAGGATTCAAATGCAGTTTAAAAGAGAATACATAAATCATAATGGAAAGATAAAGAGCGAAATGAGAATATTATCTTCGATAATCCTATTGCTGATTAACACTCCCACAAGCACACAGAGAGACATTTTTTACTTGTTAACATGTCGAGGTGGTTATTGTACCAGAAGCCCATCGTTCTCCGTGCTTTATCCGAAAAGCCTACCCTCCCCACTTGCATAAGTGATACCACATGCTTCGCTCTAAAATTCCCCTTTATTTCATGAGGTATAAACATGAATTACACAACACTTTGTCATATAAAAGAACTGCATTAGTTAAACATTTATGTTATGAACACGTCGCTTTAGAACCCTGTTTTTCCGGCCTGCCTTTTTCAAAGGATCATAAAACCATGCAAGTGCCTGGCAACCGTGAAAACGGCGAATTTCTATTTTAATGCCATGCAAACAAAAATATTGCGCGCGAAAATGGACTGCGTATAATGGTCACTGTTTGTCTTTCAAATTAAATGGGAAAAAATTTTAAATGAGACTGTTTTGCGGTAAACCACAACAATACCCCGAGCGGCGTCAGCCATTGTTTTCAGATAATGCATGTACATTTGAACAATGGATGCCCAGCAAGCACTTTGTTACGACCATGAGCATGTTCGCATCTCTTTAACTGCCCTCATAGCTTAGTTACACTACAGCTATCATGTGGTTGTTTTACTAACAGTTTACATATTAATGGCTCTACAATACATTTCGTTAGAAGAATTGTATAGCATTCTCAAGAACCAGAACATTTCTCATGTAATAATGTAAATAATTGTTACAAATTAAGCCTTTTTAATATTAAATATATCATTATTCACGTTAGATTAAAATAAGTTAGTGCAACTAATACTTATTTAAATAATTCTTTTAAGATAATTTCTAGAAACATTTCTCATTTAATGATTTCAAGTTTATTTTTGTAGCACAGGACAAACTTAAAATTCCGCAGCATGTCATTAATTTCAAATCATTCAAATTGAAGAAAAATATACAAGGCTTTCATTTCAAAACATGCCATTCTGAATATCGTCTTATTAAAAATTAATTAAATAAAAAGCACATTAGTTTAGATAGATGTCGATGGGGAAGTCAAAACTAATATTGATTAAACTTTAGGTTACACCTTTCACTATCCCCACTCTCAGCTTTCCCTACCTTGCGGTCAGAGCTCGGAAGTTAGGCAAAATGCCTTTTCTATCTGGATGGGAATATTTAAGAGTCATAGAAGTGAACATGTTTCCGTACATTTGGCTTTTGTTGCCTATATTAAGGTTTAAAAAAATTTTTTTTTTGCCTCTTTTGGATCGTCATGGGTTTTTTCCTACGATTATTTACTCGTTTTAAAAAGCACATAAAGAATTTCGATATATTGACATCAAAAAGTTATAACAATTAAATGGCATATTCACCCCCAAAAATATCTATTCAGAATCTTGTTATACATTTATTTCTTTTCAAGTAATCATAAACTTTCTCTTCATCAGTTAAGCTCTTTAAATAGCCGAACCTTCATTAGTGAAAGGAACGCACGGTTACCTCGAACATACGAATACCAAGAAATAGAGAATATGAGCGAAATACTGTAGTTTTGAATAGTCCTGGCGAATGGCCATGTATCGATCTGCGCGAGACAATTTTAGGAAATTTGCGGGGGGGGGGTAACTTCTCGTTACATAAATGTAACAAACAATGCAAGCGAGAAAGATGAGAGCGGCATAACTGTGCATAAATCTTTCCTACAATGTGCTCAATACGAAAGTAAGAGAGATACTGAGCTGATTCCCATATAAACTCATAAACATAAAACGAACTCGACCAACAATCCACTGAGCATATTTTCCTCATTCGACAGGACTATTCAAAACTACTTTATTTTGTCGTGATCAACATTTCCATGGTATCCTGAACGGTGTTGTTATTGGTGTCAGTCCTTCCGAAATAATTGTTTTAAACTTCCACCAATTCAGTGGAAGTAGAACGTTCTCTGCTTGATGAAAAATATTCTCTGTGTCAAGCGGCTGACTATGACAGTTGATACTTAGAAAAAAAAATCTTGTTGTTGCTTGTAACCAAGAAAAGTAAGCTTAAGTGCTTTTTGTGATAAAGAAATTATTAAGCGTCTTAAAATTTGGCTTTTAAAAAAATAGAATCTAGTATAAGGTAAGTAACATTCCTAAGGTTTTATTGTCCAATGGTGGTTTTTTTTTTTTTTTTTTTTTTTTTTTTTTTTTTTTTTTTTTTTTTTAGAATTGAATAATTCCTCTTATTATAATCACATTAATAAACAACACTAACACAAAATTATAAGCATACCTATTTGCAGTAATTAAATTGTCTTTTTATTAAATTAGTTTTAAATTAGTCGTTCAATGATGTTTAACGCCCGTTTTTACTACTGAGGCACCACGGGCGGTGGACACTGATGATACATGAGATGAAATGATATATTGGGAAAGGATTTTATTTTTAGGAAGAAAAAGTTCCAGGCCTAAGTTTAGGGTACCTTCCCGGCATTTGGCATTTATGAGGACTGAGGAAAAGCTGGAAAAAACCTCGATCAGGGAGGATGGTCCTGGCGGACTTCCCGCTCACGAGTCCCCCGCCTTAACGACCTCGGCTACCCATGGCAGTAAATTGGTCGTCATTAAAACTGGCTAATATTGAGTATGATTTATCAAGGTTCGTGCATATATATAGGAGTAAAATAAAATATTAACTTTTAATTTGAACAAATATTTTCAAAATTCACAAGAACGAAATAACATTACCTATAACTGAGGGGCCTTATAGTTCAATGCCTGTTGCAGGAGTACGTGTGGAAGTCTTTTAAATCGTTTATAAACACCAATGAGCATGGACAATTGTAAAGGCCTACACATGCTGCTTTATTGTTTCTCTCCATTAATGAATAATGCAATAGACTGCACTTGATCACACAATTCACTCCGAACCAGCATTCACATCGTGTTTATGTTCACAGATTTTATTGCGGTATTGACAGATGTGGTTGCCAATCCTTTGCAGATGTTTAGAGCAAAACACGAATATTTTGTCTGCTGGACATATTGATAGGCTCGGACAAATAAGTCAACATTAAAGCAAACTCACCTAATCTTATGGTGCAAGTTACGAATGTCAACATTCACAACAGCAATCTGCCAGCGATCAGAGCTGCTGCAGAAGATTATGCCACATTTTTTCTACCTATACTCTTTCATTTCGTAACTTTACAGATCGAACTGGCAATTAGTATGTAAAATTTATCTTTCACATGCGTAGATTTTTCTATTTATACAGAATCGACAAAGTAGTTAAGTGATTACTTTTTTAAGTCATTTACTTAGCGCATAAAACTAATATTTTACATAAACATAAATTGCTGTTAATGGCTCTTATGATCTATTAAGAGAATCAGTGAGGAAATGAATAACCTGAACACTTAATGAGTAATGACAAATAATTTAAAGATTCAAGCTCCAGGACCATGTTAGAGACACCCATTGACGGTGTTATTAATGAAGGTCACTATAAAGAGTCATCGAGAAGTCACTCCGCAGCCATGGTTTAGTCAAGATTCCACTAGGAAAGCGAATTGGAGTGACAGCACTGAAGGTGCGCCGAGGGTATAGTTATTGTGTTACTTTACTACCGAGGCAAGCACACACTTTAAAGTCCAAACCTTAGCAATGGTGGGGGGATTACCTTTAAAAACCGGTTTCGAAGAAAAAAGTACAACTTTCTCCTGTACGGTGCGTACCAGCCGAGTGCGTAGGAAGTTGTCGATGCCCTGTTAGAAGCAACCTTTCAGTATAGGAAATTCTATCGCATATCTCAAGATATAATGCAAATAAAACTTTAAAAACTCTTAATTTTTTGTGAACAATTTATGTGATTTACGAAGTCACTCTTTTCGGATTAGTTTTTTTTTTCCGATTCAAGCGATCTTTTTGTATCCCCCACAGACGTAATGCTTTTCTTAAAAGACACAGAATGCTGGGAAACTAAGGAAAACAAAAATTCCTGTGATCGAGACGCAAAAGTCGTGATTTAGTCCCGTTTGTACCAATACTACATGCAGACAAAAAAGTAGCTTGCTTCTATAATTAGTCCAAATCAAGTAACGTGTCGGTCCTGGTGGTGTAGTGGTAACCATACTTGCCTCCTAAACCCAAAATCGCGGGTTCAAACCCGGCCAGGATCGATGGATTTTTTCAAGTGTAAAAATCCTAAGTATGGCTTCCTTCGGAAGGGAAGTAAAGTCATGGGTCCCATGTCGTACATTTACGGCACGAAAAAGAACCTCAAGCCTGAAAGAAGAGGCCTCTGAGCAAAATTTATCGACCGTTTCACTCCCGGAATTGGATGGGATGCTGATGACCTGAGGTGTTAAAGAGTGTCCATAAACAAATCAATTAAAAAAATTTCAGGTAACGTCGATAAAGGTGGATTCAAAGTAAGACAAAATTATTTTCCTTTTCTACGTTTTCAGTGTCTGTCGTGCGTATGAATATTTCTCTCTGGTACCCGTTTACAATATATTGTAATAATTGTAATAAGAAAAATGTTCCCAAAACATACAAACTTCATCCCCTCCGCTTACGACTCGCCATATCAGGTACTGTATTAACGTAGAAGAAAATGTAAAATCTATCAAGCAAATAAAACCTCAACAGTAGAAGGAACTCCTAAAGGGATTTCATTTTGAAACTTATTAGCCTGAATCAGCCCCTGCTTGATATGCTTTTAATTAAAAAAAATTAATATAGACTTGAAAAGGAATTTTAAAACCAATTTTAATTCAAGTTTAGGTTCCACCCCGAATTTGAAATTTCAAATAGCACTCCGACATTTCAAAAACAATCAAGTGTTAATCACATCTTTTAATTTATTATTGGATATTTAATGTAATTGTAATGTAATTGTTTTGTTTAAGAAATACGTTGCGTGTGTGTGTGTGCGCGCGCGCGCGCGCGTGCTTGCGTGCGTGCGTGTGTGTGTGAAACTAAAAAGTTAGAGCAAGAAGTTTGGAATTAGGCTGTATTACTGCAATATTAATAAATGTAATTTTACCCCACATAAATCTTTTTACATTCTACTGATTTATTTTTTATTCATAGACATTCAAATAAGGCAACGATAAACACAAAGTATATAATAACAATTGTATCTTATTTAAGTATTAAAATATAGGGATTATTTGTCGTACTAATGCCGAAACTAGGAATGTGCAAAATCTTACTTTTGAGAAAAAAGTATTTCACTAATCCAGGTGTTAGCAGACGTAAGGTTTTGGATTTTTACAAATACTTTTTTCGCGAAAATGTTCTTTCATTTGTTTTATTTCTAGTGCCAGGTAATTTAAGTTTAGTCTATAGCATTGTTGTCGTTTAATTTTATTAATAGACTTTATAAACAAAACAGGTGTTTCATTACATTCTGAGATAATTGTAACATTTAAAAACATTTTTGTAAAATCTTTAGATTTTTTCCCCAAATAATTGTTAATATGTATTAATTGATACAATAATTTTATTAGTAGTAATACTATGTAGTAAACATTTGATGAGGTCAGTTATGTGAATTAACAGTTGTTAGGATATTATTAAGATGAATATAAAAGGAACTAAAGAGTCAGCGCTCTAGATAACCTATGAAGAACAACTGTTTTGGTTTTCAGTGACTGCAACAGGCAGTTGTTCAATGCAGGCTTTTGAGAGCGGATCATCACTTTATCGACCTCTTGACAGTTTGAGATTAACTTCATGGAATTTACATTTGAATAATGTTTTTCCAGTTACCATTCTAGATACTGAAACCAGCAAACATTCCTCCATGGAATAGTTCTTTCTAAAACTTAGTCATCAAATCATGATGAAAAATAGTCTATAAAGTAGATAGATGAAGTTTTACCTAGGGATATACGGATTTGTTGCACTCATTCTTCAAGACTATACATTTTTATTTTTTCTCGAAGTAGAATCACATTCAATTTCAGTATGACCAATCAAAATATATTTTTAAAGAAGAAATGTGCACATCCCACCAAAAATAGAGTTCTTGTGTTGTCCTTGACAGCTATGGTTACTTCAGTTATCCCAAGTTAAGCCATTAGACGATAAACACAAGAAGTTTATATTGCTCCTTTCTTCTGTTGTGTATCCTTCCACACGTTAACAGTTTATATCCTGATCCCCCAAGTTGTATATTGTCAAATTATAAACAGCTGCGACAGGTTTTTTTCGTGGGGGAACAAGGAATCAATTGTTAATTGATTCATGGATTTAAATTAATTACGATACTCTAGTATTAAATATTTTTTTATTTATTTACGGACACTCTTTAACATCTCAGGTCATCAGCGTCCCATTCAATTCAGGGCGTGAAACGGGCGACAAATTTTGCTCAGGGGCCTCTTCTTGGAGGCTTGAGCTTCTTTATCGTGCCGTAAATGTACGACACGGGACCCACGGCTTTACGTCTCTTCCGAAGGAAGTCATACTTAGGATTTTTACGCCCGAAAAAACGCATCGATAGATACTGGCCGGGATCAAACCCGTGATCTTGGGTTTAGAAGGCAAGTATGGTTAACACTACACCTCCAAGACCGACTCTGCTGCAGAGATGATAATTATCTTTACCTTGAATGACATGTAAACTGCTTTTAGATGTCTATCCACTTTCCACCTCTCCAGACATATTTCGATAATTGGACATTCCAGTTTACAAACCGTCAGAAGGAACAGTGCAAGGTCTTCAAAACGTTGGTTTTTAATTGTTTTATAAATTCTATGGCAAGTATAAGCAGAAAAAATTTAATATGACCCTATTTATATATTTCAGCGCCACGGTATACGCTAGGGGTATACTTACTACTATGTGCGGAGAAAGAATCTTGGAAATATTCTGGCGTATTGCAAAAGGACGAAAGAATAGAGGAAGAGATATCTACCGGTCCCGTTTTTTAACTGGGAGAGAGGGCAGAGGCTGTGCTGGATTTTGCTAACAATTAGGAAGGAGGAGGAGAGAGTAGGTAAATTTTTAAACAAGGTAAGACACTCAGATCAGAAGAGGCAGATAATCGGGAAGGAGGGGGGTAGGGGAACACGAGTCACAACATTTTTTTTTTTAAATTTATTGTACATATATGAGAGAGAGTCTAAGATATTTACTTTTGCACGTTTTCTTTTCTGTATATTCTATTTATGTAATTAAAAAGTTTAAATATTGTGTTTTTTTCTAGTGTATTGGGAAAACACCTAGGACCCCGGGCCCGTGCGATACAGATAAGTTACATATATGACAAATATATTTTATAAATAAATACACTAACACTGCTGCTATTATTTCTGGCACAATTTTTCGTCCATGGCCATTTCATATAAAGAACGAATGGTGTTAGCTTCAGGTGTACCTGGTTTTTCAACACAATAAATACCTACAATTTCTCAATAACAGTGGATAATTTGTGTGTTATTCTTTCGAACAGGGAAACAAACAGCGAGGCATGGCAATTAAAGTCATAGGTCACATGAGGACGCAACCCTCTCTTTCTCCGTGTCATATACCACATTAAGGAGGGCTCTCTAAGGCCTGAACAATTTTCACACTTAGGTACAGTAGTTTTGTTGAAACATTAGCTGGTTATTGTTCCCCCACTCTCCTCACAATAACGACCTGCAACATTCCCCCCTTCCAGCTAAACCTGCTTAATCCCCTCCTCGGGAACCCGGGGGCAATAACGCGACTCACCTTTTGTAGGGGTGTCAACTTTCATTTATCAGCGCGTTACTCAGCGGTAAATAAAGTTCTCAAGAGAGAGGGTTGTGCATTGTCGCAGGGTCCTCAGTAACGTCATGGAGTCCGAACAGAGCAACAGCTGGCTATACTTGTACGTCTGCAATGAAAAAGACTTGTATTCTGAATATGTGGCATTAAATAACGAATCACAGACCCGACGTGCAGAATGTATTTGAGATAGACAAATTAAAATTAGCAAAGAAAGCCGATACAGAATTCACGTGCGAAATAGCAGAGAAACGATAATTGGGTGTAGGAAATAGCAACAGTAAAGTCAATTTTTGTACTACCGTATTGTAATGTGACTAATGCCTGCCTGTTTTAGAACTGAAAGTGGCAGTGGAGTAAAACAATTACAGATTAGTGCTGCATTAGCATATTTTCTTTATCTTTTATATCGTTGAGCTACATCTTCACAATTTCACATCATCATTGCACCAACCTTTATATCTAAATTTCGTACGCCAAAAAATTTACTTATCCTCTTGTGAAAACGCCGGATTTTTTTCTACATATTCAACAGTTTCTTTTCAAGAAGGCGAATCAAACTTCCAAACTTCTATATATCAATACTATGACTCATATTCAGAGGGTGCCAAAAAATGTATACCCTCTTCAAACAAAGAAAAAACTGTGTTAACATAACAAAATGAATTCACACAAACAGAAAATGTTGAGCGCTAATCTTAGACTTTCACAGTTACAACAGTTGCTCAAAATGCACACCATCGGCGTCGATACACTTCTGAGTACGTTCAACTACTGATTGAGTAACGTTTACGAAAGTGTCCTCAGCGATTGCAGCACATGCTGTTTATATTTCTTCCCGAAGTGCTGCCAGTGTTGCTGGTTTTCTACAGTATACGGTACCATGAGTCTCAAATTTGTCTCAAATGCATGCAACGCGTTGGCGGTTCTGTTCTGTACACATGTCTCCATTGCCTTTGAACTTCAACAACATTCTCGGTTTTCCTAAACCACTTTAAAATTGCTTTCCACTGTTCAAATATAATCTTGGCTCCATTTTGTTGTAGCAGCTAGCATAACGTAATGTGAGTCACATCTGTTTACAGAACATCATACGATGATCTTGGCTTCATTTGTTCATTGTTGATTTACCTGAAACGCAGCAACGGTATCATAATGTATGTGAGTGACATTGTTTACAGAACAACATACAATACATTACTGTTGTTTTTGGCCCAACTTTGAAATATATTAAATAGATATTTATTGTGAAAGTGTGTATACATTTTTTGCACCCTCGGTATAACGAATATTTTAGCATGGAATAAAGAGCCCATAATGTTGAAGATTTCATTACCTTCGATTTCTCTCGCCAACATAACATTCTGGCTAATAATCCTGACGTTTTTCTTTTTGCACCAAAATTAATTCACAGTGCATACGTTTTTTTTACATTTCTCGGGCAGCAAATCATTGCTTGTATTAGTCACCGCTTCAACCACTTCGGATGGAGTTATTTCAAAAGCTTTATTGCTTTCTTCAAACTTAATTATAGTTTTCAATTAAACTTCATATCATTTCAATAAAATCAACAAAACTAACAGTACACTAACAAGTACCTGTACAAACATATAAACGAACACTAATCGATTCTATATTTCTAGTTCTTGTTGTTTTTAACTTTCCAAATTAAAATATATTAAAATAAATAAAACAAGTTACATTACGATATAGTAGTATGAAAGTAGTATGTAACATACCTGTTGAAGGGCTCATTGCGATCCTCTCGTGAAATGCAATCTAATCACATTTGCATGTGCAAAACGTGCCTTTCAATATATTACAATATATTGTAACGAATGAACAGGATGGTAATGTGGTAAAATAACGATTTTTTTCTCAAGTATATTGCTGGATAATTTTAAGGGACGAAGTATATTTTAATTGAACACGAAAACAAGAATTAATTTAGCGTTTTCCTAAAGAGGTACATTTATTCGGGATTGTCTTGAGGGTTTAAACGCCGCCGAAAATATCTGCTTCTATATGTTATAGAGATAATAAACACCTTAAAACAACAGCAAGAAGGAAGTGAGTTCGAAGAGACCAGAGATCTGTCTTAAACATGAACAACATTTCCAAAAGTAAAAGTGCTTAATCTCCTGTACAGACATCATAAGAAGAGTCTTTATAGATGAAAACCTAAGATATTACTCTACAGTTCAATCCCCTCCCGAATGCTAATGCTAATGCTAAAATTTGACTAATGTAGGGCTAAACTTTCACGTCATTTCTTACAGTATCTGCGATTCGAAATTATAATTATATAAGGCTGAAACTAGTTTAGAATTCGTTTTCTTGCACCTTACATGTTTATTTTAGACAGGGCTGTGCATCAGAACCTCTGGAGCAAACTTGTTTTACTCCTGCTATGATTTGGAAGTAACGTAAGCGGCAGTCGGGCAATAATCAAGTATTGGGTACCTATAACTCCGGGTTGTATGAACTAAATTTATCAGACTAATGCAAAGAATTTTTATTGACTTTTCTTTATAATCTTATGGCTCTGTAAGAGTATGCAAGTAATTCACTGTAACAATAAGTGAACGTTTAAAATCCCAAATTTCCATTCTATAAATGCTTTAAAGGTGTTCATCACTGTTCTATAAATATAAGTCAACCCTGGTGGCGTAGTGGTTACCATACTTGCCTCCTAAATCCAACATCGTGGGTTCGATCCCGGCCAGGACCAATGGATCTTTTCGGGCGTAAAAATCCTAAGTATGGCTTCTTTCGGAAGGGAAGTAAACCCGTGGGTCCCGTGCCGTACATTTACGGCACGATAAAGAACCTCAAGCCTGAAAAAAGAGGCCTTTTGAGCAAAATTTGTCGGCCGTTTCACGCCCTGAATTGAATGGGACCTAAGATGTTGAAGAGCGTCCGTAAATAAAACAAATCAAAACTGTTCTATAAAATCTAAACAAATGTATGTATTTTTTTTCCAATATTTGTCGTTTTATTGTAATATGACTTACTCAATAGTAATAATAATCCGAACAATATTACATTTAAAAAGTATACGAAAAGCATAATTACTAATAACTAATAATATTACTCATTAATTTTAATCCCTGCATGATTATGCATTTCACTTACAAGCAGTGATGTACCGAGTTTTGATTTTACGTTTTCCATACAGTGTCAACATTATGCCATACGAGTTGCTTAATAATGGAAATTGTGCGTTAATAATTAAAATACTAATAATGTGACCCATCATTATTGTAACAGTAAAGTATTCTCGAAGTCAACAATCGCGAGCTAATTGAACGCTCTTCTGGAGTGTGTGTACATAGGAAATGTCAAGTTCTGCGCATGCGTATAGTTGCAATGTTGGAAGGTTTTCGTAAGGAAGAAGCGTTAGTCTATGAAGAGACGTGATTAGATAGCTCCTCCCTGGCCACCGTAACAGCGTCCTTCAACAATACTAAGTGATACCAATAAAAAGTAGCAATAGCATCAGCTCAACTCGACAATGTTATTTGTGTTCCTCTTTCCTTGTGTACGTTTTAAATTAGGGATTTTTAGGTATTAAAAGTAACAGTGCCTTTAATACCCAACCTCTTGCGACGTTAATTGTACAGAAAAATGTAAAAAGCGAGCCAAGTTTGGGACAATATGCTCCTTTTAGATAAATGAGTGCAATGATTTTACACACAAGTAAGTTATAGATAGAACAGCTCTTGAATTTTCAATACGCTACACCAATTACCCCGGAGGAAATCATCCGACTCTTAGCACAGTTTAGAGAAAAATATTAGTTTTGGTTATTAAAGATAAGGTTGTAGGTTTGAAGCTTTCAAATTTTAATTATTTTTTGCATACAAGACCAATTTTTGTTTAAACTATTAAAAACTTATAATTAGTATATTTTAGTATATTTTTGTACTTTATTTTTACTTTATGAGCAGTCATCATGTCTGTCTCAAAGTCTGTAATTCAGGTGTTTACCAATTTCTCTTGCAAAGCTGCAATGTCTTCAAAATGTTGACAGAGTGCAAGTGCTTCTAACACAGCTGGTTTGGGGAAGCATGGCAAGACATGGTGTCAGGCGCCTAACAATGTTAGGGGGCAACATTAATGCCAAAAATACCAAGAACAGTCTTAGGCTTAAAACTACTGCCTACTATTTGTGATTTGTTTAAAGGTGACAGCGGCGCATCTTCCAGCGCATCATACCGCTCGAATTAATCAGCAATGGTTCAGGTATCATCGTGTAACTGTCATCCCTTGGCCAGGGAACAGTCCTGCCCTAATCCCAAACTAAATTTTATCGTCAAGAATGAAAATTTTAGTGTCACGCTGGAATACGAGCATAAATTTTCATTAAAATCAAAATAATTTAAATATAATACCATAATATTTAACAATCTTCTCTAAAGTGTCCAGAATTAACGCCACTGCGGTAGTTACAGTTAGTTTAAAAGATGATTTATAGTCACAATTGAGATTTATAACAAATAGGAATATGAGAGAAAGATAAGTGCAATGATTATATCGGTTAATTTCCGTTTTCTAATAATACACCTATGCAAGTGTGTGAGATCTTAATGAATCGAGTCATTATTTTTTTTCCCCACTCGCATGGACACGATAACATTAGTGTATCTTAATATATTCCATTAGAACATAGGTACAGTGTCATGAGCTCATAACTTCAACAACGTTTATAAAACAGACGAGACACGTTATCTCAGACTGGGATCGACGACTGATTAAAGAAAATACTTGTGTCAGCTGTTTAGTTGGCAATTAGAAAGTTATGCTCGCTTCACTAATGTGATTAATGTGGGATATAAATGGAGGAAGCTGGCACGCAACTACATTTAACTTTAATTTCGGGTTAGAACTGAGGTGCTGTGTAATTATTCTTTCTATTCGTGTCCCTGAGAATTAAGAATTCCCTTCGCACAGCTCTGCTTTCTTTCTCGATTATTTTAAGCCTACATTACGCTAACTAAACTTTGTGGGTAACTTCATTGAACTTTTGCTTTTGATCTAACTTTGCATAACAACTAAGTGATAAGCCAAATGCAACGTTAACCTTAGAAACTGTAACTGTAAAATAAATGACTTGGAAATTAAATCAAAACAAACATTTATTTTTCAAAATTATTTAAGATCTAGTTGTTACTCTGTAGAGCTTAGTATTTCCTTAAAATGTATACGCGGGAATAAAAATTAAATAATTATATCCTTTTATTTTTAAACTAGCTTCAAGTATTTTTTCAAATAGAATTTATCTATGAGCTATGCTCCTCACAAGAAGTTTCGTTTAAACATCTAAAAAACAGTTTATTAAAATTGCAATTCATAGAGTGCATTGCTATAACGATAAATTTTAAACCATTTCCTTTAATGCATATATTATTTATCTTAGAATAAATATTTGTGAAAGCTGCCATTCAGTGTATGAAATAAAATGGTAGGTTCTTAAAATAAAGATCAGTTAAGAATAAATAGTTTTTTTATTAACTTAACCATAATATAATATATTTGTTGATAGAATATTCAATCAAAGATAGTTAACAAATAAATTAGATACTCAAATATCCAGTAACAAAATATATGATGACCGACTCGGCAGCGGAAGACTGTACCTTCGCTCAAAGCCAGTCGAAGAAAAACTGCAAAATTGCTACATTGACCTTGTGTCTCAAGCCACTTAGTTTTGTTTTAACATTGAAATAAATAATATATGCCTAATCCTAGAGTAAAGTCTGCTAAGAATTCTAAGCCTGTTAATTCTGTTCTAGTATTTATAATGTCCACACCGAGCCCACTAGTGCTGTCTGACGATTATTGAGCAGGCATTCTCAGGTGATCGAGTTTCAAGTTGTAATGCGATTCACAAAGAATTAGGTAGGGCAATGAATAATTTCATAAGCAGATGCCAGAAATGTAACAAGAGTACAAAAGTTAGAATTTATTAGACTGCCACTTTAGTGTTTCTATCACTGACTCTTGTCGATCCTGGTAACCATACTGCCTTGTAGATCAAAGATCGCGTATTCAAACCCGGCCAGGGTCGATGGGGGCTTAAAAATCCTAAGTATGGCTTCCATCGGAAGGGAAGTAAAGCCGTGAGTCCCGTGTCGTAAATTCCCAGCACAAAAAAAAAAAAAAAAAAAAAAAAAAAATCAAGTTTGAAAAAAGAGACATCTGCCGTTTCATGCCCTGATTTAAATGGGGTGCTGATGACTAACCCAGTGTAGCCTAGCTGGTCATGAAGGTTTATGGTCGAGGCAGTCGTGTCACTACGTTGGTCGTGAGATAATTGAATGACCTGATATAATAAAAAATAATTACTTAAAACTAATATAAAAATACGCAATATGTATGATGATTCTCTACCTTTCTGATGATATAAACTAAACAATTAACTGATTGGTCTACCACTTTTAAAAGGTCCTTATTATTATATTTGAACATTTCTCTTGTTAAACTCGTTATAGCTATGTTCTAAAATTATTTTTTTTCATTTTCTTAATTATAATATATTTATTATCAATCATGGTGTCCTTTTTATTAATAGTTGAAGTTATTAATTGCCAGAGAAAACATAAATAGTTGTTAGCTAAGAAAAAACAATGGAAAATATAATAAAGGGTGGATCGTGCATAGAATCCATAGAAAATAGGTTCATAAGTCATTATGTACTGTTTAGGTATTAATTCAAAATAAATACATTTCCACGATCTCTAATGCGAAGAACTCATAAATGCCATAATTTTTGCCCCCATTTGGACATTTCTCTTCCCTACAAAAATACCTTTCGCTATGGAATAACCTTAACCTTAATATACTTTTAGGTGCTTTGAACAGAAAACTGTAGACTTTCTACTTGGAAATTGAAATAAGTAACTTTATGTTTTTGTTGAAGGCTCCTCTACTTAAGCGATGTATTCTCCATCCAACCAATAGGTGCAGGTTTACTTTAATGAATGCACTAATGTTTTGCTACGTTAGCCTTTAAAATGTAAGCAGGCGTTGAACCTGTTACGCTTTTTTATCTCTTCATAACGATAACATATTACAGTGTTGCCAACAAACATGCTCCCTGCTTTAGAGGAAAAATATTTCTACTAGTTTCTCTCTTGGAATGCGAACTGATGCTTCAAGAAAGAATTTCACATCATTGCCGAAACAAGAACCTGTTGTTGTTTTATGCCTTGCATTTGGCATTCTTGTTTTCTAATACTTCTGTATTAAAATATTCAGGTCTTATTTCACCCACTTACAACCTCCATCATGTGTGGAGGATACACTCGTTGGTCAGCGGGTCCTAGCCGGTAGACCTGCTTAAGTCCAAGAACACTCACCCGTCCGCCGCCCGGGAGAAGCTCCCTCTACACCGTGACAGGCCCGCGCGAGGTATGAACAAACTTGAACACTTATCGTCTTAAGAATAAAGCCCGTTTCCATCGCTAAAGCGTCCATAATGGTACCAGCAATAGTGTTGCGGAATACTCTTTTGTATAAAATTACTCAAATTTGTTAGCTTCGCAGTATTTAACTTCAGTTGTGTAACTGTCCCAAATACTAAAATGAGAACCACAAAAATGACCACTGCCGTGCTGTCTTTACTGAACCTGAAATAATTCATGTGAAATCTAGGAACATGGGAGAGTAGAATAGTTTAGATTTTATGTTATCACAATAAAAGAAGCTAATAAATTACATCGTTTGTACGATTTCTAAGGGGTCATTTTACAAATAAATTCATTAACAGAAAATAAGTACGAAGAAGGTACTTACATGATGAAATGCTCGTAGTTTAAGCGTTTTAAAGTTTAAATTGAAAAGTAAGCATTACTTAAATTTTTTTGTTCGTGAAATGTACAACTTTATGCATGTACTTTGTTTTTATAAAAACGCGTTCAGAAAAATCCTCGAAAGTCGTCTTTATACGTATTTTATCAACAAACAGTCAACATTATACGATATAAGTGAAATTAAAGATCATTGATTATAATATTAAAAATTAACAGACGATTGTCAATGATCTTAAATATACCAAATAATTACGAAAGCAAGTTTAATGTTTCACCTACGGAGTACTTCAGAAATGAACTATTAGAATATATAGAGTTGGTCAAAAACCTTTCCTGAGATTTAAAAATGAACACTTTCATGTATCCATTTTGCAGACAAGACTATTTTTGGAGAGGACTGAAATATTAATTCAAAGATGTGAGAAGTGTATTGCAATAAAGGGTAACTAAATTGAAAAGTGAAATATAGTGTTTGTCTATATCAGATACTTAGAAAATGGTTAGGCCGGAAACTTATGGACCTGCCCTCGTACGCAGTCGAGGCTTGTGCGACAATGCTACCAAATCAGACCTAACAATTTAAATTGAACATATTTGGAAAAGAGAAGCAAACGTTCACAGTTTCCATGTATGTAGGTGGTTACTAATGATAACTTCGTTAGTTTGTGTGCAGTTACACTGTGAAGTTCCGAAAATTATTTTACTAATGCTGTACATGGCATCTTCAAATGAAACCGCCACGGGTGGCCGAGGTCGTTAAATCGCGGACTCGTGAGTGGGAGGTCTGGGTTCGAATCCCGCCAGGACCGTCCTCCCTGACTGAGGTTTTTTCCAGGTTTTCCTCAGTCCTCATAAATGGAAAATGCCGGGGAGGTACCCTAAACTTAGGCCTGGAACGTTTCCATCCTTAAAAATAAGTCCTTTCCCAATATAGAATTTCATTTCATGTACCACCATGTATGTAGCAAAAACAGGCGTTAAACACTAGTCATTCATTCATCTTCAAATGAAATACTAGTTGCTAACGTCCCTGTAACCGCCAGAACAGCCGCGCGTCCTTGATGCTTATGTTAAAAACAGTAGAACGAAAACTGAAAAATGATTATTAAAATCCTATGCTAAGGAGGTATAGATACAATGCACATCTGTGTGGAAAGACACAGCTAGGCCTCACGCTGGGAACGGCATGGTCATAAACCTGCAGCAATTCAGATGGAGACACTAGAACATCCCCTTTACAGCCCTGATTTATCAGCAGCAACTGGCAATCTTTGAACTGGTATCGAAAAATTAAGTGCATGGATGGGACCGGTTCCCTAATGCTGTAGGGAACTAGCGATTAGA
The DNA here is from genome assembly GCA_030762175.1 of Metallyticus violacea. Lineage (NCBI taxonomy): Eukaryota > Metazoa > Arthropoda > Insecta > Mantodea > Metallyticidae > Metallyticus > Metallyticus violacea. The sequence goes on from CM060839.1 coordinate 92,585,477, forward strand.
CCTTACTGCATGTGCACATAGTCTGTTAAATGGATAACAAATAATATTGGTGTGCATTGAAACTTAATTAAGTTTCATTTGTCGTTACTATTTCACTACGAGGTTTTAGGGGAAACTATAAGAATAACAAATGTTTTATGAAAACCCTAGGAGAATAAACAGACTACATAGACACAGGCTAACATATGAAAAGGATAAATAAAATAACAAAAAGATTTACAGGCTCTTAATAAAGAAAACGTTTATCTTAGAAAGGATACATAAAACTATCTCATATAGGATAACAAAATGAAAAAGTCTTCAAGCTGTAACGAAAATGCATATGACATGTAAAAAAAAAAAAGTGTTTCTTATGAATATAAAATAGTAAATTAACTAAGGCAAAACTAAAGCAGTAAACAACTCGGCTATATTGCACAAAACGATAAAATGACTGGACGTTCAACTCATCTAGATATTTAATTAGCATAGATAAACAGGATAATAACTTAGCTTCGGTTAAAGATTTATAGCAGCAAGATCTTTTTCATGGAAGTAATGAAAGCACTTAATGCATTATTCACTTCGGTTACTTGGGGAAAAAACAAATGTCTTATAAAAATAATATGGTATGAGAGAGAGAGGATCTTCAATGCAAATAGTTACATCATTGCATATAATTTGAAAAATATCAGCATGTTTCACATAATATAGAAATAGAATACACCTTATTTTTACCAATCACTTAATGGTAGAAATATTTTAATCGATTATTATCCTTTATAGTTTATTTACTTATTTTAAATAAGCTTTTAAGATGCAGTTCCTAGTTCCATAGAAGCTAGAATTATATCAATGACATTTGGAGACTGTAGGATGAACAGCGAGATATTCGATTTATGGTATAGGAGAGTAAAGAACATTAAATATTTGCCAGTGAAAAGTTTAGCTCCGGCGGCGCAGCCAAGGAGTTAATTTCCACGAAGGTATACGGGTCTACCACTCCAACTGTATTAAATATGCTATTGTGAAGTTTCATTTCGGAAAATAAAGCACATTTTACCTTAAGGGTATCCACATGTAAAATTTCTAAACCATGCAATTTTGTAGAATATATTAACAGGATAATTTTTCCGATTTCCATGTTGTCATCTCTGAAATTTTTTTAAAGCATAATGCTTTTATTCACTTTTTCATGCTAAAGTTCCACACGGTGCAGAATTTATAATTTTTATATAAAATAATACTATTAAAATTGTCATGTATATTTTTTCGTACTGCCCAGGTTATCTCAGCAAAAAATCTTAACTTTATAATACTATGTTTTTATATTTTTTGCATAATTTATCAAATTAATTATCGTTCATTTTTGGAAACAAAAGTTTTCTGAAAAATCATACTCTGAATATTATTTAAACTAAAAACACATTTTGATTATTAATACCTGTCGAATGTGTTTAAAACACACCATAGCTCTCACGAGGCGTTTAAAACCCTCTAATGAAATGACAGATTATCGAAATTGACTTGAAAAATAAAAATCAACATATTCCCTAGACCATTTCATAAAAATATAATTTGCACCTTCTTTCACGTATATTTTTATACTATCGAATCGTAAAGTAACTAACGCCTATCTAATTTTAGAACTGAAAGTAACAGTCTAACGGCAATGGAATAAAACAATTGAAGACTAGTAACTTTGTACCGTTACTTTGCGACTCTATTTTATAAATTACAACTGAAAGCAGCAGCCTTGCTACAGAACACAATTAAAGGAATAAATTTACAAATTAATCATGCTATGCAAATTACATGGAATAAATAGATCATAAGTTGAAGATGTCATTACCTTCAATTTCTCCAGAAAATACACCAACATAACTTTCTCACTAATTGTCCTGACATTTTTCATTTTACACCAAGCACGTTCTCCCTCATCCAGTTTTTAGATTTCTCAGGCAGTAAACCATTCCTATACTGGTCCCGCTTCAAAATATTTATTATTTTCGTCAAATTCCATTATCCTTTTTAACTAAACTTCATATTATCGAGGTAGTAAATGTTTCAACAAAATCAACAAAAACAAAACACTAACGCGTAACTACACAAACAAGACATATGAACAAACGCTAATCGATTCGATATATTTAGCTCTCGATAAGGCTCATTGCGATTCTCGAGTGAAATAACCTCGAGTTGCAACTAATCACACCCGGCTGCGCAATATGTGCCTTTCAACACTAATATTACAATATACTATTTCAACTCCTCGGATATTAGCACTTCACGTGCAGCGCTAACTGTTTCTTCAACTTAACACATCATTTATAAACAAACAATAAACAACTTTTAAAATGTCTGCCACCTTTCAGGTGTTTTGTTCAACAGCCGCATAGCAAAAAATAATAGAATATTAAAACTCGACGTATTCACCGATATTAAATTATGTAAAATCCAGATAACCTACAATAAAAACGTTTTTAATGTTTTATTGTTGTCGTTTTGACTGCACTGAACCTCTCCACGTCTGTCGAGTATGGATTGGATATTACAGATGTAGCGACGAATGAAATGATGACGCAAATATACTCTTCTTTGGCATCTTAAGAGTTATCTGGTAATCACCTTCTCATAGTAAAAAAAATCCATAAAAACCCTTAATTTTAATAATTCGTGTGTTAGGTAGATTTGACCAGTCTCTGACTCTATTACCAGACACAAATTTTTCCTAAGAAGCACACATCTTTTTCCATTATTAGTATCTAAAGTAGAGAACTATTAATATTTCATATATATATATATATATATATATATATATATATATTTGTTATTGTCTTAACGGAAGTAAAGTTCTATTAATGACAATGCTTTGGTGATTAAGGAAGTAGAATAAATAAGGTGAAACATTTCGATTTTTTAAGTAAGTAATTTATTTTTTGTGAGTTTGTTGGCGTTATGAAATATGTTTAATCTTTAAGATAGTTCATTTAACACAACAAATGCTATGCCATCATTCCAATTACGCATGAATATCCCGTAATTTACATTATTTACCTTTAATTCCCATTAATTTAAGTATACATTTAAAAGAGAATTAAAATATTCACCTGTAATTTCTTTTTAAAGTTTGTTGCTACGAAAAAAGCCATTGTTCAGGTTGTCCATGGGGACGAAATAATGATAAGTTTGGATACATTAATGAAAAATGCTTTTTAATAATATTTATTGATAAAATAGATACACTTTACAAGGCTAAACGGCTTGAACATATGCTTATGATATATTACTGTCACAATGCCCTTGTTAACCAACGGGAGGTGGAAGAAAGACACAACAATATTGCTGTTAAATTTTCTCTGAGCTATATGTAGGCTCTAATTACAGTGAAATCCTAGACTACTGTTGGCTGAAACTGAAGTATGTTGGTATGGTCAGGCCCCTGTCGCTATGCAAGTAAAAACTGTATAAACTCAAGGTTCTTCGGTTATTATCAAGAAAAACATGGCGACTATAACTGCGGCAGTAAAAAAATTGCCAATACACCAGAAACTAACGGCAGTTCGAAATATAGCGGTTACAACTTTTTGACTTTTACTTAGTGGGTTATCCTTTTCTGCTTTTCTAATTATTGTTAATTTAGTTACATTGCTAACATGTTGTTTTTTTTTTTTTTTAGATATATAATATCAAAGAAAAATAAAAACAAAGTAACACTATTAGCAAAGTAACAAATTTACAATAATTATAGAAGCTTTGACCAGTCTCTGACTCCATTACCAGGCACAAATTTGTCCTAAGTGGCACACATTTTTTCCATCACTAGTATCTAAAGTAATCGCTCTACGAGTTCGAAATATAACGATCTCAAGTGTGACTTTATCTTAGTGTTTTATCCTTTTAAAGTTTCTATAATTACTTTTAATTTGTTATATATAAGAAAAATAAAGTAACACTATTAACAATGTAACAAATTAACAGTAATTATAATAGTAGAAAAGGATAAAACACTAAGAAAAAGTCACACTTTAGATCCATTTCTACTATTATAATTACTGTTAATTTGTTATATATATATATATATATATATATATATATATATATATATATACATTATGTCACGTAGCGTTGCTATGCGATAGGTAAATTAACAATGAACAAATGAAGCCAAGATTATCGTATGATGTTCTGTAAACAGATGTGGCTCACATTACGTTATGCTAGCGTTGCTACAACAAAATGGAGCCAAGATTGTCATTTGAACAGCGGAAAGCAACTTTGAAGTGGTATTGGAAAACCGAGAATGTTGTTGAAGCTCAAAGGCAAAGGAGACGTGTATACAGAACAGAACCGCCGTTGGACTTCTACCTATGAGGAACTCTTAAGAATGTTGTATACCGTAGAAAACCAGTTACACTGGTAGCAGTTCCGGAAGAAATTGAAACGGCATGTGCTGCAATCGCTGAGGACACTTTCGCAAACGTTGCTCTATCAATAGTTCAACGTATTCAGAAGTGTATCGACGCCGATGGTACGCATTTTGAGGAACTGTTGTTCAAGTGTAAACGTCTAAGATGATTAGTGCTCATCATTTTCTGTTTGTGTGAATTCAGTTTTGTTATATTAACCGTTTTTCTTTGCTTGAAGTGTGTATACATTTTTGGTACTCTCTGTGTATATATATATATATAACTTATGCTTTGGAAAATTAAAACGCACAAAATGCCCTAGAATCTTAGAAGAAAAAACATCTACATATGACCCAATAACTTCGAAAGAGTATATGGAGAATGCGAAATTCAGATATCAATCATATATTTCACGGAAGGGAATAAGTAGCCATGGTAAATCCCTGTCTTAGCCGGTTAGGTCATGTACAGCGAACGGAGAAAGAATACGAAAACTCTCTTATACAGCGAAATAATAGAGATTAGAAGAGAGAGAGTGGGGAAGGGATGGCTGCAGAATGTGCAACAAGATCTGAAAAGAATGGGAGTTTCCAATTGGAAATGGATGGCACAACAGCGAGATATAAGGCTTTACCAAGCACATGCAAGAGAGGAAGGTTGCAACATTTCACTTTCAGCGATATACAGTTGCTTCGAACTAACGCGTTTATTACAAAACAATTGAATAAGCATACATTCCCTTCTCTGATCTGCCTGTATTAACAGAAGGTTACTGATTGGCTGCGTTTTTTACAGGGCACTAGACTAAACTATCCTTGCAATCTTTATGAATAAAGCAATGTTCCAAGATTTAAAGTTCACCATAATTAACTCTAGTTATTTGTACTACACTAAGGGCCGAATGTATAAAGAGTTAACTTGAGGTTAGGACATCAAATTAACTATCAGTTGTATTTAACTTGGAATTTTGGTTATAAAAGCATTAATTGCAGATTATGTATTCTAAATCTGACTCGCGAAATTTCACAAGTTAAAGCACTAACTGGAGTGTAGTAATTGTTAGATAAAACATGTCCCATAGCAGAGAACATTACAACTTCATTTGTGAACAAAATGGCGGGTCATGTTTATTTTGAATTCATGTAGATAAAGATTCTTCGATATTTCAATTTTCATTTCTGCCTAATAACAGAGTTGCGTTCAAATGAGGTTATATTAGGTCAACCTTACAAGTTGTGTATTGTACATATGTCACTGCAGATTTCTATTTATTTCAATTATGAATTTCCCCTGCTCCTCGAGTATTCCAGAGAAAAATAATCTGTTCCCAGAACTGAGCGACAAACAATTCGAAATATGACGTCGAAGAAATGGAACAGTTTTTTACATCCTTGATTACAATCACAAACTAAGCGAAATCATGTTTTGAATTCGATGTTCATGATACTATTAACTTTAAGCTTCTATGCGACACGGAGCTTCCAAATTAGTTACTGGAGATATATTCAAAGTGGAGAAAGTAGAGAATGATGTAAGCAAACCGGCGCTAGGTTTTTATAACTTTCTCAATTTTCTTAGAGTTTTAGATGCTACAGATTGCACTCACATACGCATTGTGTCCCCTGGGGGTGATAACGAAGAAGTCTTTAGAATAGAATTATTAGACTCTTTGGCAACTTCCCATCATTCATCGTTCATTATATGAGATCGAATTATTTTTAGTTATTCCGTTAAATTTTAGCACCAGATTAATGATTTATCCATCTTATGTTTGTTAAAACATGCCGCTAGCGTTCGCTTTGACTTTACCTTATTCATTTTTATATACATATTAAGGAAAACGAAAACATATGTCTAGGAGGCGGAAAAACTGAATAATTATTAATTTTTTTCAGGTTGAATAGTTGAACATCAACGCCCTAAACACGAATTTCCCTGTTATTTCGCAGTGTTGCCAAAGGCTCGACCTGAGGTTATGACATTTTACATTATTTTTATGCAACAGAAATGATGACTAACCCCTATACTTTCTTTTTAAATTACAGATAAATATTACATCCAGTTAGCTACTTTTTATAGAACTGGGCCTAAGCTGCACAATGTATCACATTACAGATGTTTTAATAATTGAGTTCAAAACATGTAGTATCGGAACATTTGTTACACAAATCACGTAAACACTTTTATGTTCTTTTATTTAAAAACTCATAAAGTGACAAAACTACTACATGCCAATATTTAACTTTGAGAACGTTATTTCTAAATTTATTTGATACTTATATTCCACATAAATACTAATTTAGTATCTAGGATTATACCTCCATAGGACTGAAACGAAAAACCTATCACGTTATTTACGATGCATTTAGGCAAACCTGTATTTTATATCGCCATTATTATGTAATACTTATTTTTATTCTAATATCCAATCTGTGCTTTTTGCTTATTTAATGACTTCTATTTCATTTGCTGTTAATGCAGAAAGTGTTTGTATTAAACATCATTCAACAAAGTGAGCATTTAAAATTAAAGTTCACTAAAACATAGAAATGTGCTAAAATATTAGAACGAAAAATACGTATATGGAAACCTTATTAAATCTTGTGCGTAAATAATAGAAGTGAAATATATAATAATATGTTTAACTTTGAAGGAAGTTTATATTGAGGGTATCTTGGTTGAAACTGTTTCGTTTTAAACCATAAATACTTTTAAAAGACTATAAATCAGTTTATTTGGTACACAAAGTAGATTAAATTATTAATAAAGAGCCTTCTGTCTAAAATATTTATTATTATTATTATTATTATTATATTATTATTTACATGTCAATTTACAATTACATACTACAATTGCGACACTTCGGCCATTTAAAGGGTGTAATGTTAGAGATGAATCTATGCATAATTAAAGCGAAACGCTAATAAAGCACGTTCTTTCAAAACATGAAAAGGATTTTGAGTTGGGTTTAATTTTTTGTTGTAGTCTTGAATAAATTTAATTTTAAATATACAACTAAGCTTCATCAATGGTTTTCCCTGCCATCTTCTGTAGGTGTCGTAATTTTTTGTCATATTTTGTGTATTCCAAAGAAAATAAGTTCTAACAAATACTTGTTACAATGAGGGAGATGGATGGCAAATCCTAATCAAAGGTATGTAGAAGAGATTTCTCCCTCTTTAATAATGTTTCTTTTTTCCATTTGATCATTTGAGAACTGTGTTCGAGAATGTTCTCAAATCTAAAGACACCAATTAAAAGTCCATTGGTTTATTATTAGACAGCGAATATTAGGCAATTCCTTTAGTTTTAATTTAATGAGAGAATGAAGAATATCAAATATTTATATTTTACGGCGTTTAATGCTGAAAATGTGTAGTTTTATAGTGCATGCTCGTATTTAGGTATACTGCAAACCCAATGAAATCATATACCTGTTATTTTCATCATTTTTAAGTTCAGTGACTTCATTTCGGCTGGCTGAAAGTACAAACCTAGGCAAAACTGATGGCAAATATTTTGACCGTTTGTTAACCTTATGCATGGGCCCAAGCAGATATTTGTAGATGCGGAATTATCTTTTCCTGCCTTCAAACTTATATTTTCAGACAAAGGAAACAATTTTTTGTGTGAAGTTTAAAAAAGACGCTTGTAATATCTATTGTGAACCAATAAGGGACTATATTAAAACCAAGATCAATATTTTTGGAATATATTGCTTTTAAAATAATAATAACAATAATAAGAAGAAGAAGAAAAAGTAGAAGAAGAAGAAGAAGAAGAAGAAGAAGAAGAAGCCTAAGAAGGGCAAGGGCCTCCTACAAGAGGGTAGCTATTATTCGCTAATGCGACGAGATCATTATCCTGTGCTTTGTTACAATTTTGTCCATAAGACTCGTTTCGAAGTTGACGTTTGATGGCTTCCATGTATTCCTGCTTCTTACTGTTCTGGACCACTGTCGACTTGCCTATGCCGCGCAGAATTCTTCCCATCTCCGTTTAGGCCTACCTCTGTGTCGTTTGCCTAAGTGCGTGTCCCACATGGCGGTCTTATACGTCCATCTGTCGTCCTGCATCTTCGCTACGTGGCCTCTCCATTTCCACTTCAAGTCTGGCGGCCCCCTCTGCGATGTCTGCTGTTCATGTCATTTGGCCTCACGCTTCGTTAATAGGAATAACATAACTTTAATAGTCAGCTATATGAAAACTTTGCTGAATAACCATAAAAAAATAATACTCATTTTAAAAGTGATTAATACCAGTACTTACTTTACGATTTTCTAACATTTGAAATCAAATAAGTTATAAATGCAGCTCGAGAAATTATGAAATTTTAATAACACCAATTTTTTCCTGGGTCATTGTATTAATAAGGACATTAGTCTCACAGATAGTCTGATACATAGCTAATGTGTCCCAGAATAAAACAAATATGCATGAAAGCCTAAGTAATCGTTTAATGTGACATCTCGTATTTTTGCTGTGTATTCTTACTGAAGGTTTTAAATCTCGCTCTGTTTACTCAGTTATTTTCTACCCTCTCCGGTCTTGATTTCCCTGTATATATGCAAATAAATATTTACAAAATTGTCAATTCTGTTATGCCCTATACTTTTTACAATTAGTTTTTCTAATGAAGAACTGCTATTTACTCGTCAAAAATTAATGTGCAAAACTTTGTTAAAAAGTTCAGAATCATTTAATAGTTCCTCTCAACTCCTCCAATATAAAACTTTGTTTACCTTGGATGTCTTTTTGGTACACATGAACACCCGGAGGCCTTTCAGCATCTGACACTTTTTTTTGGATTTTCCCCGATTCCGTTGGTATTTGGAATTAACTTGCATCATTTCATATGCTATGAATGAGCCACCGTGCCCGGTTTCCTGCTACTGTTTTCACCAGTGTGCCAGATCCAGAACTTGCTTGGACATGTGTGTGTGGCGTGGTGAAAACGTCACAATTCCGCACCCCCGCTTCTTTTTTGACCGGGAGTTGAAGTGAGTTTGGGTAGTTTCTGTTGACATAGCTCTTCGCCCTGCGAGCGCCGGGCATCCGGAAAGCCCTGCTATTAAGTCTGCCTGCCCTCTAAAGTTGTCCAATTATTTCATCCCCGGATTTTTTTCTCACTCGCTCTTGTCAAATGCTCTTTCGTGCACTAGATCCCATTTTTGTGAAAGTAATGAGCTCATCCAAGCTGTACCCCCTTTCCAGTTGCCAGGGCAGAGGAAATATGTCTAATTTTAGGAAAATATGAATATGGGATGGCATTAATAAGACATTTCCCGACAGGATATTAAGAATGTGTATGATAGAAACTTGAGATTTATGCTTTTCTGCTATATCTCATTATTTAGGTACCAAAGTTACCTAAACTTTTGAAGGCTATCATGAATTTTTTTAAGTGAAAAATGACTTGCTTAAAGTATATATTAATTTGTCAAAGCTAACAACAGATATTATTTATGAACTGCACTACTTTTATATCAATGTATAAAGTTCAAAAACAATAAAAATTACTGAGCTAGCCAAGAGATCCGAGGATCGATTCCCGATACCTGCTTAGAAAGTTTCCAAGTTACGGAGGTCTGGAAAGGGATCCATTCAGCCCTTAAGGTGTCGGTAGCTGATCACATACCCCTTGAAATACTGTAGAGGACCAACAATGGTGGCAGACCTTGGCCTATTGTGAGCCGTAAAATTAAAGAATTATTATTATGATAATTGAATTCTCTAATTTGGGTTTCGCGTTGATTTATTACCCATTCAAAAGATCACATTCTAAAAGGAGCTTTAAGCGCGTTAAAATGAAGATATAAATGTGCAAGGCAGTTCATCTGTCAGAGTGCGGCCCGCATGGCATGCTGCCTGAGTCAGACGAACATACGTCTCAATTCGAACGCATACATCTCTCGTGTAAGTTACTACTACAACCACCTATCATAGAAAATGCTGCAAATGATGTTCTTGTGCCCCCACAAACCTCTCACACCTTTTAACAAAAGTTTCATTAATTCTCGCTGTGAAACTGCTGTCAATTGTCTTTCAGTTCTTCCAATGCATGCGGGCTATTCCGACATATTATTTTTCAAGTTCACCCCTAAATAGAAATCGCATACGCTACGATAAAGACTCTATGCCCAAACATTTCCTCAATTAAAACTAACGAAAGGTCAGCTGTATGCGCTGTAGCGGGGGTCTTGTTGGAAAAATGCACGTTTACATTCAATGTCCGGTAATTCTTTGAAGAACAGTGTGATTATTTTATCTCCCTATTTCTACGCATTCACAGTATTTTCATAAAATAAACATGTATAATTCTGTAAGCATTCACCATGCCCCAGACACCACTTTTTTGATTATTTATGGCATTTTGTATACAAGATCGGGTTTTGTCTACACTCTAGTGCTTGTTATTCTATATCGCGTATGGCCATTTTAAATTCGCCCGTGGAAAAAAAAATAGATAAATAAAATAAAATTTGGGTCAACAAGTCATTCTTAACACTATCCAAAACCCAGTGGCAGAAAATTGTCCACTTACAGTAACACGTATTATTTAAGAACCGCAATTTCTGAAAAACAGTTTTCTTATACTGTTTTATTTATAAGATATGGCGAATATTCATATAATATATATTTCTGCGGAAAAATCACAGTGAACCCTAAAATACGGAAGACATGTTGTCATGCTGAAAAAACAAAAATATTAAGAATACGGGTGGGGGGGGGGGGGAAGTACAATGTGGCAATTCTGTGTGTGTGTGCATGTATAAAGTTCATGGTTATTATAAAGCATATAAACATGAGTGCTTCTGTGAAATATTCTATTCGCTTAAACTTATAACTTTACTTTATGACGGTCGAACTGCTACAAGCATGTGAGAAACACAACACTGCTGCCCGATTGAGTTGTCGCTCGCTCACGAACGTTTTGCAACTGATGTCTGTCTAAGTGGACATCGTTAACGGTTTTATGCCTTGCGTCTACGGATATTGCCTCGAGTATATGAGTATCGTCTAGACGGCTCCAGTTTCCAGTCATCAGGTTCACAGTTCGGTTTTATGAAATTGCATTACATCCAAACAAATGGCAAAGGAATACTTTACTGCATTCAACCGCTGAGAGACCGTAACGATATTTAGGACGCCATTGTGGCGCCGAGTTTGAGTTCGTTCCTACTTAAGTATACACACAAGAGGCTCTGAGTTAAAGTTCTTCATGGGTAGTACAGTTTACATTCGCTTTGGGGTAGTCAGAGAAAACCAGTAACTTATAACTATAATGTAGGAAACACATGGAATAAGTCAGCAAAGTAGGAACGATATAAATCCAGAAATAAGAACTTAAACAGCATCTTAATAGCAATAACAATCCTATTATTAGTTTCAAAACTAAATAGCTCTGTTATTTTCTGATGGTATACACCAAAGCTATGATTCCTGCCCAATACAATTATTTTGGACATTGAAGCTGTCCTTGACACCCGATCGATTACAGAGTAATTGAAGTAATTAATATTTGTAATTTTAGAAGCAGTAACTCAGTAATTATGTGCAAGTATGTTGTGCATTTTCTTTCAGTGGAGGAACTTTAATGGTATATGTACTAGAATTAATATGGTATAGTGTTTAAATGCATTCATAATGTGTAATTTTTGGTATAGTGTTTAAATGCATTCATAATGTGTAATTTTTGGTAATATTTAAGAAGTGACATGTAGTAATATAGCAAAGTAAGGAAACACTCACGTCTTTCTCCCAACACCGTAAGACTTGGCAAAAGTCAGACAATGCAAGTTAATCCCTACTGGTATACAGCTAGGGTTAGAAATTCCCCCTGTTCGGTGACAAAGTTGCAGTATCCGAGTAAAAGAGTCATTGTCAGTAACGTATGAAATCTGTTTAAATTCATCTTATTGACGAATAGCGGAGTATTTGGCTTGACAAAAATTGTCCAGCGAATAGAAATGGAATTGAGTGAGGTAAGCATTGACCTATGAGTGGCGTTAATACGAAATTGGCGGGAATATTTCACGCCGTTGCCCATGGATAGCGTTATTTTGTATTGTGTATAAAAGGGATAGATTTTGCACAAAAGTCTCAGAATTTTCCGAGTCCAGATCCGTGTGGCTGCCCGGAGGTCAGGGGAAAAGCGGCATAAGTACCAAGTACCAGTTCCGGCGACAACGAAGCTTGAGTGTCAGTCACCACGCTAACTGCCGATACATCATCATTGAGTTGCATTAAGAATTCTGTTAAATTAACAATCCCTTTGCACTTGGTACCATTTGGTGAACGCAATTAATTTACATGTTTGCCAAGATTACCTTGCTTGTGGTTCGACGTGAAATGTGAGTGAGCCTTAATCTTCATGTTCTGTAAAATAAACAAAGTAAGAAAAAATAACAAGCATTATTTTTCGGATCATTCAATATCAACTCCACGTTCACTCAGTCTGGCTAACTCACAGCCACCAAAATCCAGCGAAACGCTCTCGAGAGAGTCTCATCGAAGAAGAATGAGGGTGGTCTGCAGCATCCGTGGCGAAACCTGCGATCAGCGGGCTTACCGCAGCAACCATACAGCCCATTCTCAGTCCCCCCTACAATCCCGTTTCAAACTCTATAAAAATATTACTTTATAATACCTCCGTTATTTACGGCACAAGAGCTCGGATTCTTCTGGGATTGATTAAATAAAATTCGCCTTTTTGGGATGACAAATTACTCCGGGAAACGAGTGAACATCGATTTATACATGCCATTTTAACGTAGCATAAATAAGCAGCTTAATAGCTACAACCTCAATAATAATAATAATAATAATAATAATAATAATAATAACAACAACAACAACAACAGCTTAGCAACGTTCATGTCCCAAGGCCAATGGCTACAACGACTCTGTCTGACTTACACTTTCTCGTTACTGCCATGTTGGTACGTTGTACTATAAAACGTGGTATGATGTGTAAGATCGCCTGCCTTATTGTCGATTACTTCGTCTACCCGTCGCTTCCACTCTTACTGCCATTGCTTTCCTTTTATTTTACAGATGGAACGTCATGTTGGAGAAATATCGGGCAGGAAGCGCCGGATGGGGGCTGATTGTTGGGGCGGGTGCTCCAAAAGCCTTCAAGTGCCTGGGAGAGACACTTGCTGCAGTGGCGGACTTTGTACAAATGAAACGACATCACTGAGCGTACTTTTATTCTTTGGGTGGTCTTATGTTTTATTTTCTCTGCTTGTTTTAATCACACAGAAATTCTACTTTGTGGCTGCTGTTACATTTTAAATGTGGTATAAGGGAGTTCATAGTAGTTACCAGTTGACGACAAATTTGTGTTGTCAATATAAGGACTTTTCCACTCCCATATTATACATAATAAAATATTAGTTTGATTTTATGTTATTTCATTTTGTTAATGAATATGTCGAGTTACAGTATCATATCGTATGTTGTTACGATACAATTGAACAAAATATATGAAACTTTAACTATAACGGTCAAATAAATAACTGCTTATTACTTATTAAAAATGATCTGCAGTAAAATAAGCATGCATGTAAATTTTTACTATCTACTAAGAAGCGTAAAAAAGAAAAGAAAGTACTATGTAAATTATTTAAGGTATTGATTATTGAGAATATGTTCATTAATTTTTTTCTGTTATTGCTAAACTATCTTTTTTATTTATTTCTTTAGAGCGACAAGTTTATTTACTTCCCGTCGTCAACAGCAACTAGGTAAAATCCGCTTCCTTCTCTAAAAACATTATACTAATAAAATGGGAGTGTAAAAATGTATTTTGACAGCGTATGCTAAAATAGCTATTTTTACACAATACACAACTTCAATTCGAAAGTCTAGGCTTAATATGGAAGATGATTGTTATTAATATATTTAAGTGGATAGATATTAAACATTTTATACTGTATTACATATCAGACCAAAGTGCAAATAGTGATGTAGCAGGTTCCTTTTACCCGAAATAATGGGGCGAAGGAACATTTTCATAATATATAGAAATATAGATTTAATTTCGGGAAAACGGCAGTAGTCAGTTATCTTCTTTTGTTTTGTTCTGTTTTTTTCTGACACCGCTTGCGAGAGATATCTCACAACACTTGATAAAACCAAACAGCGAAGCAATTCCTTTAGCTGCTGTGTCAAAACTACTACACTGCCGTTTAATACACCCAGTAGTTAAATAACATCATGAAACTTTGGTGGTTTATTGTTAGCGTTTCCGTTACTGTATTACATTAATTCGTTCCTAAGACTTATTTAAAAGCCTAGAATCATGTCAGGTGGTAAAAATATGAATTACATCTTAAACAGCAAATAGTACAATACATAAAGAAAATGTAATAATGATAGTAATAAATACTTTATCTTGCCAAAATACGTTTAAAATCATTAATAAAAGTCATTTTGATACTGTTTGCACTACCCACAACGTTTCTTCCACTCTCGTCCTAGTAAGAAATATGCGAGCTACACTGCTGGCCTTTAAATGCAACGCCCATAAGAGATGTGTTAAACCGGTCAAATATTTTTTTCAGAAGACTCGTCGAAAATATAACAGCAACACGTGAATTTGATCAAGAAAGAATTGTACCATTATGAGAGGGTGGGAGTCTGTTGGACGAAATAGGTTCATAGCAAAACGAGTATAATATCAGTGGATTGAGGTAGAACGAACACACAGACATGAAGGATCCCAAAGGCCACTTTAAACAACCGAAGGAACAGAAACACAGACATTTCCGCATGTCTATTATGAATCATGCACAACTAATGCAATTTTAATGTATAACAAATTTAAATCTTCAAACTCCCACGCTGAATATTCTAATTCTGGGGCGAGTTAATGAAATTTCAAACTATAATGATAAATAGATTATTTTACATTGTTAACAGACCAATACATCTCCTCAAGGGATATAATACTTGACAGTAACAATAGACATGTGTAAAATTAAAGATGATACATCCGTTAAGGCAATTACACAAACATTAAAATATTTGTAAAATGTAAAAATGTAATTGTAAAGAGTGTAGTTCTGAGATACACTGTTTACGTTTGAAAATTGAGTAAGAGTAAAATGCAATTTCGAAAATTGTTTCAATGGTGTCACTGTTTTCAAAAAATTAATTACTGTTTAATAAGAAAGCTCACCTTCGTTCATCATAAAATACTTTCTTTTTCCAATACAAAACTGACTGCTAGATTGCAAGCATATTAAATCTATTCATAAGAATGTCTTCTAATATTCGTTCTAGAGCGTCTTAACTTACGAGAAAATCTTAATTAAACGTACATTTGATGAAAACCGTCATGCTGACATAATCTAAGAGTAGTAATAATTCAAAATAAATGTTTCAGTTGATGTGTTCTTGGAATACTTACTTACTATCAACAACTATTTAATATCAACAACAAATATTTACTATCAACAACTATTTCCAACAGATTTAAGCTTTTTAATATCCTTTTTATAACATCTAACAATTTGGTACAAGAAGTACTCAATGTGTGAATTTTCCTTATATTTTCAACCGGAAATAATTTTATCGGCATGAAAAATCTTTGAAAGAAATCGAGTCATTTTCCTAAATGAGCGTCTAGTCACTGAAACTTACTGTTCAAATACATTAAAGAATAAAGAAATGTAAAATCTGTTTGCTACGACCTAACATAAATATGACGAAAAGAAACCCCTTGTAAAACCTTTATCGACGTGTAACGCGAACTATTCGCTTGTTTCCTACCTAGGATAGAAGCACCTCCCATTTGCAAACAATGTTATGTCTTCCACGTCCTGAGTGCAATTGGTAAAGGTAAGCAACCGGCGCCGTGACAATAAACAAGGTTATAAAAATATAAATAGCTTCATTTTCCTTAAGAAAAACACGCACGCCACTGCAAGGATAAAGTTAAGTAAGGGGGAAGAAAGAGTAAATATATAGGAACGGTCCAGCCGCTCATTGCCCTGCCTTCTGCCTCTAGAGGTTATACATTATTGCGCTGTAGACTTCCCCTCAACGGTACCAGCAGGAGAGGAGAAGACCTTCAAGAAACACTGCCGAGTACGTGCAAGAGGATTCGGCTTTATGGACCAAACGAAAAGAGAGGGTGGTACAAAGAAAAGCAGTACGAAAGTAGAAGACAGGGGTCCGAGAAGTGGCAGAGGGAAGGAAGGTAAGAAGTGAAGAGAACGAAGAGCAAAGTTAGCAAGACGAAGGAAAGTAAAAAGTGTAACAACGACGTCTCTGAGGAATAAGAAATAACGGTAAAATATATATGAAACGGACGTGATTTCAGTTAGAGCCTACTGCGTGCCGTTGCTATAAGATACTCAGATGTCATGGAAAACCGTAAACGTTACCGTTCAGAAAGATGCTTAAAGAACTCTTAACTTTCTGTCCATCTTTCATCGCCTATTTCCGACTTTTATAAGGAGATTTCAAAAAACATTCTTGATGCAGCCTTCGGAATTCTACAAACCTTTTGTAAATAATCCGTCATTTGTTCTCTGGATCGAAATACACATTCGATCTTCTAGAAACATCTTAAGCGTCACAGTTTAGATGAGAAATAGCAACGAATTTCTGCCTGTTCATCATAGATACGAGGGTAGATTCATAATTAGTGGTCTTACCTTTTTCTAATTATGATAAAGACAAAAACTATATTTCACTTTTCATTATAGTTACCCTTTATTGCAATACACTTCTTACATCTTTGAATTAACATTTCAATCCCCCTCCCAATTATAGTCAGAAGTTTTATCTGAAAAATGGGCACAAACAGCATACATCACTTCTTCTTCACCTAAGTTTCCTCTCTCGAAAGTCCTTCTTGAAGTTTTGAGAATAGGAAATAGTCACTAGGAGCTAAGTCTAGGCTGTAGAGTGGATGGTCGATCTCCTTGAAGCCACATTTCTTCACAGCTTCTTTGTAACAAGAGCTGTGTACACAGATGCGTTGTCGTGAAGAAAGCGCACACCACCACTCAGCTTTCCTCGCCTTTTCTCTTTGATGGAAGCACGTAGTCTATGCAGTAGGCCAGCATAGTACTCCCCATTTACTGTGCTGTTCCTCTCCTTGAAGTCAATGAAGAATATTCCTTCTTTACTGTACCAAAAGTTTGTGGTCATGATCTTCTTGATTGAGTGACCTTGGCCTTTAGAGACGGTACTTCGCCAGGTTTGTGTCATTCTGTTTTGAACAAGGGATCATAGTAGAGGACCAAAGTTTCATCTCCTGTAACAATGGTTTGCAGAACTTCTCTCTCTTTGTCACGACAGAGCTCCAAAAATGCCTAACAGATGACTCGTTGCTGCTTTTGGACTGAGCAAAGAAGTATAGGCACTAACCTTATTCATGTTTAAATATTCAAAAATAATTCGAAGAACCGTTGTTTTAGAAACGCCAAATTTTCTGCTATTTCTGTAACTTTGGGCCGCCGGTTCCATAATTTCTCCTTCCACAAGAGCGATGTTTTCAGGAGTGAGCACCTCCAAGGGCCGATCTTCACGCTCTTCATCTTGAATGCTCTCTCGACCTATTGGAAAAGATTTGGCCTATTCTTTTATGGTTATATATGAGGAGGATACTTCCCCATATACACCGTCCAATCGCTGTTTAATTTCATTTGGAGTAGCCCTTTTTTTGTGAAGAAGTTAATAACAGCTCGATACTCCATTTGAAGATGTGAC
Source organism: Metallyticus violacea (assembly GCA_030762175.1). Classification (NCBI taxonomy): domain Eukaryota; kingdom Metazoa; phylum Arthropoda; class Insecta; order Mantodea; family Metallyticidae; genus Metallyticus; species Metallyticus violacea. The sequence goes on from CM060839.1 coordinate 92,603,593, forward strand.
AATCTTCTACACACAGCCTTCTTTATGCAACTATATCTGAACAATTTGAACCTACCCTCGTACTTCTATAGAAAATGTGATGGAACAGTGGATCGAAGAGGTCATGGAAGCTGAACAGCGAAACACTGCTGGGCATTGCAGACTCGAATAATATGATTAGACATAACCTCGATATATTTTAGAAACTATGAAACGAATGAAAAGTAGAAGGAGAAAAAAGAAAAAATCCTAGCAAGAAAAGAAAAATAGCCAAAGAAAGTTGCCTCAATACTTACGTAGGGCATCAGTAAAGTATTCACTTTGGTATGGAGCAGTTTTCTTTTAAGGATCCGGGTGAATTTTATGACAATGTATATATGGAAGAGAAAGGTCGTCACACCAAATTTATATTAGAATGAAATATACCGGAATCTAAATTTAGACCATGTATAATGAAATTAAGTTTAGTTCAATTTATAACTTCTTACTACTAATAGAAGAAACGACTAAGAAACATACAGGCACCAGCAGGAATAAGAAGATGATTCTTTTGGTAAATGTTGATAAGATGCTCTAAAATGAAACACTTCCTTCTTAAAAAAAAATCTTTCCCAATTTACCATTTCGTCTCATTTTTTCGAGTGTAAATATCCTAAACATGGTTTCCTTCGGAAGAGAAGAAAAGCTATGGATCCCGGTACGTAAAAGAGTCTAGAGCCTCTGAGCAAAATTTATCGGCCGTTTCAAGTCTTCAAATTGAATGAGACGTTTATGATCTGAGATGTTAAAAGGCGCACGTAAATAAAACAAATCATCAGCTACAGTAGTTTTTTTTTTTTTTTTGAGTAGTGTTTAACGCCCGTTTTTACTACTGAGGCACCACAGGCGGTGGACACTGATGATACATGAAATGAAATGGTATATTGGGAAAGGATTTTTTTTTTTTAAGGAAGGAAGCGTTCCAGGCCTAAGTTTAGGTACCTCCCCGGCATTTGCCAGTTATGAAGACTGAGGAAAACCTGGAAAAAACCCCAGTCAGGGAGGACGGTCCTGGCGGGATTCGAACCGCAGACCTCCCGCTCACGAGTCCATGCCTTAACGACCTCGGCCACCCGTGGCGGTAGCTACAGTAGTGAAAATGAACGTTAAACACTATGTAAAAGGAAAATACCCATGCAGAATTAGAGCATTAACAACAGTAAAGGTTCTCTGTAAAAAGATAAACAATGAATTAGGAAAAACGAAAGATGAGGTACAGTAAACTAAAATCAAATTGAAAGCGACTATTTGTTTCGGAAGAAGTTTTCAATCAGGTAAACTCGCCGGGCAAAACACTTGCATGTGAAGTTCTGGAAACAGCATGCAAGCTTTCAGCATTGAACTGCATAGGCTGCCTCTCTGAGCCCTAGGTATTCCCAGACCATCAAAGAAGGCAGTGAAAAGATTGATGGCAACTTAAATTTTTGTGAAAAAGCATCATCTTCGCTAATGTAACTAAAAATCTAATATAGAAGTCGTTTTGAAAAAGTATAAACAGAACTCAGAATACAAATTTAAACTAGAAAGCTGGCAATTTCTCACGACTTGCAAGCATCAGTCTTTCTCGTTTAGGAATTAAAATTAAAAAGTAATGTAGTGTCATCGTAAATTATTAATTATTATTAATGTTAATGTTTTATACGTGTTATATACATTCTGAATATATTATTGTATAATTAATTACTAAGAACAGACTAAAATAAAAATGAAAATTTGACTAATGTGCATTAATTTGTGTGTTTATATCTTTAAACATGGTACTCGTTTACAGGAGTCTACTTTAGGCTTGTTAAATTTTTTGGAGGTCCGCTACAGCGAGAGATCTTTAAATGGGGTTTAGTTTGAGAACCGCTGTTTCAGATTATCCTAGTGCTTATTCCTTGAGCAACTGGGAAGCACCGTTCCTCTATGACGCACCAACAATTCCCCATGTCTCATGATCGCGAGGAACAACACACAGAGCGCAATGGTAGTGATGACAGGTGAATACAGGCCCCGCCCAGACGTACGCGAGAAGTTAGCAGTTTTAAGTACCATTGCTATAAGAAATTTGTAAGATCGTAAAATATCATGGGAATTCTTAAATATTATGAGGATATTACTGTTTTTCATTTCCTGAAGGTTCCAATTTGTTTCTCTATATGTTGTCCTGAAATCTCCATATATGATTATAAAAGGTAAAAATAAAGATACCCTATTGTGTCCCTTAAGAAGACCCCCTAATCAGTAGAGAAAGCTCTCTTTTTCCTAACGTGGCAAGCTATTCCACGCTAGTTGTTCGTATGCTGTTTAAGACACTGACTGATTTGTTCTTTGGTTACTCCATTTCTCACTGCACTAGCTGCTTCTCGAGAGATTTCCATTTCTCTCTTCCTCTTGCTACTCTTGACCAATCTGGACCTGCATGTTCCTTGAAGAGGTCTGTCCATCTTCTTCTGGGTCTCCTTGTGTCCTCTTTCCTATCCGGGAGTCCCACATGGAGATCTTGTAGGTCCTTCAAAATTATACCCAGGATCTTGCGTTACATTTTTCTTTGGCCTATTTGAGTTTTGTTCTTTTCTTTTTCTGTTAGTGACCATGTCTGGCACCCATATATTAACACAGGGTATACACAGATTTCCAGCGTCTGGAATCTGATTTTCTTAGTTAATGTTTGGTCTAATAATATAAACTTAAGGGTTCAAAATGTTCTCCAGGTTAATGAGATACTTCTTTGTACTTCTATTTCCATTTTATCATGAAAGGAAATCTGTTGCCCTAGGTATGTACATTCCTTCATATATGTGAGGACTATTCCATCTATTTGTATCGGGGTTTAAGGTCCGCTTGAAAACTGTCTCTTCAGTTTGTTTAGTGACAAGCCTGCATTTTTGCTATGCTCACAAAATTGTTCCAGCAGAGTCTGTAGTGCTTTCGGTAATTTGGCGAATAAGACACATAGTCGGAAAATCTTAGATTTGTTAGTCGACTGTCGTTTATGTATATACAGGACTTTAATTCACATTCAGCACGATGTACATTCATTAAAAACTCCAAGACAATTTTAGAGAGTAATCATGGAAGTAATCTACAAGGGTGGTTCTAAAAGTTCTCGCCCTGAATTTAATTTTTCAACATAGTCACCTTGTAAATCAATTTATTTAGTCCAAAGACTTCCCAACTTTTTAATACCCTCACTGAAATAAGATTTGGCCAACTGTGAAGAGTCTATCTCAGCTTCAATCTTCGCCTAGCCAGTGATTTCTTCCGGTTTGGGAACAAATCTGGTGCACACAGCGAACATGAAAGTATTTGGAAGCGAAGGTCATGCAGCAACAATCCTAGACATGTATGAACACACATTATCGTGATGAACGAGAACTTTCTTTTTCGCGAGATGTGGACTTTTAGCCTGAATAGCATCTTTCAGTTGGTCAGTAGTTAAGTGCAACACTCTTCAGTAATGATTATGTCTTCTGAAGGTAGTCTGCCAGCACCTCACCATTAGAAGCTCAGAAAACCGTAGCCATGACTTTTCCTGCAGATGGAACTGTTTTTGTTTTCTTTTGCAATTTCATCCAATGCCACCCACTGTTTGGACTGCTCCTTCGTCTCTGGCGTGTAGTAATGAACCCATGTTTCATGTACTGCTATGAAACGTCGGAGAATCTCACTGGAATTGTGTTTTGGTTCATTGTTAACAAAGGCGTGAAGCTCTCTCACACCCAAAACTTCGTGTAAAATGTAGTGGGCATGGCCTATCGAGGTCTTTACAATGTCAGCCAACTTGCGTACCTTCATCGGGTACGGCATTGTGAATTTTTGTCAGAATGTCGTAGCAGACGCCCTGAGCACTCATCTCGAATGGATGTATGACCACACTGAAATTAACCGTCGAAAACGAAGAGGAAGAATCCTTGAATGTGTTATCTATCTCCTTTTGTATATCAAAGACATGTTGATATAGTACTGTTTCCTTTCTTTAAAGAAATAGGAAAAGATAAATTTAAAAAAGCGCTTATCAAATTTGGCGTTTCATTATCACCTTCACCTCTAATAAACGCATTAGAACTTTCCCCTCACAGTCTTTTTTTACCTCTCTTTATTCAGGTCTTCCCCCTTTCCTACATTACTTTCCTTCTTTTTTAATTCTGTTCTGTTTTTTTACACCGTTTCAATGCTTTCTTCAGAAATTCCTTTGGTTTCCTTCTTCTGACGTGACTATAAAATGTATTTATTTTCTATGTGGTTGTTTGTTTTAAACGCAATACATATTTTTAACCACAGTCTCACGATCCTGTTGACATTATTCCCTAGCGCTACTGTAGCGGACTTCTGAGGTCGGGACAACTAAAGGGCGCCGCTACGTTGTCCAATTGGAGATTATGGTAAAGGTGATGTGATTCTAGTATCCTTAAACTAATGGAGGAATGCAATTTGTTAATGATACGCAAATGTGCCCGGAGAACTTGGCGCCTTAAAGTTATCTGTTATTCAACTGCTAGGGTTAAGGAAAAACATGTCCAGACAGCTCGAACCCAGGATCTCCGGATTTGCAGTCGCAAACGCTATCACTAGATCACAGAGACTGTCTTTGATGTTATACTTCTGTCGCCTATAACTTAATCACAACTATAACAACGTAATTTTTGTTCTGGTAAACACCACATCACGGTGAACATTCGTTTAATTCTTATCTAAAAATGTCTTTTTATTGTTTGAAACCTTTTCAATTTTATATTTCTTCTTTATTTTTTAAAAATTAAAGTTTGTAGTAATACTGTAAAAGCGCATGTATCTTGTCTTCCCTAAATTATTTTAATCTAAGGTCTGTCTTGCAATGCACACATGACAAATTAGTTGACTACAGTTTGCAAACTGGAGTTGAGACGTTATTGTATCCAAATTAAAAAAAAAAAAAAGAGACTAACACTTCTATTTATCGTAAACCCGCCTGGAAGTGTCTGCTTTATAAAATTCGTAATCTCTGATGAGCTGTCTATGAAATTCTTTCCAATTTTCATCCAATTAAAATGATTGTCATTGACACCTTGTATGTGTTCACAAACAAGAAGTTTAAACTAGGTTAAGACGTTTAAATTTAAGAATTTCCATAACAGGTTTTGATTCGAATACCGGCAAAATACGCTACTTTGGGTAAAAATACTGATTGAAATGAAGTGCGAAAAAAACGTGTGTTCTTTTTTAAATTTCTGTTATACTGAACTCCAGAAATTAAAAATGTAAACTGAAGAAAGGGGGGGGGGAGAATTATATGGTCATGAAGAACACAAAATAAATACTTTCATGAAGGTTAATTAGTGTACCTTCCGTTGAAGCACATTGTCGTAGTTCTTAGTAAATATAAATATAAATATAAAATTGTAAATAACAAGATCTGTGCTATATCAGAACCGTTCTGTAAACTGAGAGCTGATTCTTCAAGTGTTCTCATGGACAGATGGAGGATGAGGTTTATTGGGCAGTGAGATGCTCTTAGAGTTTAGACCCCTGGAAGTGAATGGTACTGCTCAGATATTAAGAAATTGTATATTTTTTTCGTCGCCACTGAGATAGCTCATCAAAGTTCCACTCTTCTGTCCCAAAAGTGTAGGTTCTGGTTGAAAATACACCACACTGCGCGGTTTTGACAGCCAGCCCTTTATTGAAACACTTGAAGACAGCCGCTTTAGGAGTAATGAAACGATTAAGGAGGCCTCGTGCCTCATTCACTACTTTGGTACTACGAAACCGCGTTTTACAGATGTAATGGCTTGTGCTATATAAATATACATTTCTTTGCGGAGAAAGTAATAAATTGTGTCCGCTGACACTTTGTGATCTGCATAATAGTCAAAAAGAGTAATTTAACAGGGTGCTATACTGCCCAAGATATCGAACTTTTTAAGAGCCTAGCACTACTTTCTGAACTACACTTGACCCCCCCCCCCCCCCATTCTTAACCACAGTCCGTCATTTTTATAACCTTGTTGAATGCTGTATTGTGTGCTGGCAACAAGCAATTCCGCGGCTCAATATTTTTCTTGTTTCACAGGGAAGGTCTGTGGACTTCTCCGCCAGGCTCTGATGGCAAGAACGCACGCGAGTAACTAACTTTATTTGATTCAGCCACGTCATCCGTGTGTTTGTCTCGCTCCCACCCAGACTTAATATGCTAAACGGCAGTACTGCTAGCAAAGAGAGAAAGAAAATATAACAAAAAAAAAAAAAAAAAAAAAAAAAAAGAGAAAAGAATCAGCTGCTAGGAATGCCTTCCTAATTACTGCGGTACTTTTCAGAAACCTGCTTTGGTCATTATCTAATCTGCTCTTTCCCATCTCACACGGCACAAATTAGGAAAAAATTACACATTAAACAGTTTCAAAAAGTGTACAGTTTGTTCGTCCGCTCACCAAAGACAAAGAAATGCAGCAGTTAATGGAATTTGTATGTTTTGCTTTAGTAACATCCTAACATTTGCATTTTCAAGCGTTTTCATTTTTTTTATCATACAAATTGTTTGTTGAGGATTCCATTCATACTATTGCTACCATCTCTGCCACATCCTTCGTATTGGCTCCGGTAAAAAAATGGAGTTTTTCATATATGAATAATGCCTTTTAAGCTATAGTGTTAGTTATTTTTTTAACATCGCTATGATCCAACTAACGGTCCCCCGAGAGTTTTTTCTGTGACCCTGGAAGGGACTAATTTGTTATGTTCCTTAAACGCATAAAATTTGTTTATAATAAAATCTACGTACTAATTTGAAGAAGTAAGCGAGGAACAAAAAAACTGGACTAAGACCAAATCCCTTCCTTGTCCCTTCTGGCTGATTTGTTTCAATTTCCGAGAAAGCTGTGGAACATTGTATTCTCTGAAAACAAAGTATCACCAGTGCAAAGTCGCTTCAGCATAGGTGAGTGTCCGCAAAAGGAGAAAATTTGGCACTTCATTACTGGGATAGGAAGTCTTTCCTCGTGTCTTCGGTTCTTTCTTCTTAGGTTTATAGAGCGTGTTGAACATAAAAGAGCTAAATTGTCATTAAACATGTATACATGTTTTCACAGCAAAATATAAACACACACACATACACAACACACACACACACACACACACACACACACACACACACTCGAGGGTAATTCCATAAGTTTCTGAGCTCGCCTTCACAAAGGCCTTATCTGGTGGAATACCTTATCTGTTAAGTAAATAATTGCAGCTGTAACTGTGTTCAGTTGTTCAGATATAGTTGCATAAAGAAAGCTATGTGTAGAAGATTGTAACATGTTCTAAATGGAGTATCGAGTTATCACAAAAGAAGAACTTACTGCGAATGAAATTAAACAGCGATTGGAGGGGGAAGCATCCCCCTCATATTCTACCGTAAAAGAATGGGCCAAACTTTTTCGAATGCGTTGAGAAAGCATTGAAAACGAAGAGTGTGCAGGTCGGCCCTTGGAGGTGCTCACTCCTGAAAACATCGCTCTTATGGAAGGAGCAATTATGGAAGACCGGCGGCTCAAAGTTACAAAAATAGCAGCAAGGTTGGGATTTTCTACAACAACAGTGCTTTGGATTATTTATGAACATTTAAACACGAAAAAGATAATGCAAAATGGATGCTTAGACTTCTTTCCTCAGGCCAAAAGCAGCAACGAGTCATCTGTTGTCAGGCATTTTTGGAGCTCTGCCATGGCAACGAGAGAGAAGTTCTGCAAACCATTGTTACAGCAGATGAAACTATGATCCCTTGTCCAAAAGAGGATCAATGGAGTGGCGTAAACCTCGCGAAGCACCGCATTTAAAGACCAAGATCACTCAGTCAAACAAGAAGATCATGACCACAATCTCTTGGAACTGTGAAAGGATACTCTTCATCGACTTCAAGGAGTAGAACACCACAGTAAATGGATGGATTATGGAGTATATATATATATGCATATATATTAAATTAGATAAAACATATATATATACGTTTAATGATTGTGTTTTCAAGATTGTAGCAATCGTTATTAATCGTAACAACAACTTAAATGAAAAACGTACCGGTGCCCCTCGATACATACTTGGGAAATGTGTCGCCCGTGACCAAAAAACGGTTGGATGTATTAGCCTACATTAAGTGAAAAGCAGCAGGTCTGTTTCTTGACCTTCAAGCATTAATAGGAAATATGTACTATAATGTGCGATTCTACAGTTAAATTTCCGTTGATTTGAATAAGGAAACAGGCCTGAATGATTCATGCTTAGGTACTTTATCGTACACAACAAACTTGCAGATTTGTTGGTGTCATTAAGTCAAGAAAACGGTTGAGTATTAAAATGAATTTGATAGTACTCCAAGTATAAAATTCGTGGTTTTCGGCAATGTGTAAAGTTATCGGTTTCAAAAGTGCTCCTCTAATTATGTACTTTGAGCAATTCAAATCCAGGTCAATGTTACTGGATAATAATTCTCAGTTATGCCACTTTATTCTGTAAAATTTGTTTTATAATTTGACCTCGCTATAGTACAAATACTTGTGTCACATAATTCATTCATAATTTCATGACTGCAGAACTAAATAACAATAATAAAAATCTTAAAACTTATACAAGTTGAAGAAATTTGAACCCTATCTTCAAGGTAATGACAGAATGCAGCTGTTCTGTAAATCAATAGGAATATGAGTGTTTCTCCATAAAGGAACTAATGTAGCCACAAACAAACTCGTGTAGTGGTAATCATACTTGCCTGTAAACCCAAGATAGCGGGTTCAAACCCGGCCAGGATCGATGGATTTTTTCGGGCGTAAAAATCCTAAGTATGGCTTCCTTCGGAAGGGAAGTAAAGCCGTGAGTCCCGTGTCGTACATTTACGGCACGAAAAAGAACCTCAAGCCTGAAAGAAGAGGCCTCTGAGCAAAATTTGTCGGCCGTTTCACGCCCTGAATAGAGGGACACTGATGACCTGAGACGTTAAAGAGCGTCCGTAAATAAACCAAATCAACAACAAACAAGCGCCATGAAACATGATAAGGAATATTGGTATATATTTTATTCATAAGTTCAGAATTCATTTTTACTCAGCGATGTTATTCACGAACTCTGTAAGCTTAACAAAAAGACGATTCTACTCTACACCTATTCTGAAACATTTTTGCAAGTTCTATGTACCGCCATGGGTGGCTGAGGTCGTTAAGGGGCGGACTCGTGAGCGGGAAGCCTGGGGTTCGATTCCTGCCAGGACTGTGCTCCCTGACTGAGGCTTTTTCCAGGTTTTCCTCAGTCCTCATAAATGGCAAATGCCGGGGAGGTATCCTAATCTTAGGCCTGGAACATTTCCTTCCTTAAAAAATCCTTTCCCAGTTTATTATTTCATCTCATGTATCATTAGTATACTCAGTAGTTAAAACGGGCGTTAAACACCAATAAAAGTTTTATGTATAAAGAACATGTAATTATTATAATATAAAGAATAAATGTTGAGAAACTCTAAAGGTCTTATATCGACAGAAATCTTGCATATTGTTATTTTCTTGAAATAAGGAACGTGTTTTTTTTTTTTTTAACTAACCGCTCTATTGTTAAAGGTAAAAAAGAACACACTGTATTGTAAGACTATGGCAAGGGAATTATTATGGGTATATGATCTTAATTGTGTTACGTAAACATATAGTTATTAGGGATCATAAAGAATAGATTTATCAAATCCTGGAAAGTCCTACAAATTAATTATTATAAACTGTCAATACTTATGCGTGTTAATCTTGATAAAACATCTGCATTATGCTACAAATCAGCCACAGCTGACAGTTTAGATTAATGAATTAAGTTCAGTTAAAAATACTATACATAGCGTAGTAAACATACGAAAACATCAAACCATTACAGGTCTGGGAGTAACAGAAAGAAACATTTTAATTGTGTTGAGAAACGAAATAGTCATAGCACTTATTCTTAATGTTGTTTTTCATGCTTATGAACTAAACAATATATTTTAATTAAGATTTTAATTAACTTTTTTCATTAGTTCAACACACTTGAAGAGTACCCCAGCTTGTCAGGCCTTTGAAGTGTATTTTTAAAAGTTTTGATTTTGCTGAAATTTAGTACGGTTCGTTAACAACTTAAAATTAGATAACAGTTAATCTGTTATTTTGCACGAAAAATATAATTAATCACGAAATAAGCACCTGAAACTTCATGTTAAAGCATACTTTGTTCTTCACTTTCGCTATCTGTGTGGCAGTCGATTGTTTACGCCAGCAAAAATTCTAGAACGGCATATTTTGATGAAAGGAGATTGCCAAACCTGTTGTGTTGTGTAGTCCATACATATTGGAAATGCTAATTCAAAGGTTTCATTATTCGCTTACCTTCTCTAGTAAAAATAAAGACTGTGCACGGCATGAATATAAGAACGAGGGTTTTTATGTATTTGACGCCGGAACAAAATGACGAAGTGTTGGAATTAATTGAGAGAGGAATGACACATATGATAAACACTGACGAGACCTGGAAACTGAGGAAAAACAATAGTGAAGCAAATAAACGAACTCTTCAGCATCATTGGTGACCATTTGCAGATAGCGAAGAAATGGAAAACAGACATAGAGGTGGATACCACAAATTCCTTCATGGGGGGTCAAATATCGCACTTAAAATTTTTATGTATTTATTCGTCCATTCCCTAATTACTGCACTGTTCAATTTTTCAAGTGGAATATTTGCCCCCATGATTCCGTCTTTCAATTATTTGTAAATTAATTGTTTAATAAATGTAAACAATTATTGTAATATGAGTGAAAATATAAACATTCATCAATTGTTTGAAAAATAACTCATAAGCAAAGCTTATTTCACGAAATAAATACCGAAATAGGAATGAGTATAACATCTAAATCATGTTATTTAATCAAAAAAATCGAGCCTCTACTATAAAATCATCTTAAAAACGATGTTTACCAAAGTAATTAAATACGCCAAATTAAAAGGGAATATAAAGTTGTTTACATATAATCACCTAACCTGAAAAAGTGCTTATATATAAATAATTTCCCTAATTTATATGTATAAAATAAAAATAAAAATAAAGTAGCACTATTAACAATGTAACAAATTAACAGTAATTATAATAGTAGGAAAGGATAATTACTGTTAATTTATATATAGGTTTCCTCTTTTGTTTATTTAAGAACTTCACATTCAACCAGCTAGACTTAGTTTATTTATTGGTTCTTACGAATCTTATAAATGACTCAATCATTTTTTATTGAACTTCCAATGAACTATATTTTCATTAATATTTCCTTACGAAATACCACCAAAAAAATTAAAAAACGCAATACTCCTAATATTCTTCCTTGTAAGAACTATAAACTAAATTCATATCAGCTGGCTGTATATGAGACAATGAAATATACCAAAAGTAAAATGAGTGCTGACACAATTTGAAGAATAAAAAAAGTATTAATGCCAAAAAAAAAAAACAGTGTCTGGAAAACACCTAGAGCATTGTACCTAGAAATAAACCCAAGTAGACCTACAGAGATGAATGGGCAATCTTAGGGAACTCTACAGGCTTGTTTTATTATCCTTCATATTTAGTATATAGGTTTTTAATTTTAAAACTTTCCAGTCTAAACAACTACCTATTTATGTAAATGTAATGCAAATAAAATTAGTCAATTTAAATATTCAGGAATTTGTTTTAAAGCAATATTTGATTAGCTTTTAAGGATTATCCCTTCACCTCCAGCCACTCCCACTTTAAAATTTCAAACGGCAGTCCCACTTTTCGATGCCTAAATTTTAAAGAAGATGCACTCTTTTCATTTCTTTTATATTTACTATTGTTGCCTGGCAACCTAAACTGTTGTTATTGTTGGTGAATTTGGACAGACAAATTGTATAAAATCTATCAAGCATTTAGAGAATAATAGTGGTGTGAAAATAAAGGTATATCTTGCAAGAAAGAGCAAAATGTAATGCATTAGTCAGTTTCAAAATAGGCTGTATTATTGTAATATTAAAAATTATAATCTCCTCCATAATTAATTGTGCTTTCATCTTACAATTGATATATTTTTTGCTCTCTTCAAGTAAAAACAAAAATCAAATAACGACCTAAAGTTTAAAACATATTTTAATTAAATTTTAAGTTTCAGCATTCAAGTTTTTGATGCTTAAATACAAATAAGATTCAAATGTTATATTTTCTTTTGTTTTCTATCGTTGCCTGGAAACGTTGGTTGTTATTGTTGCTTGAATTTGGAGACAAAAAAAAAAAAAATAAGTCAGTTGTGAGATAAACTATTTTGTATAGAATTACAATAATTAATATTACAATAATGTAGCCTATTTCGAAATTCCTGGCTAATCTACCAATATGCTGTTCTTTATTGTAGGATGTATACCATTGTGGAACAATGTATTACCAAAATACAACTGTTACATTAAAGGCTAGGTAGGTCTTATAGTATTATTGTGTCCAAATTCAAACAACAATCCAGGTTGCCTCAAGGATAAAAAAGCAAAAGTTGTGACAATAGTTAGTTCCCTTTAAAATTTAAGTCGTCATATATAGGGGTACCATTACAAATGTCAAAGTGGGGGGCAAGGGGTGAAATCTAAAATTGAATTAATATTCTTTTTGAAATTTTCCCTCAGTATCTAAATTGGCATGTTTTATTTAAATTATATTTATTTTAAATATGTGGTTATACAAACCAGTAAGTTTTGAAACAAAAGGTCTGTGTATTGATTTGCACAGAAATCCTGTTTTAAATTTTTAAATATTTGAAAAAACTTTCTTCACTTTAATATTTGTAGCAATGCTTATCCAAAAACTTTTTAAGTTAGAAAATAATCAGGCAAAACAGAGCATTGCAAAATTAACCCTGAACAGGAACTCCGACAAAATTGCAGGTGATTCATACAGGATCGAAGGGTGCTTTTTAAGCAACGAAAAAAAAAAAAAAAAAAAAAAGAATGACACATTTAAATGTCTAAATTATAATTATGTTATGTAATTATAATTTTCTTTATCTTTTTCTTTCTTAATTTCCTTATATTCTTATATGCCGCTGCGATCATATTATAGGTGTATTTATTAAAATTATTGATACATAATAAAATATATTTAATTTAATTCATAGTTAACATGCAACGAGATTTTGTCATACTGTCGCATTTACGAGTCAAGATTACAGAAAGCTGTACATGTCAGTCTCAGCCTCTACTTGAAGTAACGAAACTGAGATATCCTCTTACAAATATAAAGTATCGACATCTTGTAATACGCAGTGAGACGCATTGAAGCACAAACTAACAGCTAAACTCAACCCGCACCGTCGATGTACAAATTCCTTTCCATTTCTACTTGCACAACTTTAATCAATATTATGTTTATTTCAAAATGCCACATCTTTATTTAAGATCCTCTACAGTGGAGTTTATGATTTCTCTGCTCTAGTACAAAACTTTCAATACTACTACAGTAAAAATTACTTCACTACACAAAGTAACAAACACTGACACACCAATTGCCTATAATAACACAAAAGGCTTATTATATTAATATCTTAACTTTAATTGGATTATAATCATACAAAAACATAAATACTGTTTGCTCTCGTAACAGCAAACTGCGACTGACTGTCCATATGCAATCATTAGCGCGCCAACTCTAGGCATGATATGGCTTTGACGCACCCAAAGCGGGTCAAAAATAATATTTGGTAATAATGGCTTATTATCACAACATAATGCAAGGCTACACAGGAACCAGCTGTACGTATATAGGTATAACAACAGCGTGCATTGGTTCGCTCTTTATTGAATCACAATACACAGTAAACTAAAAATAGTTTTGTTAATCTAAACATTAGATTGTTGATTTGCTGAAATTTATTGTTGCTTAATAAAGTAGTTTATAGGTTTAAATGCAAAGTAATATGTCCGATTTAATAAGTATAGCAATAGTTGGCAGTGCTGAAAACTTGAACGTACCAGGGACAGATAGGTTCCTTAACATACCTAGTAGGCATATGTTTAAGTTATTGTACGAAAGGGTTGTGTCAGCTCAGAATCACTCCTATGTAGTCAATTTCCAAGTGGTTCCGCTTTTACCAAAATTAAGGGAATGTCCTTGGGACTGCCAAAAATAGCGAGGGTGCCAACAAATGTATACACACTTTCACAGTTGATATCTATTTAAAACATTTCAAAAGTTAGACCGAAAATGATGTGTAGTAGTAGTATGATGTTCTGTAAACAGATGTGACTCACATACATTATGATAGCGTTGCTACGTGATAGGTAAATCAACAATGAACAAATGAAGACAAGATTATCATATGATATTCTGTAAACAGCAGTGACTCACACTACTTTATGCTAGCGTTGCTAAAATAAAACGGTGCCAAGATTATCGTTTGAACAACGGAAAGCAATTTTGAAGTGGTTTTGGAAAACCGAGAATGTTGTAGTTCAAAGGCAATGGAGACGTGTGTACAGAACAGAACCGCCAACGCGAGTAACGACTGCAGTCCTTCGAGACAAATTTGAGACTCATGGTACCGTATGCGATGTTCACAAGGACAGATCTGGGAGATCTCGCACAGCAACAAGCCTCGTGCACTGGTTCCAAGGCACTAACCAAGGCATTGGATAAGACGAAGAGGTCTCCTTGAGTTTCCACCGCGTTCTCCGGATCTAACTCCGTTGAACTTCTACCTATGGGGAACTCTTAAGGATGTTGTGTACCGTAGAAAACAGCTACACTGACAGCACTTGGGGAAGAAATTGAAACGGCATGTGCTGCAATCGCTGAGGACACTTTCGCAAACGTTGCTTAAATAATTTAACGTACTCAGAAGTGTATCGACGCCGATAGTGGGCATTTTCAGCAACTGTTGTAATTGTAAAAGTCTAAGATGATTAATGCTCATTATTTTCTGTTTGCGTGAATTCAGTTTTTGTTACGTTAACAAAGTTTTTTATTTGCTTGAAGCGTAGATGCATTTTGGCACCCTCTGTATATGGAAAAGAGAGTGGATAAATAATTGAAAGTATGGCGGAGAGGCGAGCTCAATTATAAAGTAATATTTTTCATTACTTAGTCCTCATTTCAAGTTTTACATTTACTTGGGAAAATAATGATAGTTAAAATATATAATTAACTCTTGAAATTTAATTATTTTATCAACATTTTGTTTGCAAAATGTTTTACTTTACGTAATGTCTTGGTTTATGAAATTCGATCTAACAATTGGCTAACTGACAGCATAACTTTCATACTATTTACTTTGTTTCCATGGTTCATGCATAGGAGATGTGAGGCGACAAAACAAATATGCTCAGGTGCCGTGGGCATGGCCACCAATGGAGTTTTACAGTCACTTACAACGCATTTTATTGACACCTCAGGTGGTCCGGAATTTGTTGAGAGCCATCTAATGTCAGGTTTACAAGGCTCCCTGGATTCTGAGCGCGGGAGTAGGAGGAGGGAGTCCCCGCCTTCATTCCTCACCTGCGAGAAATTACCCGCTAGTTGAGAATACTTAACGATGTCATGTCTGAATAGTTCAAGCTGTCGTAAACACAACGTCTTGTTTCAAAATAATTTCGTCTGGGTTGCACAACAATGTGTAATTGATTTGCTTTGTCTAAAGAACAAGAAAACAAGAAAGAAAAAAAAACCTCCAGATGGAATGTCGATGAACACAAACAAACCAGCTAATGAGACTGCCTACCAAAAAAGAAGCTCTCAGTATTTCAGATATCTCGATATAAGAATCTATTGCAAGTACTTCCCATTTTAAGTTTTCTTATACTTGTTGCACTCATTTCTATAAAGAGACATAGCAAATATTATTCTTTGATTTGTCATTACCAAACGCAGATCCGTTTGTAGTCTGTAGACCAAGGAACTTCGGAACGTTTAACATCTTATGCCTATTATCAAAATCTTCATCTAAGTCTCCAAAAACTGGAAAAGAGAAAACAAAAACTCAAAGCTGTAAGCCGTTCTCACAGATACAAAATTCGTCCCCAGAAGGAACAGGAACAGAAATATTTGAAATGGGAATTGAATGTTATATCAAGATGTAGGGTATTCAAGTACTACTCTCGTGAAGGAAAAAAAAATTAATGATGTTTAATGCCAGTTTTTTACTACCGAGGCACCACAGGCGATGGACACGGATGATACATGAGATGAAATGATATATTGGGAAAGGATTTATTTTTTAAGGAAGGAAACGTTCTAGGTCTAAGTTTAGGGTACCTCCCGGTATTTACTATTTATGACTGAAGAAAACCTTCAAAAAACCTCAAACAGGGGGGACGGTCCTGGAAAAACTGATGGGCGAGAATTTTTACCTATAATTTTTTTCTGAATTTTAAAAGGTGAATGTAAGATCACTTTAGGTGTAAATACTTCAGGGCAATTTTACCCCTCATCAATTTTATGTCCGTATCTATGACGTATTGCAGGGAGCAGGCACTTTAAAAGCTAACAAAATATTCCGTCTTATATATATTTATCTATAAGTTCAGCTACACTTTTTATCCAATATTAAAAATATCCTTACGGCAAATTCTATTTGGTGTTTATAGGTTCCTTTACTTAATCGGGTTTCTTAAACCACAGTTAATACTTAAGCAAACGTTTAAAAGTATTATTCATGGTATGTTAAAATTTATACTTATATATATTGTACTTTTTATATCATAATGATATAAATATCGATGTTCAGACTGTATAAATATTTACCACCCTATAACTTAAAATTAATCATAAATGTTAAAACTACATTTTTTCACTAGATATTCCAACACATGTAATATCTGCATCTTACAGTTCTTGTCACTAATTTTATCAGAACGATATCACCATTTTGTTATCCCTAATATTAATCTTTCTTTTGTTACAAGCTCAATTTCATCTATCGAGAGTTGTTTTTGTTGAGCGCAGCGCTCTGCCAAGGTCACGCCAGTTTTTTTTAGTCTTATGCCATTGCTTGTTATTATACGCTACTGGTTCATAAATGTTATTAATTATAGCATATTAGTGAAGAAATAATTACTGTAGTGTATTGCATTGAATTGCTAACACCAGAAAGGAGAAACAATAAAATGTGCAGGAAACTTATCAGAATTACAGCTGGATGCAAATTTGATGTAACTGCAGGCGGACACCAATTCAAACAACTCCTATAAAATAAAATAAAATTGTGTGAATCCTATTATTGATCAAAGCTGTGAGAGTACCAGACAGGCCCCGAGCCAGCCCCCCAGGATGCAGGATTA
Source organism: Metallyticus violacea (assembly GCA_030762175.1). NCBI lineage: Eukaryota > Metazoa > Arthropoda > Insecta > Mantodea > Metallyticidae > Metallyticus > Metallyticus violacea. The sequence goes on from CM060839.1 coordinate 92,620,888, forward strand.
TTGGTAGTGCCTCGTCACACTGTATCATTATTTGCCCTGCTCTACTCTTGGCACGTATCTTAGTCTTAATTTTTCTTCTATTTTTGGTCTATGTCGATTTTCAAGTGTGAGGACAAAAGTGACGTATGCTGATTGGGTCAGTTTGTCACAGCATTGTGAGTGCAGAATTTGGTACTGATCCTGTTTCCGGGGGGTTCTATATGTTCATGGGTTTTACCCAGTACCTCCCGTGGCAATAGATAAGCCAAATGTTTGCGCCCTTGTTGGTGGTCACAGTTACCAAGGACACGGATGAGACATAGGGGTGTATGGCAGAAAGTTTAAAGGCTCCCGTTTCGTATGATGTCTATGATGCAACGGAAGGGGAACTTATCGGGCGATTGGCACCACCTTGGCCCAGCAAGTAGATTACTCTTTGTCAGTTAAACAGATACAAGAGATAGATTACTTCTTCGTTGCCTTGTTTATTTATAACTGATTCACTGGTGACCAACTCTGGTACGTTACTTATTTGGATTGTTAGCGTCAGTGGAGGATATTTCAATACTTCAGCCTTTCTCATATATAGAAACTGAGTCGCAGCCTTAGAAAAGAGATGTGATTTATACAAAAATGAGCGAATGACACGGAGCACTGGTTGGCATAAAATATGTATATGCTATAAGCAGGGTCAGCCGATCTATGCTCCGGTCTGACTTATTACTGATGTCAGAAAATTCTTCGTGTATTTTCGTATTACGTCACTAACACGAGAGTCCCCCTCTCTTCTAGGCAGGAGGAGCAAAAGATAGCTGTGCTTAACAGAACAAACGGAATGAAATTACATGATAGGGAATGGAAAAAAACGTGGAAATAAAACAAGCCATTTCAGCATTCGCATAAGCTCTCAGAAGAAACTGGGGGTAAAATCCAGTTAAGGGATTTGAAACCAGGACTTCTCGAATGCGAATTGCAAGTGTTACAGCCTAAACCACCCTTCTCGTACGATTTGAATGAATGGATTTTGGAGTATTTTTCACAACTATTTAATACAGTGATAATAATGAAGTCATTGTATTATTGCAGCTAAATTTCCTACCCCGACTTGGTGAGCTTCTTTAAATTCAAGTCCAAAGCTCCAGTTCAGTATTTTTGTTTATGTAAACGAAGAAAATTGGAAGGAGTTCATATGGGAAGAGACTAAACGATGTAAGACTAGATTATGGTTCTCTTTCGAGAATTTCTTTTCCATGTTCAAAAATATTTACAGAGACGACTTTTCGGCGGTGACGGCCGAATGATAAATTGCAACAGAAGCACAAAATTTTCCTTGATTCGCTATGTTCAACACAACTTACATTTAATAATATAAATTAGAATTTCGTACTTCCCCTCCGCCTACTGCCACTCCTCCAACAGCAGGCCGTTTCCGACGTTAGCGCGCGCACACACACATACCGCCTTCTCCTAGCACGGCAAGATTAATGAATCTGCAGCAGAAACAGCTTCTTTTCGCATTAATCTGCTTTGAAGCATCTCTCGAGAGCGTTCTTTTCGTTGGCCTCATCACGGAGAGGAAGACGATGGGGAAGAGGGAAAAGGAAAATGAAATCAGAACGTGAAGGTGTGGTAGAAGTGGCGCCAGTTTATCGCCAGGCACTTCAAGCATAGGGCCCCACTGAGACAACTTCTACGCGACGACTGAGAAATTTATTCCACCTCTAGGCCCGGTGAAACGGCGGCTTTTTCACTTGTCTCTTTCGATTATGACGCGGCGCACATGCGGGTTCTCTCAACGCTCGAGAGCAGTAGTAGTGCAATATTTAACACTTTTATGTATCGCACAGCTTCTCCTGTTAGTTCCTGGCGGTTCAAACCCAGGAGGTTTCGCCACCTCCGATCTGATCCAGATCTAAAAGGACTCGAGTGAGAGTTTTCTACCTAGAAGATTTAACGTAAAGATGTCCTCTTTTGTCAGCGTATATTTCAACAGAGTTATTCTCTTCTGGCAGTAGTTTTGATTAGCTACAGAAAGACCCAATTAACTACGAACCAACTTGCGGTGTTTTGCCTATAAGATATCCTAGACAGGACACAACCATGTATTTATCAACTTTACGTAAGGAGGTGCTGAAACTGCCCACTGTTGTTGCCTATACATTTTTGGCACCTATTTTAAAAAAAAAACTGTCCATCACTTGCTGTAGTTCATGTTGAGTAATCTGGCGGATGTTCCTTCCAGGATATGTGGATTTGTGTTTTAATTTGTAATTTACTCCAGGAATAAAAGTCCCAAGGAGTTAGGCTGGGAAACCATGTGGCCACAAACATTCCTAACTAAGGATCAATATCCTTGAAAAAAACGCCGCGTTCAAGACAAATCCACACACCATGAAAGATGGAGCATTTTCAGCCAGTGATGCATGGTTTTTAACAGATGTACCTTTCATAAAGTTGGTTGTTGTTCCAAGGGAATCCCTCTCCAACAGGGGGAGGTTGCTTACCTGAGCTTCGCCCATCGACTAGGCTCTGGTGGATTGGCTTAATCTCCTCACTCTGTTGGTGGTAAGTAATACTTTTTAAAAACGCTGTTTGTATCAGCGCTACTGATACGATACCCACAGACGGCCGGAATGAGCGCCGCTCACGCCTACAGTAAAACACCGTCATATGGCTCACAGTTCATTGGGTCCCTCTGTATTTCCCCAAACACGATGTCTTTTTCTTTTTCCTCGCAAAATTTAGCTTTCGTTGAGGGATATTTTTGTGACAGCCTCGCATCATGAAGTAAAACTACTGCAGTAATGTCTTATATTTCAAGGATAGATTTAAGGCAAAGAAAATTTTCATTAAAATCATTGATTGAGTCGAACTACAGGCTCTTATTGGCTCTAATTGTTTATATTTAGTAAATGTTTTACGGACCTTTGCCCGCATCCTCAGCTAACCGTCGATTACTTGTTTGTATTAGAACTTCTTCGGAAAATGTCAATATCCATCACGTTCTGATTTTGTTAATGTGTGGTCCAAATATGCTGTCAAATTCTGTAGTTCCTGTAATTAATGGATTAAGGTCCAAATTATTCCCAATGGTTGCTAAGCATTTATCTAGATTTCTAGAATGGTCTAATTTCATTACTTCTTGCTTTACAATTTTGTTATTATCATAGTGTTTTATTTAGAATCTCACATAAGTTCGAACACTATTGTTGTGTAACTCATTGTTATATTAAGAGAACTGCTGGCTGGTAAAACACTTAACAAATTAAAAATAATAATAATGACTTTTCAGAATAAATAAATAAGCTATTAAATAAATAAGAATTAAAAGAAGCTGTTCTTCAATTTAGTCTCATTTTTATTATAAAACTTTAATAAAGTAGAACATGAAAACCTTTGTAGACTGTCATTTAATGTGAGAACCTATTATTGTGTTTATTTGAAACAACAGTCCAGATTGCCAGGCGACGGTGAAAAAATGAAAGAAGGAAATGTAATGACAAGTGTATTCTCTTTAAAATTTAAGCATCAAAAGTTCGGGTGACATTTGAAAATTCATAGCGGAAGAGGCTGCAGTTCATGGAATGAAACCCAAAATGTAATCAAATATATAATATAAAAATATCCATTTTAATTATATGTATATTACATAGAAAACTATTCGGAATGGAAAAATTTAAATGAGAGCTCTACATGTATTAGGGCGAGTGGAGTTGACATTCTTTTTACTGCCAAATAAACATGGCGGTACTAAAATTCTCTTATCAGGTAGCGCAAGATACTGATCACTGCAACTCCGCTTTGTGCTAAAACCATTGAGCGAAAATCTAGACTCTTAGTCTTAGAACACACGCGCGCGCACACGCACACACACACGCACACACGCGCACGCGCACACACACACACACAAATGAAATACATTAAAACATTTCACGTTGTTTAGTAGATGGGTGTACCAGACAGAATACAACTTCAGTGCTCCTAGGAGCTTTACCTTATGACAGAGACTATTATACATTACTTCATTTCACCTGACCTTGTTCATTGATACAGGACATCTTGTCTGGAATAGCCATTAATGAAAAAAATGCGGAACTTCTGAAGCTAAGTTTTTTATTATAACCAGAACTAGAAGAAAGTACACACACTACATACTTTAACCAACTGTGCACATTTACAAACCTCGTAGATAAATAATGTCATTGTCAATGTAACCAATTTAAAGAGAAAATTTTCTAGAGGAAGATGAATTTAGATAATAATATAATTCTTTGGATTGCACATAGGGTACAGCATGTCAAAATCCTTACAGAAATGACCTGTCAGTCATAAGAAACGTGTTTCTGAATGAAATGCACGTTAATTAGAAAATAATTTCATATTTCAATACTTTCTCTTAACAGTTTTTGTCTTCGAGAAATTAAAGACCCTACTGATGAAATAATACTTCAAACGGTATAGACGTCTGGTTTAATAAATAAACAAAAACATAACACTTATACACATTAATTTTATTAAATTATTATTCCAACTAACAAGATGTTATTAATAAAAGCTGCTAACTAATAATATACTTAGAGTTTAATAAGATTTGATTTTATTTTTGTTGTTTAATAGTTTTATTATTATAGTACATTTTTATTTGTTTGGCGTGATAGAAAAAAATGTTTAATTTTTCTTTTGTATTAATACTAATACTAATAATTAAATAATTGATCCATTTGTTTAATGATTAAAAGATTAATTACCTTTATTAATGAATTTAAACAATTAATATGTGTAAAATGAAAAGGAAACTTTTTCTCATAACAGTCCGTTAGTTGTGAAGGTCCCGGTTCAAATGAAAGTATGTATTTCTTATTCTGTTCGCTGGCACGGAAGAGAGAAATATTCTTACTCTGTGATATTTATTAATGCGAAAATTCTAAACTTCCATTAAATTACAAATTACTGTAAGAATTTGCTTTATTGAATACAAAAATTAAATGCGAATAACTTTACATTATTGTGAAATGACAAACATGAGTGAGCAATTCTTACATTTATAAAAGACGTATGAGTAGTTCTAGAGCGATACGTATACAGAATGCGCGCGCCGCTTGAGAGTACCTGCAGTTCCCGCCAACTGTAAAATCCTGGTTTACTTAGTTACTAACCCCCAGGATGAGAACACTCACCCGTAGAACCCTTGCCCCTGAGCCACCTTTCCGTTACGCACTCTCTCCCCTCCCACCTTACGTTTAACTTATTACAAGTTAATACCTTAATAGTAATCAGCATTTTAAAAACAGAGACGTATATCAATATAAAACAAATTCCATTTATAATTAGCCATAGAAAGCAGTTTAATAAAATGATGCATATAAATATCAAATATCCAATATGCTATATCTACCAGAATCATGATAAACAACTCCAAGGTGAACAGTTTAACAAAAAATTAAAATAATTTCTGATTTGTAAGCATTAGGTTAGGTTAAGGACACTGCTACATCTTTAGTCATCAGCGTCCCATTCAATTCAGGGCGTAAAACGGTTAATACATTTAGCTCAGAGGTCTCTTCTTTCAGGCATGAGATTCTTTTAAGTGCCGTAAATCTACGACACGGCTTTGATTCCCTTCCAAAGGAAACCAATGTAGGGATTTTTTCTAAAAGTATATAAAAATGACACACTAATGTTAAAAATTAAATGCAAATAAGTAAATTAATTTAAGAAAATTTTCACTAACTATAGCAAAACAATGGAATATACCACAGTTTGGAATGAAATACGGTAACCTTGATGATTACAGCAATGATGGCTCTGGAGATATATCCTTCGCTCATCTAGCTGATTACCCTAGAATACTTCTACAACTTTTTTCATATTTAATGCCAGTTTTATTATATCACAAGTGAGCTAAAATACAAGGACATTTTATGCCAGCAAGATACAAAGAGTATAGATATTTAAAATTAAAAGATATTTAAAAGTTGAGTTTGTTAGTTTTGGTAATGGCTTACTTAATGTCTTTTTTACATTTATATTACATATATAACAAAACATAGCAGATGGAAAATGCATATCCCAACAAGTATTTCACCTTCTACACCTACAACTTCAATAACTAAAGCACATAGAAAACACGCTCTTCAATGTTATTAATTTTTTGATCACGAATTCCACTTACATTTCCCTTGCATTGCATTTTGCCCAGCCGTAATACTTTTCTACTTACTTGTGGTTGCAATTAGAAACGCGAAGTCAATTTAAGTTTGGCTTACCTGAAACAGAATAAACGAGAATTAGAATAAACTTTCTTATGAGCTTATATTAGTAGTATATTGTCAAAATTTGGATTCTTTTTAAGAGATTTTGTTATTACTCTTACAGATATAACATTTACTGATTGTTTAAATACCTATAAAATAATAAATTAAAATAAACTATGTTCTGAAATTTTATTCTTTATAATTAATTACCTTCATGTTTACAAGGTTAGAAAAAACAAAATCGCATCAAAATTCAGTTATGAGCCATACTTCGGAATTAAATAGTCATATTCATGTAAAATCCTGTAGTTGCTTACTAGAGGGAACTTTCGTTCTCCAATAGAATTTGTGCAAGTGCTTGCATCTCATGCTTCATTTGTTTATATATGTAGTGAGAGGACAAAATGGTACGACGATTAGTAATATGTGTTGAGACTGCCTTTGCTGAAAATAAGACGTAAGTTGACCACGAAAGTGTTATTAGTCTGGAAGATTAGCTTTGATAATTTTATAGAAACCCTTGCATACTTGTACACCCTGCACATTTGTGACAAAATTCAAAATATACACAATAGTTTTCAAAAGGATTCCCTCTTTAAACTTTGAAGAGACACATGTCTTCAGGGCCTACTGGCCAATTTGGCGTTTTACAGAAAAATGAACATCACTGCTGAATTCAAAGGCACGAGTAAGTAAATGTCATATAATTGAACGTTGATGGATTTTATAAGCCCGAACCCGAGGATTTTCCTTATAACCATTTCTGCAAATAAGAGGTAATAATAAATAATAATGCAATGTTTTATAATTTCAATTATACAGGGTGATCCAATAAAAACCGTCATATTCCATTGGGTTACCCTGTATATTCCTGTACTATACTACAACCTACCTCATAAACCGACATGAAAAAGAAAACTTATTTTCAAAATCACCTGTTAAAACTAAAATTTTTACTACTTTTAATAGTTGCCTACGTATAAATAAGTGTTGCACATTCGGAAAAGAAACTATGGAGTTTGATCGATTTTTCCTGACTACTCAGCAAACCATGTAATGAAATGGTATACCTTCTAGATTTTGGTCGTAATTCTTGGATAATGGGCATCAGTAAAGTTATACCCACATTCCTTGAAAGACATTTTTATTAATGTCCGTGCCATCATTGACATATGTTAATTCTTGTCACCATATTTAAGAGTGATTAACAACACTTTAATAAACAGGTAAAGACATGATATTAATGATTAATACACCATATATGACAATCATGCGCAAAAGCATCGCACTAATAGATAATAGATTTCCCAGTATGCAAATTGTAGATTAGGTCAAAAGGCTCTTGCCGAACAAGTTTAAATATGAATATTACTGTATGTCTGGATATCTATTACTATTTCTGATAATGTAGGAGATTAAATTACAAACTAAACGCAAACGGAAGCAGCAACATTTACGGAATAAAAAGGAGGTACTGTTTTAGGAGAAGAAATCCTCTTTGGCATTCAGACACACATCAAGCATCCGATACCATGCGAAAATATGCAACTTGGTTTCTGCCTGAACAGGTTCCGAATGGCAGTCTTGACTTCATCCTCGTTGAGGAAGCGTTTACTCTTCAGACACTTCTGAACAAATGAAAGTTGCAATGTGAAACGTCCGGGGTTTAGAGCCACTAGAAATAGTCACCCTCTTCCTCGTTGAAGGTGTTGCAGACATGAACCCATGCGCTGTTCCTTTGGCGTCTGTCAGCATTCGCGAAACCATTGAGAACTGTCTTTTCGATACAAGCATGGAAGCTTTGTAATTTGCTGACATCTGTCATCGTGCCCACTCCTTCTCTGCTGCCTTCGATACACATTTCTGAGCATATGCTACGATGAATTTCACTTTTGAAGGGTTCGGAATCGTCACCACTTTGATCAACGACCGCAATGCCAAACAGTGCAAGCCAATTTCTCCTCCTACCGGCCTGTTTCCACACCCTCACCATGGTAAGCGCAGATGAGCAAACGATGGGAAATGGGTGAGTTTCAGTTGATCAAGCCTCGCACAATCCTTCATGGAAAGTGTCATCAACATCAGCTAATTGTGTGAGATGCTCCACAAAATTGTATGATACGTGCAAAGAACGCACTAGAAGGATTTAGAGCGCTAATCAAGACAAGACGGTACGCTTAATGCTAGCTAGCATTCTGGAAACCTAATGGTCCACAAGCTCTGTCCTTTGACATGTAGCATGATGTTTGTTTATTCACAGTCGCTTTCAAAGTGAATCAAAACCGCGGTAAAGCCGAGGGGAAACTAGACCTTAGCTGTCTCCGGACGACCACTTTCCTGTGGGCATTTCCCTTTTTTATGGAGCTCCTGTCTCTTCCCAGAGGGCGGAGGGGTTTGGCGTAAAATGCGCCCCTCAAAGCGATTTTCACGACTGAGACGAGGAGACGCTGGCCCAACAACAGAAAAATCACTCAGACGTAAATAAAATGAGTTAAAGTAAAAGGATATGGACTTCTAGACATCTCGGGGATTTCTTTATGCATTACAACCATGTTATAGTGCTATCTGTCACAAGCGGTGTGGCGAAATGTGAGGCAATTGAAAGTAAGAAAAACTTAAGTTGTTTTTGTTCCTACAGTTGACGATGCACACATGTCAAGTCGATTTTACAAACGTTACACTTGTTTGTTCAATATACTCACAACTTCATTATACTTCTCTTTGTCAGAGAGCGTGTAGCTTTCATATGGAATTGATATTTCTTAGGATAATCACATCACTGTAACAGGCTTAAAATACAGTTTTGAATGCTTTAGAGTAACGAGTTTTAATTTGAAAAGCATTGCTATAGTATTTTGGTCCTGAACATGTTCGCAATGGAGCGGAGGAACTTTACAAACTTTTAATATTTATGGAAATATGTTCTTGCTATATCTACTTTAAAAGTCATTTAGTGAAACAGTTCCTAGTACGGAAACTAATAGACAAATGTTTTTTTTTCCCTACTATAAAACATTTCGGTTAATGTTTGAAGCAATATTTACATATCTATTAAACCATGACAAATGTGAATTTTACCTTACAATCTCGTGATAGATTTGAATACACTCATCATGTGAACCCAACAAAAGGGCATGTGACTGGAGCTTCACTCAAATAGACCTAAGTAAAAGTATAATCTGTAAATAGGATAAACATAATCCAAAGTTACAAAAAATGATTTTAGAAGGGGAGTATGAAAGGCCTTTCTTGTAATGTTAAATTTACACTTCAGTTTTTCCATTTTCTCAAGAACTATTAAAACTGATTAAATGAACCTTTTACAGTATACTTATGCACATAATTGAAATCTAATGATCTGTTTTCATAGCTCTGAAGCAAATTATAAACTATTTTCAATTGCATGTTTTTTTTCTATCTTTCCCTAACATTTTATTTCTTTATTTTGTCACATTTTGCCCTAGTTCTACCATAATAAATCCACATCATCACAATAATATCATAAATAAGTAATAAAAGTTTCAAAGTGATAGCTCATACAGATCCTTAAAAAAATTGGAAACTTTGTAAAAATAATGTAGTTTTTAATAATCGCAGTATATTTTTTTTCAGAAAAGCTAACTTTTTTATGCAAACACCAGATAAAACCTTCCAAAACTGTAAAACAACAAAGAATAATGTCATGGAAACAAATACTGCCAATTTATGAAATATACTTTTTTGTCGTTCAAGGGAAATCACAGCCTTCTAGAGCAAATAGTTCTTGAGATATAAAATTTTAACAGTAAAGAGCTCCGAAATAATAATAAAAAGGTTTCTGGTGACAAAATTAAAATTTTATTAAGATATTTATAACCAAGGAACATTAATGAAAGTAATATAAAATAAACAGTAAATATTATGATACAAAAACAAAAATATGATTTTTGATCCCCCTTTCCTTTAATAGTGCCCTTAAATTAGAACAGAGTTTGACTACGGATTTTAGGAAAATTCTTTTTCTAAAGTTAAAGTAACTTCTTCCCATGCTAAAAAGTGGAAAGTGATATCTTACAAAATAATTTAATGATAACGTAAGACATCAAGTGAATTAGTTAGAGAAACATTTTTAATCAAAGAGAGGGCTTAAGTTTAATTAAACTACCCTGCAGAGAGCTTGCATAATTGAAATTACTCTGAAAGTTGCTAAAGCCAGGGATATAACAAAATATCTTTCCTCAATTTTTTCACGAAAAGCAACCTCATTTTCAAAAACTTCTGGACTTTTAGTGTGAGATCCAGGTTTCTAATGCTAAAGATTCAGGAAGTGAGAGAAGAGATGTGCAAGATGAATTTCCTAGTTTCTTGAATTATTTCACGCAAAATGAGCGTGTCCCTCTTCCAAATCGGGTATGTGAAATCAATATTACTGACAAATGGGGTTCATAACAACACAAGTCTAGTATTTCGAAGAATTTGTTACAGCCAAATACTTTTCATAATGTTATTTTAATGTTTGAACAGATTTAGCAAATTGATTTCCAAGAGCAGTTAAGTTTTCATTGCTTTTCTCAGCATCTTCAGCTGGATTTATGTGGTTATGGAAGTCACCGCTTCAACTATCGAAACTTCTATGAAAACAGCAATATATAACAAATGTTGCTTACCAACACAATTTTAATAATTACGTTTAAATAGCTACTACATTCAAGTAAACAGTTAAATATGAACAAAATAGTTTTTTCTCTCTTTTTTTTGCATAAAATCATATGACCTACAGCAAATCAAGATACTAAAGCGTGTTTTTTGACAGAAAACTAAACGGTAAGAAAAGTTAAAGCAATTTAAATGTATACTATGGGTCTTAACATTATGTGTGCACCAGTTAAGTCAAGTTTTTAGTGTTAATGTCAAATCGTACGCTTTTTCATACTGCTTTCAGCTGTGGGATATATTTCAATTTTCAATATAATTTTATAAACTTTAATAAATATCGATGATTGCTGATAACCAACGCTGATGGATGTCTGTATACATTTCTCAGCGTACGCAGTACATATCCAAACACTAGGATCATGTCGGCTTTTCCAGCATTAGTGAACACGTTCTACTTCTATGTTAACGACGTATTGACATGCAATCGCGGTAGGCAGGAATCTGCGGTGTATTTCCAGTCTAGTACCTAGGAAGTTAAATAGGACAGACAACTTATAGAAGGCTTCACATTACTCAAGTTCGGAATTTTATACCCATCTAGGATATACTGTAACATGTTTTTGAAAATTTCCCTAAAAGGTTGAGAAATGTACCTTTCCTAATGATTGAGATTATTATCTAAAATGGTCTAAAATGTAAGACATATATGTGACGATATCTCGTAAATTACTTGGCCTGGAATCGTGCCTATTGACGTTCTATTCCTATCTAATTTTATTTTCTTGAAGTCAATAGACATTGTTCCATTTGAAAAATTTAACTTTGTGCTAGAAATACACTTTCTAATGCTTACTGAAATATGAATTACAGTGATGAGCCCTCTGAACATCAGTTTGGTCAAAACAGCACGTCAATAGAGCATTTTATTTAAGATACGAGGGTAGGTCCACAAGTTTCCGGCCTAACCATTTTCTACATATGATAAAGACAAAAACTATATTTTACTTTTCAATATAGTTACCCTTTATTTCAATACACTTCTCACATCTTTGAATTAACATTTCACCCCCCCAAAAAAAAATTTATAGTCAGAATTCTTTTATGCAAAATGGGCATAAAGAGCATCCATCACTTCTTCATACTTAAATTTCCTTCCTCGAAGGTGCGTCCTTCTTTAGTTTTAAGAAGAGGAAATAGTCACTGGGCTACATATGAGCTATAGGGTGGATGGTCGATCTCCTTGAAGCCACATTTCTTCTCAGCTTTCTTTGTAACAAGAGCTGTGTGCACAGGCGCGTTGGGCGTGAAGAAGGTGCACACCACCACTCAGCTTTCCTCGCCTTTTCTCTTGGATGGAAGCACGTAGTCTGTGCAGTAGGCCAGCATATTACTCCCCATTTACTGTCCTTCAAATCAATGAAGAGTATTCTTTCACAGTCCAAAAAGATTGTGGCCATTATCTTCTTGGTTGACTGAGTGACTTTGGCTTTAGAGACCGTGTTTCGCCAGGTTTATGGCACTCCATTGATTCTCTTTTGGAGATCATAGTAGAGGTTCACAGTTTCATCTCCTGTTAGAATGGGTTGCAGAACTTCTCTATCGTTGCTACTGCAAAGCTCCAAAAATGCCTGACAACAGATGATTCGTTGCTGCTTTTGAACTGAGGAAAGAATTCTAGGCACTTATCTTGCACTAACCTTATTCCTGTTTAAATGTTCATGAATAATTCGAAGGACTGTTGTTTTAGAAGGGTCCAAACTTGCTGCTATTTCTGTAACAGCATTTCTACATGTCTATACAAATCTCTGGTTTGTAGGAAGCGTAGTTAGTGAAAAAATTGTCATTTATTCACAATGGGTTCTCGCTTTCAAACACATTTAAACAACGTAGTCATGCATTCCTACATTGTGATAGTGGAATAAGTTGTGATTTCACGTGTGCTTAAAATGTGACAAGAAGTTAGTACAAGTGGTTTCTATGTAGATCAATTGTTTTGTAGTTAAAGAAGAAAAAGCATGTGCAACGAGCAGAACATTTTAAAAAATATCTTGTTGCGGGTATAGAGCAAGTGTACTCTTCTGAAAACTGAAGTAACGGTCATTGTAAATTGCTCTTTTGTGTAGAGTTCGCACACAGCCGCTTAGTTCGGCAACTCTGTTACGGGTAGGCATTGGTTGACCTTGATACACCGTTAACTTTTGCGTTTTGTATAAACACTGATACAATGGCAGACCATAGCAATGTTTTTGATGTTTTTTAACATCTCAGGTCACCAACGTCCCATTCAAATCAGGGCGTGAAACGGTCGACAAATTTTGCTCAGAGATCTCTTCTTTCAGGCTTGAGGTTCTTTTTCGTGCCGTAAATGTACGACATGGGACCCACAACTTTACTTACCTTCCGAAGGAAGCCATACTTAGGATTTTTACGCCCGAAAATATCCATCGACTCTGGTCGGAAATGAACCCGCAATCTTGGGTTTAGAAGGCAGCATGGTTACCACTACACTACCAGGACCGACCATATATAGCAATGTGGTGAGCCTAATGCAATTAAGGACAATACAAAGACAACAAAGATATTAAAACCTACCTTCGTCCAAACAGAACGATGTGGAAGTTGGTCCTGGTGGTATAGTGGTTACCATACTTGTCTGTTAAATCCAAGATTGCGGGTTCGTTCCCTGCCAGGATCGATGGATTTTTTTTTTCGGGCGTAAAAATCCAAAGTATGGCTTCCTGCGGAAGAGAAGTAAAGCCGTGGGTCCCATGTCGCAGATTTACGGCACGAAAAAGATCCTCAAGCCTGAAAAAAGAAACCTCTGAGCAAAATTTGCCGGCCGTTTCATGCCCTGATTTAAATGAGACGCTGATGACCTGAGATGTTAAAGAGCGTCTATAAATACACCAAATAAAAATATTTATGTCGTTATTATATATCTTTCTATGAAGACTAAAAATGGCTAACACTATGGAATGCTCAAGTATCGAACAGTGGAAGTTTATTGCGCTGGGACCTAAATATGATAAGTCGAATAGAGATAGGTTAGCATATTGGGATCTCTATGTACAGGAAGGCAACTGGCCAATGCTGAGCTCTTTTTTAAAACAAAGTGCACAGAATTTGGAGCTCTTTGTGGAAGTAGACGAACTCTGAATGTGTCTGTAATGAATAATATGCACAGGCAAAATTCCTAAATATACCTATAAAGATTGACCACTACACTACTTTATATTTCACTGCAGGGCTTGTTTGCTTGCAATATACACAAGTTACAAACAGACAAGCGCTGGACACCCTGAAATGTTTCTGTTTTTCCGTATCGCAATCGAAACAAACAGCGCCATAATTTCGGAAGTTTTCCCCCTCTAAAGTTACGCCCTCGGGGGCAATATGATTGTCATTCAGGACGTCTCTTAGAACAACACGCCTATAAATTTACATTCGGGAAGGTTCCTGCGCTTCCGATAAGCTAATTCGACTCCCGAGGAGAGGAAAGCATTACCCTCACAGATAACTTGTTCTTTCTCCTCGGGGTGGCATCGTCTTAAGACGTTGTCCTGTCTCTCACAAGAGCTTCTCATTACCAGGACCAGTTGGACGCAAGTTGGCATTTAATCACACTGTGATTTCCATTGCTGATGTAAGCGTTCGGTGCAAGACAGAGGCTGTTGTTTAAGATTGGGGGATCCGCAGAGAACAGAAGCAAAACATTAAGACGGAGAGAGATAAGCGCAGGGCTAGGGTTGGGCCCCGATGCAAGTGATGCAAATGACAGGCTGATGGGCGCCCAGGAAAACGACGGACAAAGAACAAGAGGAGGGGTGTCGCTGGGCGTAGCCCCCTCAGCGATTTATCGGCTACGGTTCACGCAAGGGTGTACCGTAAACCCCGCACCATTTTCATACTCTGAAACAGAATTTGGTTCTAATGTTTCAGATTTTTATAATTATTACGTTTGTTCTAATGCTGAAATCCGTTTTCAGCCAAAACTGTTTGTGGACAATTTTTACCGATGTTTCACAGCACAGTGGTAGTATTACAGTATTGTGTCATTATTTGCTGCTATCAGTAAAGTGGCTTACCCCTTCAACCCTCTCTTCCTGAAAATCAAGAGCATGTTCATGTTTCTAATTTAGATTTACTCGTGGATTACTGCAAGATCAGTACATCAAGACGGATGAGTTTGAAAACAGTCAAAGTTACGGAACCGAAAAGAAAGACATCTTCAAAGATGATTTCAGTTTATAGCAGGCTGAAGAACGTTAGGGGCACGCTTGCTACTGCGGTAGAGTTTGGGCCGACTAACCAGCTTGATGTTTTTCTTCAGTCCGTTTTAAGAAAGGGCAAATGCCGGGCTAGTACTTCACTGCCTTCCATTTTATCATTAATCTTCATTTCTCTACCTGTGTGTTGCGTCTTCTGTGTTTGTGATGTTGAAGCTGCTCTGACATAGGACTCGTGAATCCCTTCCATGAGTACAAGGGGCGTTCTAAGTTCTCGGCCTGACCAACAAAACACAAGATTTTAGTTACTTTTTTCAACATAGTTGCCCAGTAAATCAATACATTCAGTCCAAAGACTTTCAAATATTTTAATATACCAGCAAAATAAGATTTGTCGAGTCGTGAGGAATAAGTATAAGTGTCTATATCAACTTCAATTTCATCATTTGATGTTAATCTTCGTCCATCCAGCCATTTCTACAGATTTGGAACAAATCGCTGGGAGCCAAATCCGGTGAATACGGTGGATGTGGAACTACTTGGAAGCGAAAGGTAATGTTGTTGTCCGACTTCCTAGCCCCTGAGTTCGCTAGTGCTTGTAGTGATCTCAACCGCGACTCTCAGAGCGATACGATGCTGTATTAATGAGCTAAACCACTTCGCTTGTCTTTTACCGTAGGTTCAGTAGAACAAAGTCATAATAACAATGTTATTTATTAAGCACTGTGGATAACTAAACCTGCAAGACGCTTGTGGAACCTTGAAAGTTCTCCATTGAAGACATTCAGCCGCACATGCGCAGAAGACTTGCACGGTTCCTCTCTCTGCGTTTCACCCGTTGAAAAAAAGGAAAAAAAAAAAAAAAAAAAAAAAAAAGTAATAACCCCAAATGTGCTGGAAGGCGCATCATAGTCCATGGGTTTTAATATACAGAAGCGAGTAACGCCAATCACCACAAAACCGGTGACAAACTTCAGCATAAACAGTAAATATTTCAGAATGCTTAAATTAGGCAATAATTACTATCATCATTCCGATGATAAGCTGAATGTATTTAAAAGTTATCAATTTGTATGTAATAATGTCGATCCGGGTCATCTAGTGGTCACATACTTGCCCTGTAGACCCAAGGTCGCGGGGTACATTCATATTTTATGGCGTAAAAATCCTAAATATGGCTAACCATATGGGAAATAAAGCAGTTAACTCTGTATCGTAGATTTAAGGCACGTAAAAAAACCTCAAACCTGAAAGACGAGGCAAAATTAATGCGACGTTTCACGTAAACCCAGTTTCGTGACATGCGCACTCTGTGAAATACACAAGCTGTCCTTGCTGTAGGTATCTGTTAATACTGTGCAACCTGGTAACGAGCGAAAGATATCTTCATGGGAGTGAATTGCCAGCTTGCGACACACAACTTCAGTGTTGTATTACGAGAGTGGGTCTATAAGTTTCCGGACTAACCATTTTCTAGGCTTTCCTCGCCTTGTCTCTTTGATGGAAGCACACAGTCTGTGCAGTCACCTTGAAGTCAATGAAGAGTATTCCTTATTCACAGTTCCCAAAAGATTGTGGCTGTGATTTGCTTGGTTGACTGAGTGACCTTGGCCTTAGAGACGGTGCTTCGCTAGATTTATGCCACTACATTGATTCCCTTTTGGACAAGGGATCATAGTAGAGGAACATAGTTTCATCTCCTGTAACAATGGTTTGCAGAAATTCTCTCTCGTTGCCACGGCATAGCTACAAAAATGCCTGACAACAGATGACTCGTTGCTGCCTTTGGGCTGCAAGGCACCCATCTTGCACCTACGTTATTCATGTTTAAATGTTTATGAATAATTCAAAGGACTGTTGTTTTAGAAAGGTCCAACCATACTGCTATTTCTGTAACTTTGAGCCGCCAGTCTTCCATAATTTCTACACAAGAACGATGTTTTCAGGAGTGAGCACCTCCAAGGGCCGACATGCAAGCTCTTCGTCTTCAATGCATTCTCGACCCATTCGAAAAATTTGGCCCACACTTTTACAGTGGAATATGGGGAGGGGGGTGCTTCCACATGTATACCATCCAATCGCTGTTTAATTTCATTTGGAGTAAGTTCTTCTTTTGTGAAGAACTTAATAACGGTTCGACACTCCATTTTGAACATGTCACAATCTTCTACACATAGCCTTCTTTATGAAACTATATCTGAACAACTGAACACGGCGGAGCGGAAGTTACATCTGCTATTATTTACTTAACAGACAAGGTGACACCAGATAAGGGTTTGTGAAGGCGATAATCCTTATCGACGAAGCCGGAAACTTATGGGCCTACCCTCGTATGTTATAACATTACAAAATAATGGAATATCAGCTTCCGTCCAAAGGACAAACATACGCTTTAATTCATTATGACTCTGCATCGAAACAGTGCAGAACTCGCTTTATTGCCAGATTTCAAGGACAGACATTTCTGAGTTGGCTGTACTGCTTGCATTTAGCGTAGCGTAGAGTTGTTAATTTTACGTCTTGAGCACGACTGTCATTAAGAGAGACATCACTAAGGAGATATTTCCGGGTGCTGGTTTCGCAGCGATGCAGTTTCTTCAACCCCATCTTTCCACTTACGCTTTAGCACGATAAACTTTAGTTAGTATAAAATATACAGTAAACAGTTTAACCCTCAAATGGAATCAAAACTAGTTTGCAACGGCCACACCGGCAGAAATAAAATAAAGAAATTGTGTTGACATATCATTAAACTGCTCAGTTTACTAATTGCATTTATTTGAACAGTTTTCTAAAATTCACTATAAACAAATAGACATAAATAAAAAATAATCATACAAGATATTAACTACAACATAAGAGTGACATAAACAAAGGAAAGATACAATATAAATATTAACAAGAGTTGCAATATGTCATGTAAACCTTTTCAAGAACATAACTTAAAAATAAAATATAGCATAAGGAAATTCAAATTAATCTTATTTTTGCTTAGTTCCTGCATATAGCTAAAAATAAACTAAATAAAACAGAGCACGGAACTCGCGTTCAGTAGACCCGTGTTCAAAAGCCAGTAATCATTTTATGATGATGATGATGATTATTATTGTTGTTATTATTATTATTATTATTATTATTATTATTATTATTATTATTATTATTATTATTATTTCCACGGTCACTTAGGTCAATGTTAAAAATAATTTCTGGTTACAGGGTCAAAAGTGTAGGGCAAGGCGGGATGGTGTTGTGTGGCGTGGCGATGGATTTGCTACCTTCTGTTTTAGCGCCTGGCCTCAGAAGTTGTTCTTATTATTAAGAATCTTCATTTTCAATTGTTAGGATCAATAAGTGAAAGAGCAATTGATATTTATTTAAGTTTAAATCCTGTTTAATTTATTGTCTATTATCATTTCACTAATTCAGCACCTTTGATCTATAGTTATTAAACCTTTATTACTTTTCCTATGCCTCCCTATATTCACTTTTTGTTTTTCACTGCACATCAACATTACAGTTCGGAGAGACGTATATTTGTAATAATAACATGACATGTGAAGGATTGGAGATGTCGAATGTATGTATTTTAATCATACAATTATTAAAAAAAAATAATATTTTGTGTCAGCTATTTTTTTTTTCCGGACAGAATCATTTTATCGTTTAATTTTGTTTAACCCTATATTCATGTATTCTCAACGGAGGCTCACATGGAAAGAGTATTAAACAAAAATTGATAAATTACCCATAAAGTAATATGGCTACAATACCAATAGCTCGAGAAGCAGAAATTAATAAAATACTGAAATAGTCGATGACATAAGTATGCAAATAAAACACATAATGTTCAGAGAAATTGAAGGACAAAAGAAACAGAGAAAAAGTAACGGAGTCAATAGCAAAGCACATAAACATAAAGTAATAACCAATAAAAATACATGATAGATAAATAAGAGTACACTAAAATAACAAAAACTAGAGAAGAAGATTAATGAAACACTGGTAACCAAACAAAATTATTATTATTATTATTATTATTATTGCATATACGTGTGGGGGCAATAGACCTACACGTTGCTTGGTTCGAATCTCAAGTTCAGCTGTGAAATCACAAATGTAGTGAATTTTCAAACTGGCAAATATTTATTCCCCTAAGTGCTTTTTCTTTCTATTGATGAAATCTTATGAATACTGAAGTCACTTTTTTGCATATTTATTACCGACAATAGCAATAGTTAAACTTCACGTTGCCCTTTTTACACATGTCCTAACAAAAAACACTTTTATTCTATATTGTACATTTAATGTCCAAACATGGCTTATCCTTCAAGAGGTCAGCACTCATGAATAATTCAAAACCTCAGCATGGTGTTTTAAAGATTTCATTTCCAAAAGGTAGCTGTAAACCAGCAGTGACAGCATTAGTTACAAGCCCACTCATCGAAACAGCGGAAACCCGCAACAAAGCTGACACACTGGAAGTTATGGAGGGACCAAACTGTTTCAGTGGTTATTAGGAATTATGTTATTAGATAATAATGAGGCACACTAGTGTTTTAAGTCATTTATGTCGGGAGTTACGCATTTTTAAAACCTAGACCTAGGATATATACCTTCTTGCACCTCATTTATTTCTCAGGGGGGTCGGTGTTTCAAAGTAGCTTATTTTATCTGCTTAGGCTCGGTTTAACAGGTTTTCCTTTTTATTATCTGCTTCAAAGACTTCAGCGGGAAGAATCTTGGCCTTTTATTTCTTGAAGTTGGAGCGGCGCCTCTTATCTGGCGTTAAAAAGAGGCAAACTCTCAGACCCATTCGCTCCACTTTTATCTAAATCATCACTTTTAATGTCACCGCAAGAAAGATGGAGTGAGGTCGGTGGCGAAGGGTTTACCGCGATCTTGTCTGTCTATCTCAGACGTGATGGGATACGTTTTTCTTTGCCTCTGTATATTTTATGAGCAAAATCCCAAGATAAGCTTTACAGGACAAATGTCATGTGGAATGATTGTATAATACCGTACATGTAACTCTATTGGCTTCAAGATAAGGTTTAAATTGCTTATCAGTTTACTTAAAGTATCCCGTTTCGACTCCAGAGATTATTTGGTTTTTTCCCGCCACGAAGTATTTTAGAATAAATAATTGGCAACATTCAATTTTAAGATAAAATACAATCTGCACACTTAATTTCTTTTGCTCTAAGATTATTTTATGGATTAATATGATCCGGTAAATAATAATAATAATAATAATAATAATAATAATAATAATAATAACAACAACAATGGAATATTGTTGCTTGAAAACTTGATGACATATATTTTATTTTGGTAACTGTTCATGGAAGGAAATAAAAGGAACGCAATATGCTTATAATATGTCATTATTGTTGATTATTCTAAAATATTAGCTTATGATAGGTAACCACAGGTAACCTTTATTGATATATATCTCCAAATCATTTTAAATTGAAATGTTTTAATATTACATACGTATTTTGTCTAATATAAAAGCCAGGAGGGGAATATTTGCAGAGAAAATATAAGTTTCAGCATTAATGTAAATAATATTTAATTGTTTTCATCCTTTACACCTTCTAACCTAAATTCTAATCTAGAACATAAAACATGTTCTATTAAATGTTAGAATAGGATTGAACCAGAATTAGTTATACGAAAGCTTCATATTTGACCACAAAGTTAAAGTCATAGCTAATAAACTGAACACTGCAAAAACTTGACGTAAGTTGATTATCAAAATTGGCGAATATGCACAGTTATCTGAAGGTTGTTGACAAAATGCTCCAAAATCAAACCAAAAACAGTATACCAAATGGCTAATTAACGCAACAAGATGAAATGGTGCCTGGTTATACATAGAAAATGATACCAATGAAAGAAGATATAAAAAAGTATATCTCAGTTTGAAATCAGGGATGATTAGGAAATAATTTGTAAAGAAAGCATCGGATATTTCAGGAATATTTTAAGAAATGTTGGGATGCAGGCAAACCTCTTCTGCTAAGAGTCCTATTTCATTGATTTTCAGGAACTATTTAGTTTATTTTTATTTACGAAGTTTCATTGCAAAACAAAATATTAATGCTGCTAGTACGATTTTTAAATTTTGAGTAAAACCGCCCCCCCCCACGCTGATAGTCCAATTTCAATGATTTCCAGAAACTATGTTTCTCATTTTATTTACAATGGCATAAATAATTCCTTTAAAAATTAATCTTCGGCCGTTTGAGCGATTTTTAATTTTGAACTTAACCCCCAAAAGTTTTTCATGTATACCCCCACTCCAATAATCTGATGATTTTCAAAACCTATTTCTCTTATTTGATTTAAATGGTATATGCCGAGTTTCGTTGCGAAAAATAATACATTAATGCCATTTGAGCGATTTTTAAATTTTGGGTTTCAGGTAAATCCTCCGTCCTAATAGTCCGATTTCACTGATTTACGAAAATATTGTTTGTATTTTATTTCAATGGCATATACCGAGTTTCTTTTAAGCGTTTAAAATTGCAACCACTAGAGCGATTTTTAAGTATTGCTTTAACCCCTGAAAAGTTTTTCTGAAATATCCCCCCTTCGAGTAGCCAGGTTGCCATGATTTTCGAAAATTACTTTTATCAATTTATTTCAAAGATTTTTACGGAATTTCGTTGAGATAAAGCAAAGCCGCTAGAGCGATTTTTCAATTGTGTTTTGTCTAAATTTTCGCTTTAGGTTAACCCCCACCCCCAATGATCCAATTTCATTGGTTAACGAACTCGACGAATCGTTTGTTAATTGATGGCTATGTGCTGAGTTTTGCTGAGATAATACAAAAAATGTGATTGCTAGAGAGAGAGAGAGAGAGAGAGAGAATGTATATGTATAGATATATGTGCCTATTTTCAAAATATTTTATTTTTGAAAAAAAAATAAGATAACTAGTAGGTACGATCGATCGATATTTGAATAGATTAGTAAAGAATCTTTCCATAGTACAGCCGCAATTACTTACATTCTTTCGGAATTCGCTAAAAAGAAAATAATAATAATGATAATAATGATGATGATGATAATAATAATAATAACAAAATAACTGAAAATAAGCAGATTTTTCACGGTGTCGACCACAATAGATTAATTTCTTCCGAATTCCTTAAAAAATACGAAGACATATGCATTTTCACACATAGACTTTAGTTTAGGCCTGGTTAGAAATAAGAGTGCAAGGAAATTGCATCACATTTAGTGTTATCTAAATGCAAGTAAAGAAATGAAAAATATATTGGAACAGAAGGGAGATGTTGCAAACTGTCAGTAAATAGCTAATAATTTTATCACATCTACTCTATATTTTGAACACTACAAGAAATCTAAGTGTAATGAGATTGGCCTTATAATGAAACTTAATTAAATATAACTTCGAACAATTAATAAAATATAAATTGTTATATAATATGAATGCAAGGTATACTGGACATTGCGTTCCAGCTATTAGTTGAACTTTACAACTTTACATTCTTGAGTTTTGTTCATTTTTGTTATTGATTTGTCAAAGTAACATCTGCATTTTCAAAAGCAAAAGAATGGTAATAAATTAAAGAGAAAGAAAAGCATTTTAGCCAGAACGTGTTAAATAAACAAACGCCAAGTGATGTGTGGAGAGTGTTTTCTTGGCAATGTTAAACACTGTTTGTTGTGAAAGTCATCAAGGGACAGGAAAGATAAATGGTATCAGAAAATGAATGACCTAATGCAACATGAAAGCTGTGCAAGTAAGATAAACAAAGCCAAGATTTGGTAACTAAGTAACACGAGCCATAAATTCACTACAAACTCTGTATAAAGACCGTCTTCAAAGTAAATAACAATAAACCATTCGTAGATAAATATAAAAAGTTATGACAAAATAAAGAGAAAACATTGGATGGTGTGCCAAGGCAAATAAAGCTGCCTGTTTAATGCTAAAAATGGCATTAAATAAGAAAATTAGCTGGGTTTTATTGTAACCGATATACAAACTGTATACACGTCTCCAGTTCAAGATTTGTGAGTCCCATCTCGGCTGAGGTTGCTGCTTTGTGTTGGTCAAGAGCACAGGTTCTCCCAGAGCAACTTTAAGCCACAGTAACTTTAACCATCTCACCTTTGTTCCTATTAGATGACTGTGGAGGCGATGACCTATCACTGTGCCCTCTGTGGGAAAAAACGTTAACTAACTAGTTATTAGCCCGTACACTAAGAAGAAGAACATGGCAAAATAGGTTGAAATGTTTGGCTTACTTCGTGCATCTATGTCCTTGAATAAAAATTTAAATTGTGAATTACATTACAATTGCCATATCCGTGATATTTCGTAAACTAATCATAATGCATTGACCATGAGTTTTTGTCTAACATTTTGTGCACAAAAATTTTCACACATATCATCTGTACATGATCATCTAATACAATTAAAGCTTATCAAGCATTTCTAAGAATTAAATAGTGTATATTTAACTCAATAAAAAAAACTTTAGTATAATTAAACAACGTTCTTAAATCTATCATTTCCACTAAATATCTCCTTCAAATATTTTAGTGTTTAACGCCCAATTTTACTACTGAGACACCACAGGCGGTGGACACTGATGATACATGAGATGAAATCAGATATTGGAAAAGGACATTTTTAAAGGAAGGAAACGTCCAGGCCTAAGCTTTGGGTACCTCCCCGGCATTTGTCATTTATGAGGACTGAGGAAAACCTGAAAAAACCTCGTTCAGGGAGGACGGGCCTGGCGGGATTCTAACCCAAGACTTCCCGATCACGAATCCACGCCTTAACTACCTCGACCACCCGCGGCGGTCTTTCAAGATGTAATAAACTCTAGACAAACTTTCACTTGCTAAAATTAATGTGTTAGCTATTCAATGCTTCTAACATTTTACTACAAAAAGTGTCATTATTTCATATTTAAAGTCTTTCTTTGCTAGTGATTGGATTTTAGAAATAAAAACGGCTGACAAAAATGGCACGTAAAATGGACCATTGAACATGGATTTTAATTCAAACCGCGGAAAATATATTACGATTGTTTACAGCTTTATTATAATTTTGTTGATAACATTCTAATTTTTATTTTCAAACATCTACTTGCATTTTAATGATAAGGCTATCTCTATTTTTCTAATATTCTGGATAGGAAGAATAAATAAAAGCAAATTAAGAAACAATAAATTCGAAAGTGGACATAGAACAAAAATTATAGCTCATAAAACACTTGTACATATACAGGTGGGGCACTTAAAAATGCCACCTCAAATATGTCACATACTATTATGAGCTCTTGTTACTAGATTTAAGGGGACATAAGGACCCACGAACCTAGCCTATGCACAATTAATTGTGAGCAGAAAAGTATCAACTGCCAACACACCAACTACCGTAAAACGAGTGACAAATTTATGAAAAACCGCAATATTATACAAAATAAATAAATAAATAATAATTTCCTTTTTTGCCAAATTTTTCATACGACCTTTACAACGACATAATAATGAAATGTTACTGGAAACCTTATTTGAACATGAAAACTGATAACTAAATAAGAAGATAAAGAAAATGCTAAAGGAAGTAATGGCTAAATTCGCTTGAGAGAAATGCATGCCTGGAATATACAGAAAGAAATGAACAAATTAATAACCATCAACAACATTTGCTCCGTTTAGTGAAAAACTGCCAATTTTTTTTTTAAAAAAATGTTCAAAGAAGGTGCATGACTGGGGTGCTAAGAAGTTCCCAAGTTTGTGTCTCACCCTGTACCAAAGCACAAGCTAATCTTTGCTCTCGTTCACCGAAACGCTAAATAGACCTACTTATCTTGCCATCCTACTTCCATTTGTCTTGCAGCTCTACCCTTTACTTCCAGTTAGCTCCTTGTTTGAATATTTTAACCCTTCCTCCATTCCATTCATTTCGTTAAACCCTTCCCTCTTCGACATACATCTTTCTCTGGCGCGAGATGTTCCATAACCCACAAAACTGTTTTACTGTGATGGAGTCCCCCAGTCATTCAGGTGTATTTGCTTACATGGAAATGTTGCCTACATTACGAGAAGGAGGTATGCACACTCGTGTGGATTCTTGGGGTTTATCGTGAACTTTAGTTTGCCGATCCATTTGATTTGAAATTTCTTTAAAAATATGAATTAAATCAGGTCAGGTTTTAATGCTATAGCTTCTAGAAACACATCACAATAGAAGACACCATTTATTCGCTACTTAAAAATTAAAAAAATTAATTTTGGTATTATTTATTTTTTCATAAGTTTAATAGACTGCTTGCGTAATTATCGTTTAACTACTTGCATTTGTTTCAGTTTCAATGTGTCAAAATTTAGCAATTTACTATTAATCTGAGCGATTATTTGCCTTAGTTTTTTAAAATTAAATGTACACCAAAGCATGGTATATGAAGAAGTTTTGTATATTACAATTAACTACGAATTATATTAGGTACGAAATCTAAATCCGATAAATGTTAATAAGAAAAGACAGTAAGAATCAACAACACAATAAAACGGCATAAAGGACGCAGTAGCTATAAATATAAAAAAATATTCGTGAAGAATTTCAGCTAATTCTGATACATTTGTATTCCTATACTCAAAAATATCGTCAATCTACAGCAATTGACAGACTTTTCAAATTGATGCTTCAAAGGAGTTTCGCCAATATACTGAACTAGGATGTCAGTAGATATGATAGACACTTCAAATTTAATCAGTGTGCGATGTCATTTAGAAATCTGCAATAAAGTTTATAGTGACCATTTTTAACACTTTCTATAAAATTGCGGGTGATTAAAAAAAGTCTAACTAAAAGACTAAGCGTAGGTTTGTATTGAACATTTTGTTTGCTTTTAGGTCCTCTACAAGCTCTCAGAGGTTTCGCATATCCTATATAATTATACATACTACATTATTTTTGCCTTTTCAACTCCATCTAATGGTTTTATTTATGTCAATTAGGAATTTTGATTGTTATTGATTAAACCTTTTATGGCAGAATATTCTCAGGAAGCAATAGCATTTCCGAATTTTTAATTTTAATTTTAATTTTTAATTTTAATTCTGCAATACTTACATCCTGATATCTTGGTTCTACATCAGGACGTAATACTCCAGATTTCATTTATTTATTCATCTTATATCTTTCAATACAATTTAAATTACAATTAAATTTTACAGATTTTAAAATCTACACTACTAACACTATGACTAAACAAAATTAAAACTTCAAAAACAAAACCGGTACTGGAATCCAGCACTACGGCTATTTACTATGACTTATAATAACATCTACAATTGCAACTGGTACCCAGTAGCAATTGTTACATTTAAACTTTATTAATTTACAATTATTATCCAATTTACTCTATGCGTCTTCATTTCTGCTAACGCTCGGTATCCGGGCTGCTCCCCACTGGAATTCCTGGCAACGGGACCTGGACATCAGTGGAGTTGCTGCCGGTCTCAAGCAACAGCTATACTGGACCATGGTGTGTTGACAGTGTAGTTTCCTTCACTTCTCTCCTTCTCTTGACCTCTGTCTACTTCTTCTCTCAACTGCTTCGTTTCCGCCCGAAAACTGCCATTATTCCTTTCTTCTGTCAGTTCTGCTCTCTTCTTCTTATTCAAATTGGGTGTTATCTTCTTTATCATCTTTTTCTTCAACTAATTCTAGTTGTAAATATCTTTCTTGCCTTTCCCTGATTCTCTCGGATCTTCTAGGGGAATATACCATTTCTGGCCTTTGGATTTTTTCTCTTGTTTGTTTTTTGCCGTTTTTATACTCTTCTGCCATTTTGCATGATATTTTATTTGTTAGCTCGTTCAATGCCCTAAAATCATCTTCGTCTCTCATGATGTTCCAGATGTGTTTCCCAGCAAGTAGTCGTCTTTCCTCTGCTACAAATGAATGGTATTTAGGGCATTCAAATGAGACATGTTCCGGTGTATCGATTACGTTACAGTCCGTACATGTATTATTTGTTTGTAATTTAAATCTTTGCAAATATGAGCAATATGGACCATGGCCTGTTACATAATGCACTAAACCCTTATTGGGATGAATGTGCTTAAATAGTAATCTTTCCTTTATGGATGGAAATATTTCATGCACTCTTCTACCTTCTTTTATTTCATCCCATTCTCGTTGCCATATTTGTAATAAAGAATCTTTGATTTCTTTTTTATTCCTACACTTTTTACCAACAATGTCCATTATTTTTGAGTTATTTTGTTTTTAAGCCAATAAGAGGCTGCTCTTAATCGAACTAGATAATCAATTGGCCATATACCCAATATTACTAGTAGTCCCATTGTTGGAGAAGTGGGAAATCCCCCTGTACATCTCAATAAAATTTTTCTTTGGGAGCTTCTTAAAGTACGTATAAAATGAACCTCGCGTGCCTTTTCCCCCCAAACTCCTCCTCCATAGTTTAATATGGCTGCAAAGATGCTATTGTGATAGATTTTTATTCGGTTAGCATGTATATTAAAATATCTTTGTCCAATATTGGCTAACTTGAACATAGCTTTTTCTGCTCTAGTTCTTGTGTTTTCTACATGTTTCTTAAAATTTAGTTTTTCATCCAAATATATACCTAGATATTTATTTACTGCTTGTCTCTTAATATTTTTATTGTTAATTTTAATACTCGGATTTCTGTTTAAGTTTCCTTTTAAAAACATATATGATGATTTGTGAGGAGCAATTTCCAATTTTACTTTTATGCACCAATTGTTTACATGATCAGTTATTATATTTGATCTCTTTTCAATTTCCTTTCTATTATTTCCTTCTATTATTATTAGTAAGTCATTTGCATATGCGATAATATCTTTTATACTGTTTAATCCTTCTATTTTTTCTATTAGAGATTCCAAAAATATGTACCATAATATCGGCCCTAAAATTGATCCCTGCGGACATCCTTTGGTAATTTCCTTTGTAATGATCTGGTTTGCACCCTTAACGTACGCTCTTCTATTTTTACAATAATCTATTAACGAATTATAGATGCATTTTGGATATTTCTTTTTCCTTAAAATTTGAAACAGTACTGGCCACCATAAATTATCAAACGCCCCCGTAATATCGAAAAATATTGCTATTACGTATTTTTTATTGGTTATTTTTGAAGTTTCTATTGCCTCGATTATGGCATCCTCTGTGACTTGCCTTTTCCAAATCCAAACTGTTTGCTGGTCATACCAATCATTGATCTATATTCATCTATTCTTTTGCTCAAAAGTTTTTCTTGGATTTTGCCCAAAACATTTAATAAGCAAATAGGCCTATAGGATTTCGGTTGCGTGGGATCTTTGTCAGCCCCTTTGTTTAAAATGATCACATTCGCTTCCTTCCAGCAGTAAGGCACTTTTCCCTGCCATAGACAATTATTAAACAATTGACACAGGTACGGGGTAATCTGATCTTCCAACTGTTGTAGCACTTCCGACTTTATTTCATCCGGTCCTGGTGATTTATTCTTCTTTAATTCCTTTATAATTTTTCTTATTTCAACTTCATGGTAGGGGAAAATGACACCTTCATCTATTTTTACAGTAATGAGTCCTTTTCTTAGTTTTCTGTGTTCTGAGTTATCATTTTCTTTAATATCATTAGGTAGTAGTTTTAGAAGTAAGAGATTTATAGAGTCTATCCAGTTGACAGTCATTTTATCCTCCCCTTTATCCAGAGTGGATATTATTTCTGGGGTTTTTACTTTCTCCATTATTAGCTTGTAAGGTGTACCCCATATATTGTTGGAAAGGTTTATCTCTACGAAATTTTTCCATGCAGCTTGGCGATATTCTTCTATATTTTCCTTGTATTTTTTCCTAATTTCTCTATATTTATTTAAGTTATTTTCTCTTTCTGAGGCAATAATAGATTTCTGATAAATTCTTCTAGCTTTTCTAACTGATCTTCTTAATTTTAACAGATTATTGTTCCAAAATGTTGGTGAAGTGTTATGTTTTTTATTAATTCTGGGTATGCTGTACTTCATAGCTTTTTGGATGGCTTTGGTTAGTTTAGCATTTCGGAATATAGAAAAGAAAAAAATCCGATTTAAAGTGTTCTTTTGAGTTTTACAACAGTGAAGTTATTGGAGTTACTGCCCAGCATAGTGTGGCTGCTTACTGGGAGAAGCCAGTAGTCAAGGCCGTACTATGGATGTGCGGATGGAAGCTTGTAGTTAGAGGGAGACTGTCAGCGAATGGTTGTGAGTTCATGTGTTAATCGGTGATTAATTTGTATGAAATTGTTCTTGGTAACTTATATCATTGCATAAATACATCCTTGAAGAACGGCTTTTTAAGTACGACACACAGGTAAACACGAAAAGAGTGAAAAGCAATTCGTAAGTGGCAATCGTATTCTAGGTAGAGAAACTGTTCGCCAACACGAGAGAGAGAAACTTTCACTGACAAAAAAGTGCCCCAAATCGTCTCATTCTTACAAAACAGAGAAATTATGGACTTTTCTACACAGATGCCCACAACGTTTTGCCGCTGAGGAGCATAATTTTCAATGTCCTTATAACACACAGTAGCCCTTATTATTAAATAAAGCATCACATTATACTTTCAGTAAAAATTGACTACACTTCTTCAGTAATTAGCTTTACTCAGGTGGCCTATTAAACAAATAACCTGATTGTATAGTACTCGGTGTTTTTGAAATAAATAACAAGTTATCATATAGTAGAGAAAATTAGTTTTTGATGCTGCTTTTACTACGACACCTGACTGAAGTAGGCACTGCTAAAAACGATACGTGGATAATGTATAAGTCCATTAAAAATATATTCTATATACTTTTAATTCAATTCATTTTTGAAATTGATACAGGATTTTCACAATAAAACTTCTGAAAAAAAAAAAATCAAACGAATAGAAAAGGAAAGAACAAAATAAAGCAAGGAAATAAATATAAATATTCGCTTCTCTTTTGCTCTGATCTCTGCAATCTGTACGACAGTAAAGTGGCAGGATCATAGGAAAAGGAAGTTCAGACAGAAATTCGGAAAGTAAATCTTAAAGCACTTTCCCAATGCTGAACACGTTCAACGTTATTTAACCGTTATCCAAAAGTGACCTTAACAGCATCAAGATTGAGTTCCAACAGCCTGACTTTATATCAATGGAATATGGTAATTCGGACAAACCAGTAGGGGACAGAATCTGACGTTATCATCAAGTCACTTCCACCATAACGCAATTTCTGCCACACCCTCTCGTCCAGTTCGGCATTCACAAAGTTACGATAACATACGTGTTGTGTTTTCCCTAATTTACGTGGGTCGGAGGGAGAATTGTCCCCTTGGCGAGAGGGGATGCCCGGTCCTGTTGGGGCGCTTCTCACGCCAATGATGCATGTAACCCCCCCCCCTCCCCCGCGTTCTACCATATCCTCTAATCCTGCTCGAAAGCTGCAAAGATGGGTTTGCTTCCGACAGCTGTCGAAGATCCTGTCGCCAAGTACCACGCTTTCAATTAGCCAATTGTGCTTTGTTCACCGATGCATATCGCAGATTAGGGGATGTCCCAGTTTTTTCCCCAAAATGGCAGTTTTTGCAAGAAAAATTGTGTATTTATACACATTCTATCAGTATCATTAGCATATCACCTCATCTTAAAGGTAATCACCAGACCCCGGGAGCTAGGCAAAATGCCTTTTCTATATGGGTGGACATATGTAAGTCATACAGAAATGAACATGTTTTCGTACATTTAGGCCGGTAGGGCCTGTTTTTTTATTGTGCCATTTTTGCCTATTTTGGCTTCCGTTGATTATTTTAAGGTTTAAAATCTTTTTTTGTCTCATTATAATTTTTTCTGCAATTATTTGCGCATTTTTAAAACACAAAGAATTTCAATATATCGAAGCGAAAGAATTTATAAAATTAAATGGCATGTTCACCTCGCAAAAATATCATTAAAGAATCTCGTTATAGATTTATTTTATTTCAAGAAGTTAAAAAGTTTCCTCTCTACCCATTCACATAAGTTTTTTAATTACCAGAACTTTCATTACCGAAAGGAACGCATGGTTACCTCGGTGATACGAATACCAGGAAATAGAGGATGAGGGAAGTACTGTAGTTTTGAATAGTTCTGGCGAATGATCTTGTCTGCACTAGACAATTCTTGGAAATTTGTGGTGGGGGTAGCGGGTAACTTCTCAAATGCATAGATATAATCTTGCAAGCGAGAAAGCGAGAAAGGCAAGACCTCTGCAACAAACCGTGTTCAGTTCGGAAGTAAGGGAAATACTAAAATGATTCCCTTATAAAGCCATAAACAGAAAATTAACTCGACCAGAAATCACTACGCATTTTTTGTTCATTCGCCAGGACTATTCAAAACTATTTTACTTTGTCTTGATCAACATTTCCGTCCTAAAAGGTGAATGTTGCCTTGTAACTGGTATGAGTCCTTCCGAAATAGCTTGTTTTAAATGTGGTCCAATCATTTCAGTGGAAATAAAACATTCATTTTCCACAATGAAACATATTCTGACGAGCAAATGACTATGACAACTGATTACTTGAAAAAACATCTTGTCGTTGCCTGTAACGAAGAAAAGTGAGTTTATATAATTTAATTGTGTGATAAAAAATTTATTACGTATCTTAAAAAACCCATATTCATTAATAATGAGTGACGTTACTCTCTGTGTTCACTTTTAATTATATTACAGCCTAATTTCAGTATTTTAAGTGCCTTTTGCCTGCCTATTTCAACCAAATTCAATGCCTGAACTTCCGGGCCCTAGTCGTTTTATTAGGAATCTAAATAAAATATTATCTTATTATACTCGTAAACAGAAAAAATAAAGCTGTTTGAAACTAAAGGTTCCAAGCCATTTAATATTATTGTTTATATTACAAAAATAAAATTTATTATTTTTGTATCAAAATTCATGAAAGAAGACTTAATTTTAATAGCAAAGCGAGAGAATACAAAACATTTATGTATTTAGCATATGCATTTCATTAGAACAAAGCAAATTAATAATAACAAGCCAAAGATCTATCATATAAATATGGAACAAATAAGAATTAAAGGAAAAGTGTTAAATCACTGACACTAACAGTTACACATCTATTAAAACTATTATAGCAAATAAGCATCTCTTTTCATAGAATCTTCACTTATTTCACTAAAAGTATACAAAAGCAAACGATATGGCAATAAGTCAATAGCTAGAAAGCAATAAACATGGCAAAAGACGTAAGGATTATATTTCAAGTGGTGTGTTTCACGTATACCTTAACGTTATCCAAAATACCCAAGATACTTAAGGAGTTAAGTTAAGAATGGATTATGGATCGTATTTATATACGTTCATAATATTTAACAAAATCTGAGCAGCGACTTGTTGAATAAGCTTGCACTGCAATTTACAAGGCACAAAACTGAAAATGCAGTAATACCCAAATCACAAATCGTCTTAAAACAACAGGCAAAAATATAATCAAAATGGACATTAAAGTAGTCAGATAGTGTAAATCTAGCAAATAATGCAAAAATATACATTTTCCACTGTATTTCAGAAATTTATAAAGCTATCAATATGACTTTTTGAGATATTAAGAATACTTAACTAAAGATGCTCTGTAAATTTTAATTCTCTAATGCACATAATAAATGTTAGTTCCCAATAACTTAAAAAGTTGACATAAATGTGCATTTTTCTCAGGATTGGCTGGACCAATCTTGTTAAAAATTTACACACACATAATGTATGTAAATGTAAAAGGTGGTAACTAGAAGTATTTAAATATCACTATTAGCTGATAAAAATCAGTACCAATAAGATAAAATAGTTCTATAACTGTTGTTTTTTTATCAAAATATGAAAATTAATTTATTTTCGAGCAACCAGCATAGATATATTCTTCTAGTTCCCAGGATAGCATGTTGTCTGCAGTTTAAATAAAAAATTATTCAAATTTCACCAATAGTTTATAAGAAAAATGTATGATTATGTCACAGTGTTTTCAGTTTATTAACAAGATTTTATTTTGGTTTAAACATTTTAAAAAAAATTATGTGCATTAGAGAATTTAATTTTCATTTATGTGCCTTGAAATTTAGAAACTTACAACGCCACGAACTACATAATATCTAAATTAAAAATAGAAAATGTAATGGAAATCATAATAGTAGTCTCCCAAGGAAATGCAAAAGGTATGCTGGTCGACCCCTCTAGGAGCATACTGTCAGTACTTAGGTAATGCCAAGACCGGCCACCAGCCCCTGGAATTTATAGACAGTGGGAAACAAGTAGAGGGAATGCAGCTTTATCGTTCTGGGGAAGTAAAACAGCAAAAGGGAGTACCAGCGCACAAGAATGGTATGATAATGTCCAACTATTTGGTACCCAGAAAGTCTACACATTTTCACAAGACCATTAATGGGTGTTGTATGTAATTAATATCTTATAATAACTAAATTTAGACTATAAGTTTCTCATTTAGCAATATCAATAAATTATGCCTGTCTTATTCAAAAAAAAAAATCTTTAATTCCGTGCAGTAACCGACTAATTTTAGATATTTGTATGCTAAACTGGATTTGATAAATCAAAAAAGAGAAGGCGGCCTTAAAGCTTTGGAAACGGTAAAGAGAGCAAACCCGATCTATTAAAGCAAGCCCAACTGTGACATAAACAATAAAAACACAGATAACGAAATTAACGCGTGAAAAGCATTGCTCATAAAATACAATATCAAGTATGGCGTAGAGCTTCATTTACCAAAAGCTTATCTTGACTACCTTGCCTAAGGTTTCAGCCCAACTGCTTGACCACACTTTATTAAAAGCTGCACCTGTTGACACAGCTTTACAAAGCAGCCCTCGAGTCTGCATGTGTGTGCTGAATCCAACTATGCCACGGGTGGCCAAGGTCATTAAAGCACGAACTCTT
The DNA here is from genome assembly GCA_030762175.1 of Metallyticus violacea. NCBI lineage: Eukaryota > Metazoa > Arthropoda > Insecta > Mantodea > Metallyticidae > Metallyticus > Metallyticus violacea. The sequence goes on from CM060839.1 coordinate 92,654,970, forward strand.
GAGCAGTAGGTCTGGGATTCGATTGGAAAAACCCTTTCAATCCTCATATACGGAAAATTCCGGTGAGGTATCCTAAACTTTAGACAGAGAGAAAAAAAAAGAAGAAGCAGAAGAATCCAACTACAGATTAGTGAGAGCAGTTTAAGTGTTCCGTAACTTAGATCGGCAATCAATGTACCACCACCCTCCCCAAATCGCTGAGATTCTCTATATGGCAGCATACGTGGTGCTATTCTATCTTCCAGTCAGTTGCGAGCGGGATTTCTATAGAGTAGGACAGTGTTGTGAAGTTAAGAGCGAAATTCCATTAAATAGTGCAATGATGTTGTGCAACAGTAAGGTAAAATAAGAGTTTCCATTAAATCCTTCCTCGTATCCCAGATTTTCATCTTTGATCATATTCAACTAACCCTCACACACTTGAGAAACAAGCATTTAAAACCAAGTTAGATCCAATAGAAATGGAGAACTGATACCTGTCAGTGGAAATTTCCTAAGGAGATGCGGATTGTGTGTCTGAGAAAATGGGCAACATTTTAAGGCGGCAGCGCGAGATCTAACCGCCGACCGGCTGAACTATTTTTCGAGACTTTTAAACTGCTCGCACTATAATTAAGCTGATTTTTTCCAACATATTACTGGAATGCTTCCTGAGCAACTATGGTGCTATTTTAGGGATTAATTAAAGAAGCGGAAAAGACAAACATCTCAAAAATACTTTGGCAATTCTGACTCTTACCTCTAATTATCTCACCGACAGTCAGAAGCAACTAAACAAAAAGAATTGCTAGTCATGTAGAGTGCTTAACAATAAGAAAGGCGATGAATTAGCCAAACAGGTTCACATACTAATAACCTCATTCCAATCACGGATAGCCAGCTTGATAAAATAGCAGTGTGGAAATATCAACGTACCATGCAAAAACTAGAGAAATATATTGAATTGGATTGGATTGGATTGGAGGATATTTTGGTACTTCAGTTGGCTATTCTTGCCCATGCCCCCCATGAAGATCAGGTGAGGAAAACAAAACACCGGACGGCTACAATCCACGCACAGTGAGGCACGGAGGTAGACGCGGTCCTTAGCATTGTTTACGGACAGAACACTCCTACGCCGGCGGGACCCCCACTGTAATGAGTTCTAGCCCTTCAGAAGGGCTGCTTCCTGCCAAAGGCTGGTGTAGAAACCTTTCCAAAGCGCAAGCCACTATCACGCCGCACCAGTCCATATCGCCCTTGCAATTAAGACCCTGTAAGAGAACCAAGATCCATCCTAGCATTTGTTAGGCAACCAGGGAAACAACGAAAAAGTTCAAGATGGCCGGCCCAAAGAGATTTGAGCCCGGGACCTTCCGATTGAGAGTTACCTTCTGTGCTACCTCTCTCAGCATATTATCGACGGACCAATACTCAATGATGTCCTCTGAGAGATCGGTGTCTGAATTTATCCGGTTGCGAGCAGCTTAATGGCCGAGTTGCTGTAAGAGGTTTATGATAAATCAAATCTTCAGATACTTGTAACGAGAAATACTAATTTAGAGCATGTTTTTGTGTCTATGTCAGCAAACCTTAGTACTTTCGTTCCTTTTTCAACAAGTTATTTCATATTCAGCAGCTTCCCCCCTAAAAAGTTGGCTTTCCAAGCAACCGGCCGTTTATAAAAAAGCATCCTGGTCTCAAGATTTGGTCTGCGAACTAGTTCGCCATTATTTCGGAATATTAGTCGTCGCGGTATACGTGCAAGCGCCTGGCATGCAAATCAGGCACTAAATCTTGACGGACATCATCGACATGGTACAACGAGCAAGGGAAACAGAGCTTCTAACTGTTCCACACGTCTCCTCGTTCGCGCTAAAAATACCTCAGAGGGAAGGGCAATTTAACTCTGATCCCAAGCAGGCACCAACAAAAACACAAGAAAGAAAGACGTCGCATTTTATTATTGAAACAATACATCTATTGTACCCGTCCAGACAGCAGTAGTTTGTTTTTCGTGTGGAGAGGGTTGGGATTTGCTCTCTCTTTTATTTACGACAGCTCAGGGGATCGATATTGTCCGGTCTCCTTCATTTACTCTAAGGCCATCGGAATTCCTGGCGTGTGTTGTCGCTATAGGCGAGTATTCGCATCACGGCCTCCTGAATAAGCATTGCTTACGTTATCGACAGAAAGCAGAGAAAGCGATGCATGGACGTTAAAGAGACGTAATACTTTCCTTAGAGAGAGAGAGGGGGGGTTAGCCCTGTGTGAGAATATTTACATCAATTGGAGGGCAGTTACCCATAGATCTGTCACTTAAAACCCGTGCTTAAAATACTTCACTCACAGGACGGAAAGAATGCTTTGAACAACAGAGATATTAAATTAGCACTGCATCTACTTCCAAAACGAATAAGTTATTGAGTGGTTTTTCACACTTAAAGTAAATAATTTAGGACACCCTAAATTAACTGAAGGAGATTAAGCTCAAATAATGTATCTCAGAAAGAGAATGAATAGAACACTACAAAATTATTATACGGTGACAATATAGATGATATGCAAAATGAAGAACAGACAATAGATTCAATAACAATAGAAGAAATGCAAAATGCTATCAAAAGAACGAAAATTGGAAAAGCTCTAGGAAGAGACCTTAATAAAGTATTGAGGATTGATATTACAACTACGTCTATTACATTATTGAATATGGTTGGAGAATGAAGAAAATTCCAAAAGAATGGGAGATAGTTAAAACTATCTCAATATTTAAAAAGGGACAAAGAAACGAATACAAACAGTAGAGGGATAAGATTATTAAATATAATGTATAAAATATATGCAAGGGTCATTACCTACAGATTAACCATTTTATGTAATGTAAAAATTAGTGATAATGCTTTTATAATTAAACAAAGTATATAAAAGCGAAGAGAACATAATTTAGGAACACACGTGGTATCTGTTGATCTAGAAGAAGCCTTTGGTAGAGTAGACAGCTTTATTATTATGAAAAATATTATATAAAACTTCTAATAAAAGTTTTTAAAAGCTTATATAAGAATACAAAATAATAATAATAGATATAAACGGAAAGTCAACAAAAGAAATAGAAACAAACTGTGGTCTAAAACAGGGATGTAGTCTCTCTCCAATTTTATTAAATCTATATGCAAGACATTCTTAAAGAATTTAAAAAGGATGTACGTAAAGGAATAGAGTCAGGACAAAATAGATCAAAACTATTTTGATATTTGCAGATGATACAGCATTAATGTTTCACAATGAATATAGACTACATTAAAGCAATATGCCAACTAAATAAAATAAATAAAAAATACAATATGATAATTTCAAAGATCAAACATAAGTACTAGTGTTCCGATATCAATACCGAATAAGAACAAAAATATTAATAGAACAAGTATCACGCTTTCAATATTTGTCACATATGAAGATAAAGATGTAAGTGTAAAATAGTATAAAAGTTCCAAGCTGTGTGCGGAATACTTTGAACATACACAATTAAGATTCTGCACAGCCATGGCCTTACCAATTATATTTAGAGGAACTGAGGTTTAAATTTAAAAGAGAGAGAGAATAAAATTCAAGGAGACCTTTTATGATCTGTGAAAGATTGCAGAAAAACATCATAAAAGTAATGAGGATATCTGAAAAGAAATGGAAGTGCAATCAATATTACAGCAATTAGGGAATTATAGACAAAAATGGGTAAAACACTTAAAAAGAATGACAGAGGATAATATATATATATATATATATATATATATAAATGGTTGACATATAACCCGAAAGGAAGAAGATCAATTGGAAGACCAAAAAAGATAGAAACAAAAATGTGGGATCGGAACAGACAGGGCCTAATCCGTGATGGAAGAGGAAGAAGGCAGTAAATAATATTAAATACAATACTTATTAAACAGCAGCATGTTATGTGGTACATAAAATGTATAGTAGAATTTTCTCGATAACTATAGATAGATTTTTACATTATATTCTTCTATTTGATATTTTCATATTTTCACCATATAATGTACATATTTTTCATTTTATTATTTTGAGAGTATTATATACACGAATTTCCTTATTCACCGAGAGTAAATCTTATTGTGAGACATTTAACACTTTTATAATTTTTGCTACTGTTGAGAGACGTTCCATCTCACGAAAAAATATTTTTACAAATGCGGTAGATAGCGCAGTTACATGATCCAGTTCATATATTGGGGCATTCAAAAAGTAATGGCAACACGAATGAATGAATTTATTTCCTCCAATTTCTAATTTTCATGCACATATTTCACAAACAAGTAAACATGTTAAAATGAAAGTAAATAATTTATATTTCCATATTCTCAATGCATACAAACTTACTATTATTAAAATATTTAAACTTCTCACTTAAGTGCCCTGGCCTTATGAAATTTACGTTCCTTCCTCATTACAATTAACGCCAGGTTGAATATGTAATGATAGTGCAATTGTCAACATTTGTTTTGCATACTTTCCGTAACCATTTTTTGCCTCACTTTGCCTATGTGTCAGTTCTGGTGGTGTAGTGGTTACCACACTTGCCTCCTAAATCCAAGATCGCAGGTTCGATTCCTTCCAAGATCGATGGATTTTTTTTCGGGCATAAAAATTCTAAGTATGGTTTCCTTCGGAAGGGAGCTAAAACCGTGGGTCTATGTCATAGATTTACGGCATGAAAAAGAACCTCAAGCCTGAAAGAAGAGGCCTCTGAGCAAAATTTATCGGCCCTTTCACGCCCTGAATTGAATGGGACGCTGATGACCTGAGATGTTAAAGAGCATCTGTAAATAAAACAAATCAAAAAAAAAAAAAAATACCGTGTATTTTCCAAGTTTCTTAATATTTTCCACTGATTTATATTTAAAAGTCTTCTACCTATTATTTCATTTGATAAATATTCCCACTTTCGTAATAAGAGCTGTTCCCTCCAAAACTTGGATTGCTTACAGTCTATACACAATGCCAAGTACTATCTGGTTCTTCACACATAGGACATATCCCACTTAAATATATTACTTCTGTTCTAAACCATGCCATGCCATGCTATATATATCTTACTCTTTCCTACACATTTTAGTGTGCTATATAATTTCAGAGATTTTTGACTAGCCCATATTTACAGTTTTTCAATATTCTTGTTTTTATCTCTTTCAAAAATCCTTTTCTCATGCTTTCCCTTACCCTCTTCTTGCAGAATATTTTGACTTTTGGATATCCAATTTTCTTTCCCCTAATTTTTTCCTTGTGCTTCCAAACACTGATTGCTGTTATCTCCTCTTCTAATCTCCCTATTCTATATAAATGTTGCAGCACTCTTCTATGACCTTGAGTGGCAACATAGATAGTGTTTCACACTGAATTTATTTAGTTTGTTTTTGACAAAACATATTTATACTATAAGCCCCTCTCACGTCAACGATACGATCTTCGGTAGTCGGCGCGCTCCATCAGAAGCATTATTTCGGGATATCTGTCTCACTGATCGATCTAACCTTCTTTGGACGTCGATTTTTTGTTGAAAGCGACTGCACCGCAGAGGCTCTTTGATCTTCCTAAAAAAGGGAAGAGGGGCTTAGTCACACTGGTTCACGAAGAAAGGATTCATCATCCTTCAGATGCAGTTTCGCTGCCACTTTCCAATTTCAGTTGGACTGTGGTACAGAACCCAGCGGGCATGACCAGCTTCTTTACGATGTCCCAGTTTATGGAAATGTCCACATACGCACATTGCCTGTCTTTCTCCAATAAAGCCCTAACAGCCTCAACCTGGTAATCGTCTGTGTTAGTCTGCGTTCATAGTTCTGCCTTCCTTGACGAAACCTTCCGCACATTTTGCAGCAGTTCGGTATAAATCGACTTTTTTCTGTCACAATTTCTTGAAATGCCATAAAACTTTGAGTTCCATTTTTTCTTTTGCAACTTGGGTTTTTATATGCAACAACTTTTTCTATACCAACTGAACATTTTTTGAACCTCATTACTTACTACAAACCAGAAGTCATCTCTATTACAAAACATGATTACTTCGAGACCTTAAATGTTGCAGATTTATGAACTAATTGCTGCTTTGAGCACAATACAAGATTTCGAGGTAAGGAGCATTGTGGCAATTACCTTTTGAATGTCCTTCGTTCATACTGTCCGAAAAAACAGATCACAAAATGTACCGTCTTCGATCACTTACTAAAGCTACTTTCATGCTAAAGATGACGTTCAATGTTACAATAACTTACTTGTGATTAAGATAATTTAACACATTACATGAAACGTTTAGCAAAAAGTCCCTTTTATTATTGATCAGAATCAAACAGAGGTTACTGCAGATGGAGTATGGATGTTTCATATCCGCGAAAAGTGAAAAACATTAATATATATATTACACATAATATTGCGGACCATTTACAAAATTATTAGGACAAAGGGCCGCTTTTATTATGGGATTTAGAAGGGCACCCAATTTCTTCATAGCCGCTATTTAGAACCTTATGAATGAGACACTTACGACCACTTTAAATGTACTACTTCTGACATATAGCTTAAAAAGTGATGTGTAAAGAAAATATGGATAAATATCGATCTCGTGTATCGTTCGATATCGAGAGTATGGAGAGTTCATCTCTAGTAAAAAGATAAACAAGTACCTTCACTTCTGCAACTTAGATTCCATGGAAAAATAACTATTATTTGAAGGTGCATTAAATTTTGTCTTATCTGTTGCACAGTCAATAAATTGCATGTATAAAGTGCACTAATGTGTGTATATATGTGTAGTAGTGGTAGTGGTAGTGGTAGTGGTAGTGGTGGTAGTAGTAGTAGTAGTAGTAGTAGTAGTAGTAGTAGTAGTAGTAGTAGTAGTAGTAGTAGTAGTAGTAGTAGTAGTATAAAATTCTAAAAATTCTATATACACATTACAAATATATTTTATATATGGGTCTTAGATCGTACATGCTTAAATATGATACACAACTAAAAAGAGGAACAAATAATGATAATAAAAAATAAGAAAATATTAATAATAAACACTTTTTTTACAATACGACGAATGGTTTATACAAATATATGGCATTAAATCATTATTTATATTTCCAGTTATTGTGTTCTAACCAGCAAGTAAACTGCTTCTAGCTTCGCGCACTTTGGCTAGGAAAATGCTCATATTCAACCAATTTGCGTGGTACGCAAACAGATCCCAGCATCCCATCGTCCTCTAATTTCCTTAATTTTTTTTTTTTTCTGAAAACAGCGTTTTTCTCGGATGTTCCCAGTGGGTACATCACAAGTGGCCACAATATGTATCCATTCTTCTTTCCTGCACAAAAGGGCAGATTTTCCTACCAGAACTATTCGTTTAAACAGTGCGTCTTCAGGAATTTAATACTGTAATTAAAAATGCATGACAAATGATTGAAATTAGAATTTCTTCAACTAGATGTAATTATTGGCCTATAAATAATATAAAATATTTGACATATTAGTAACGAAAATTTGTTTAATGCAACAGAAAAATAAGTAAACAATATTCGCAAATTTTCAGGATATATCAATGAAATACAAAGGAATGGAAAATACTTGTAGCCAGGGATATCATAAATTTATTCTATAATAATCATCTGGAATATACTGCATTGATCACAAAAAGTAACAGCGTTATCTTAAGCATGGTATCAAAGACGACATAGTAGAAAAGCAACAAATGGACAAAAATCACGAAAACATGTTATAGTTTGTTTTATAATAGTGATTTCCTAATTTTGGAAGCCATGTAGGTCACAAAAATTCAAACGTATAATCCGTCAAGGTTCAGAGTAGAATTTGGCAACGTTGAATTTTTTGAGACGCATGGAAGGGAAAAAACCAATAAACTCGCACCCAATATTCCAACAGGAAATAACAAAACGAATATTAAATTCTAGGTGGATAAATCTTCCTTTTTTTATTTTCAACTATTTGTTCATAAGGGTGCGTTTTATGCAGATGACAATGCTACAATTTTTGCAGATGTCTGCATACAAACTAAATAAAAGTTAAGAAGGAGGAAAGTGGCTGTTTGCCAGATGTAAGCTTTTCAGTGCCAAAGATGCTCCGTTCTGCTTTAGAGAAGCAAAATGGATCAGGGTTAAATTATTACTATGCGGGGTTATCCACATAAGTCACTTAATAAAATACTGACATTTGTGTGTTTTTGGCCTAAAGTTTTGAACAATGATATCGTTAACAATTGTATATCTCCTCAGAGAGGTCAAAAACAAATTGTATATCTCCTCAGAGAGGTCAAAAACATGCCTTTATAGTTAACGATCGACACTTTTTATCGACTGGCCACAGAAACCATACCGGAGTAAGCCAGAAGGTAACGTACTCAAGAGGAAAGCTACAGAAGAGAAAAGTGCGGTGTTAACATTGGTTCCCGATATTTTTCAAGCAAATTCCTATAAAACGGTTACCAATGAGACATATTTTCAACTGTCAACTTACATCAAAGGACACTGGACTGAAAAAGTTCTATGTTATTCACCAAATAGAATTGCATTCTGAAAAATGTTCAATCTGGTAAGAAGTTTCTGGATTGAGAATTATTGATCCATTTTCATCAATAGATCATTGACACAGACGATTATATTCATGGAAAATAGTATCTATTTTGACGGGAAGCTATGGTGCTTTCGGTAAGTCCATGCAAACTCAAAAAGATGGTACCACTAAGCTATTTATGTTATCTTTGTTCAGGGATGATTAACATGTTACCTTGCCTAGTCTCTGTTTGAAAGCTATTTTCCTGTTTTAATTTGTAAACAAACGTTAAAAATGGAGAAACACGAATTTCCTGTATTAATAAAACGTTACTTTTTAAAAAAGGCTTTCTTGCAGAATCTAAGGCCAAGTTAGATAAACATTACGGCAAATGTACTGTTTAGAATGGAGTATAAGCGACTTAGTAAGTTTAGATGTCGCCAAACGAGCACAAGCGATGCGGACCGTTCCGGACGTCTTGTCGATGCAACGACTGCCGAAATGGTTGAAAAATCCACAGGGTGACTTCTGAAGCAGTGGGAATTTCTGGAGATCGGATGTTCAATGTTTTGCACAATCCTTGACGATAGACCAGAACAGAGAACGAATTTTCAGGAAGAATTTAGGGCTGTTTAAAAGGAATTTTATTTTTGCATTAACTTATCGAACAGTCCTCGTATTTCCAGCAAGATAGCGCTACAAGTCACATATCCAACGAATCAATAAAAGCAAATTCTTTGTTGAATTTAAAACGTCAAAGAATTTGTGGCCTCCCAGATTTACAGGCCTTTCTTTTGAGGCTACCTAAATGGCCAAGTAGATTTATTCACTTCCAAGAAAACATCAGAAATGACGCTAAGAGAACATCAAGGACTATTGTGCTACTGGGGCAGTTGAGTTTGTTTTGAGAGTGGAAGACATTTTCAACAATCTCACAGAGTCTGAATCTACCAAAAGTATAAGCTTGTTAGACGTAAACAAAAAATATCATATTGTTTATTTGTTTAAACAGACAATGCTAAGACCATCAAGGTCTTTCTTCCAATTTATCAGTATTGTTATAATGCAAAAGTCGTTTATTGTAGAAATACAGAGGGTGACAAAAAGTATACACACTTCATGCAAAGAAAAAACTGTGTTAAAATAATAAAACTGAATGCACACAAACAGAAAATGATGAGCACTAATCATCTTATACTTTTACAGTTACAACAGTTGCTCAAAATGCCCCCATCGGCGTCGATACGCTTCTGAGTACGTTGAACTACTGATTGAGAAACGTTTGCGAAAGTGTCACAGTACTGCATTGTCCGATTAGGGTCATCTTCATGCAAAAGTCTTGGGATGAAAACTTTCAACTTTGCTGTTTTAATAATACAACGTACGCAGGTTCTGCTAATCCCAGTCTCAAGTGCACATTGCTTTGTAGATTTCTGCGGTGAGTGCTCAAACGTTCCAAAAACATAGCTGAGGAAGCAGGGCTTGTTGCTGTGCGAGGTCTCCCAGATCTGCCCTTGTGAACATCGCATACGGTACTATGAGTTTCAAATTTGTCTCGAATGCGTGGAATTGGTACTCGCTTTGGAGATTCAGTTCTGTACACATATCCATTGCCTTTGAACTTCATCAACATTCTTGGTTTTCCAATACCACTTCAAAATTGTTTTCCCTTGTTCAAAAGATAATCTTGGCTCCATTTTGTTGTAGCAACGCTATCATAATGTGAGTCACATCTGTTTACAGAACATCATACTACACATTACTGTTGTTTTTCGGTCCAACTTTGAATTATATTAAATATACTGTGAAAGTCTGTATATATTTTTGGCACCCTCGTTGTTTTGTTTTTACAAGAAAATTTATCTAAATTTAAAATAGACGATTTTTGGTAAATAAGGAAAGCTACGAAATAAGATTTGGATAATACACCATTATGGAGAAATATAATGTAATTTTAAGCTGTTCATTAACAATGATTACTTATTTAAAATACAGGCAGCCAAATATAACATCAGAAAACCTTACAACGTGCTTTCTCATGAATGTGGGTGTAACTGCAATATAAGTTTAAAGGTTCTCAATTATTCACTTCCCTAAACTCTGGAAAACGTTATTGTGTCGTAATTTGGTTAACCCGGTTTTCAAAGTAAGGTATTCCTTAACTCCAAACGGCAGTAGAAAGCCCCAAGAATCGAGCCCTGTACCAACGAAGAGGTTTTACTTAAAATGTCGCAGAAATCATTCTGCACGTCGTAGCAAGAGAAGCAGACGTGCACACAATGAATTCTTTCCCTCGGGTTCTTGTGGTAAAGAATGCATGGGTGAACTATTCCCTCGAGTAACGTTAGAGTGAGGCAAAGAAGAAGAACTTCTGACGGTGGGAGGTGGGGACTTCTTGAAAGAGAGTTGCTAGTCAGTTCACGTGCCTGCCAAGCGCCAGTGTCGAGGCAGCAATATGACTTTTAAATCCGCGTAACTGTCGAAAACGGTGGTCCCAGGATGAAGTTAGTTCAACACATAGTTACCTTCCGGGATTATCTTCAATATGAAATCCTGAAGAAACTCCGTCTTCTATCTGCCATGGGTTTTCTTTTTATTTTGGTCCACCCTAGATATCGCACTGTGCTACATAAAAAGTGCCTTAATCGGAACTCATTTCGAAGCCTTTAAGGTAAACGACAAACGTAAAAGAACTACTGTCAGCAGCATCGTTCATTTTCCGCTATTTACTGGTGGAGATAGCGTGACAATTACATTTTAAAACTGAGTAACACTGGGCTGCCGTACCATTCTTTTCTTGTAAAAGATACTTGAATAGAAATACCTTTTAGCATTTTAACAAACTGGATTAGAGAAAAGGGTATATATCATATCGAAAAATGACAGCTTCACATCTATAAATTTGAAGTTAGTTGAGAGACGGAAGGCTTCTGTCTATAAGTCAAACGCAAGGGCGAATTTCAGGATTTCAAGATTCTTTAAGCCATATATGTTTGTTCTTCAATTCGTCAGAACGTCAAGATATGTCATAAAGAGCATTCATGAGTTCAAAAAGCATTTCTACGTCTGGGATAATAGTTGGTACATGTACATTAATACACCACACGTTTATTTTCATATTTTAAAACTACATGGTGATTTCAAAGTCTTCATTCATTTTATGAAAAACAAATTATAATTCCAACCAATAAAGTGCATGTTAACCCTAGCACATAATCCATCAAAGTTTATTCCATATGACCACTCTGCACTTTCACACGTAACTACCAGCGACCCACCGATTCAGGAAACACCATTGCAGGTGTGATGTTGAACACCGCATGCCTGATACGTTCCTTTAAATGCTCAATGGAGTTGATCTTGACTTGTGTACTTGTGACTTTATGTACTCTCATGCAAAAAAGTTCAGAGGTGTGAGATCAGAAGAACGGGGTGCCCAAATGTAGTGTGAAGACCTGCCAATCCACCTATGTGGAAATGTGGTTTCCAGGTACTCAAGGACACTCCATATTGTTGGAAAAACACCGTTTCCAACACGCCATCCTCCTGCAATAGTGATTGAAGGAAGAAATGCCTGACAGTGTGGGTTCTGCGAAGAACCTCCACCTTAGACTTTGTGATCACTAATCGCACATTGCCTTTTGGGATGTTTCGTTCCCACAGGTCGGTCCTGGTGGTGTAGTGGTAACCATGCTTGTCTCCTAAACCCAAGATCGCGAGTTCGATCCCGGCCACAACCGATAGGTTTTTCGGGCGTAAAATCCTAAGTATGCCTTCCTTCGAAAGGGAAATAAAGCCGTGGATACCGTGTCGTACATTTACGGCACGATAAAGAACCTCAAGTGTGAAAGAAGAGACCTCTGAGCAAAATTAGTCAGCTGTTTCACGCCCTGAATTGAATGGGGCGCTGATGACCTGAGATGTTGAAGAGCGTCCGTAAATAAAACAAATCAATTGTTCCCACTGGAGAATCTCATTTGACTGTTCATTTGCCCACACTTTGCAGCCACATGGGTGGAAAGTGGCTTCATCGCTAAAGAACATATTTTGCAGCAAACTATACTTTTTGATTGCCTACAACTGTAGGCACACATTGCTTACAACCAGCGTAGTATTATCTTTCGGATTTGAAGGTGTCAAGACTTTTTTTTTATTTTCCCCTCCCAAGGTGTAGTGAAGAATTTTCCGCATTGTCGGTTGTGGTACACCCAACTCCCGACTTAGTCTCCTGGTTGATGCTTTTGGGCTACTGCTAATTGTATCCTCAACCAGTTGTACAGTTTCACCTGGCACACTGGGCCTACCGGAACGTTTCACATCCTGCACTCCACCCGTGGTCTTGAATTTCTGAACCAGTTGTCTGATATTTGCCCTGGTGGGAGCGAGTTTATGGGATTTTCGTTCAAAGTTTGCTGAACCTCCTGGTAAGTAAAGCCCCTGAAACACGCACACACCACAGTTATTCTTTCTCCAATGGAGAGCAGATCACCTATAAAAGAAACACATAATAAGCCGTTTTATCGATAAGGATCGAGATTTTATAATCACCATGTATTTTATTTATCTTTGTCTTCATCAGACTTTTTAAAATGGGAAGTATTATATAGTTTGTTTGCGTTATGTACCCATGACAGTGCTTATCATAACGCTGTTGTTTTTCCAAACGAATCTGCTTTGTCAGTATAATAAAATGCTAAAAACCTTACGAGGGCTGTTTGAAAACAAGTGAGCCTAGAGCTATGAAGAGATGTCGCAGCGGAACAAACTTGGCGCCATTGCTAACGCCGTGACGAATCTCCTGGCATTGGGAGGTCCTGGAACATCACCTTACCTACCTGTGTGATTCAGATCTCTTCGGCAAAATGAAAGGGCCACTTCGATAAAAAAGTTACAGCAAAGAGACGCCCTTATCCGTGCCAGAGGGCGGTCATTTGGGGCATTGGCAAAGATGGACGCGCTGATAGAGTGCGACTGCTTGAACAAGTGTCACAGACGATGGTAGAAATGTGGGTGGTGTATTTACGGATAAAACAATCGTTTAGAATGTATAGCACTGTTGCCTTTCTTTTTATACAACCCTTGTAGAAGAAAAATATAAATTAAGAGTATATATAGAAAAAAAAACACAACGGCAGAAAGTTACAGTTCTAAAAAAAAAACACTGATTCATTAATGCTGATTTTGCTTTCATTTTCACTGACTAACGCACTCCTGAATGCAAAATTAAAACTAAATCGATTACGGTATTAAAATCAAATTCAATGCGTCGTAGAAAACACGCTCACGTAGATGTTATCAACATTCTTCGGAAGGAATGAATGAATACCCCGTTTTTGCTACAAAGGCACCACAGGCGATGGACACTGATGATACATGAGATGAAATGATGTGTTGGGAAAGGATTTATTTTTAAGGAAGGAATCGTTCCAGGCCTAAATTTAGGGTACCTCCCCGGCATGTGCCATTTATGAGGACTGAGGAAAACCTCAGTCAAGGAGGACGGTCCTTGCGGTAATCGAACCCAGACCTCCCGCTCACGAGTCCGCGCCTTAACGACCTCGGCCACCCGTGACGGTTTCTTGAGAAGACTAGGCTATTCACTTTATTGTTCCAAGATAAGATAACAGGCAATTATTTTCGATAGGAATGATACAAAATTGAAATAAAAGGGAAGCATTCTAATCACAAAAATATACTGACCAAATACAATCTGCATAAGACCATTATTTTATTAAACAGTGCCTCTTATGAATTGTGTTCGGCAATTTGAAATATTATAAAGCGGAAATACTTCTAAAAAGTAGACAGCGATGGCTCAAGTTTCCTGCACATGTGTTTTCTCAGCAAGAAACAAGCCACGGTCGCGATGCGAACAACTGCACAGCCAACAGACGGCCGACTTCTCTCTGACTAATGTCAGCCGTCAGATGTCTCTTTGTTGCCGAGAGACGCACATAAAAATGACGACACAATGAGAAGCTTCATATCTCTATGTAACTCCAGTATTACACGGCTAATTAAAACTAGGGAATGCTCACAAAATTCAGACAAAGGCGCTCCGGGAAAAAAACTTGCCTCATGCTCTCCACACGCGTACTCACAAATACTCGCTGTATTTCCAACAGCGTTTCTAAGCTTATTATAAATCGCCGCTGTCAACTTCGGTTCTCAGCAATGAGAAGGAGAGCTGTTTCTTTCCAATAGCTTTCGAAGAAATGCTAAAGAGATGAAAAGAAAAGTAACCAAACTGGAATGAGAGAAGAAAATATCAAAGAGAAAACGTAACTGCAGACAAATGTGTACAGAAATAGTTTCTCAGACTTAACCCCTCTGTTTAAACTAAACTTGCAATTTAAGAAATGAACATATAGATCGGATTTTGGAGATACCAAGAGAAAGTTTCTGCTTTTGCATTCGGAATCTCGTCATCTTAATAGATATGTATTAATTCGTTTTGGCTTTATCTTTCGAATAGTCACTATAACAATATAAACACTAAAAGACCTTTTACATCGAACAAATTGTTTACAACAAATAAAATTAAACATTTTTACTAAACATAAACATACTTTTATAATTGCATTTAAATAGGGACTAGAATTAAGGAATATCTGAAATTGTAAACTAATTATGCAACAATTTTTTTCAAAATTTGCCTAGTCTGTTTAGTTTCCCAATATAAAAGTCTCTTGCGAAAAAAAAAAATTATTTTTTTCATGTTATAAAAACTCAGTACACACGTACTTTTGAATTTTAACCTGCATATAACAATAGTATATATTTACATAAAAATGCAAATCTTGACTTTAAACATTATTAAAAATTGTACCTTTGAGCTATCCACTACAAAACCAAGGATAATTTTTGTTGATCTTCTATCTTTGATTTCATTATTCTATCATAAAAATTGCTGCATAAAGAGCATTTCATAGGAAGGAAAACGTTAACAGTATAAAGAATGACAATAAACAAGTGAATACGTAACGTGCATCCTCAAATTAAAATCCCGTGTGTCTGTATGTTAGGCTTTCAGATTAATTTTCCTTCTTCTATTTCTACTTTATCCATCTTCCTTTTCTTAATTTTCTTTTGCTTTTCTTTTTCTTTTCTTTTCTTTTTTTTCCCCCCACTTTGAAGAATTCGTTTTTTTATCATCCTGGGATGACTCTCTCTCTAGAGTCCGCCATTGGTTTTCTCCTCGTGCCGCTGAAGATATTTTTGCTTCCTGTATTGCTTTAACACCGAAATATCCAATTTATTTTTTGAATCAAAAACATCTTTGGTGGAACTCATTTGCACTCTGGGTTTTACCTTTATTACATCTTTCCACAAGTGTTGTCTGGTATTTGGGTTTTACTTTTATTACTGATAGGCTCACCTTCCTTTTTATTATCTTTTATCACCGTCACTTGTCTTCTTGCCATAGAAGGACTCCACGAGTGCGAAATATAGCGATCTTAAGTGTGACATTTTCTTAGTGTTTTATCCTTTTCTACTATTATAATTACTATTAATTTGTTACATTGTTAATAGTGTTACTTTATTTTTATTTTTATTTTATATATTATATATATGAATTAATTATAAATAGAACTTTACAAAATAAAACACAAGAGTAAAGAAAACTAAACTTTATATGGTTCACAACTGAACTAATTCTAAAATCACAGATAAGATTAAAGTAAAACAGAAGAGATGAAACTGCCAAAGAAACCAAAGAAATATTTCAAAATAAAAATAAATTGTAAGAAATGAGAATATTTTTTCACATAAACCATGTACAGAGAAAATTGAAGAATAAATGTAAAAATGAAAAATACACCAGCCAACAATTACCAGGTAATAACTTCCATCTCAAAGGAAGAAGATGTGGGACGGATGTACTTACAGACCGAACACATAGCTAGCCCAATCCATAAAGTGAAAAAGAACAATATACTGGTAAGCTATACAAGTATCGGCCGCTCTCCCGGTATCAATTCCCACCATGTTCAGGCATGCTCGTTGGTTGATTAGCGAGTCAGTTATAGGTCATCTGACATCTGTTGTGTAGGAAGTTTTTATTGCGAAATGCTTATGGTCTAGCATACGCAGCCAGTACATAAAAACGTTATCTATAGTTCACATATACTGAAACAGCGGACTACAATTATATATCTCTAGTCAAGATGTCTCCATTTATCAACGTAAATTCCAACTAGATGGTTGGTTTTGCAGAAAGATGCCAGAAATCTGGTAGTGAATAATTTTAGCAACTCCTTTTTTAAAATAGGTAGGCCATTCTACATTAGAACAATTTATTTATATAACTAACTATTTTTTAAAAAAAATACATTGTCGATTATGAAATAAAACCTTTAGCTCGCAAATAATAGTATGTTCGCAGAATGTGACAAAGCTTTATTAGTGGCCAATATTTTTCTTTATATGAAAGTTTTCTTTACGCATGCCTAGACACTTCTTCTATTAGCTATGTACCAAGTCTGTCATATTCCATTTGCTGAGGCTGTAAGAAAAGGCTCGAACTCGAGTTCCTTTGAATTTCCAACATTTGCGGAGTTTAGCTAAGGGGGTGGGTGGAGTATGCGGCCGGGACGCCAGGCAGAGTTTCCCAGGTAACGGATATAATCTATTGGAACAAGATTCTCCCACACTCGGATCGACAAATGTGGCCACCCAACTTGCAGAGCTTGGAACTCAATGGAGGGCTGCATCAGTGAATTGGCTCTCCTACTCTCTCCTTTAGCACAGACTTCCGAGTGTCCTGTTTTCGTTCGTTCGGATCCAAGCAAAACGGGAAGGTAAACACGGGAGAAGTAATACAGACATCAATTGACAATCTTCATTAATTACTAAATGGCATAGTTCTCCCTGGCCTTTAAACTCCCTATCTCGAGTTTGCAATTTTCAATCAAATTAAAATGATGAAGCATAAAGATTTAAACAGTTATTTCGGCTCCCCCCCAATGAAATATTAATATAATATATGCCTTGCAAACTTAATTACCATACTATTTTATGTATTGTAATTAATAATATGTATAATATAAATAATGTTAACATGCGAATTGTACAAAACAAAAACTTCGTGTTTTTCGGTTACAGTAACTTAGAAAGCCAAGAAGGTGATAAAGCCAATACAATCTGAAGAAACGTGAGGGTCGAGTGTGAAGCCCCCCGTCCCCCCCTTTTTTTAAAAGACTGCAGTTGCAAGGTTAATAAACTGAAGGACTTTTAAATCCGTTTGGGCCTTTCACCCCGACCGTTAGCATTTAAACTAGCCAATGCCCACAAATGTATTAAACTTTCAAAAATAGCGAATGGAAAGTTGGGCTTATGAACTTAAACCAGCCAGTCGTAAATGTATGCTTGAACTTTTAAAGGTATGCGCGAAATTTGAGCACAATTTTTGACCTCTGTGGCGTCGTTAAGACAACGATTACTTGATTTGAATTCAATATATTAGGAGGCGGTTGCTCGACTGGGGCATGCGTTTGTCATTTGTCAGATCTACGCGTGGAAAGATACACTCAGTTCTAATTTCTCAATTATCAGAGGCAGTTATAAAACCTATACGCGATAATACAAGCAGTTCGCAATATTCATTATAAGTTCGATGTTGCTGAGGCACGCAGTTCACAGAATCGACTCAGACACAGATAGCAAGTTCTACTTCGCACGCAGTTCTGATACATCAGTTAAACAATTTTCAATTTCACGCGCTGCGGCACTCATCTTAAGTTTCACACGCGGCAACTAAGTTTATATTCGACGCAGCTAGGTATATCGTACGCAAAACACCAGAGGACGAGAAAAATTTAGAACAAAATAAAGTACTCCTCTCCCAGTCCTGTTAAGTACGATCAACAAAATAGCAGGATTGTTGTCATTGAAGCGTGGGCAACAACACCGAAGCGAGCGATGATCAATCTAGAAAACCACTTCACAACATGAGGCTACTCGACGTTGATAACAGATCGCTTCAAAATTGACGCCCAACGTGGCTGCCATACCAAACCGCACCAAAATGAGGAATATAAAATTAACCAAGTACATTGTTTACTGAAGTGTGTTCAAAAGTTTCTTTCTTCCATCGTTTTAAATGCTAAACATTTTGAACTTGTGCATGTGAATGACAGTTTTCTAAACAGATGTTAGAAAGTTGTGAATATAGCATTATTACTTCCCAACTATCCTGCCATAAGGTACCTACGTGCTTAATTTTTATTGCAATTGTAGCTCTCATTGAGAGAACCTGAATAAGTTGCGCGGATATTACATCTCTTATGCTATGAGTTAACGCTCTGACTGCCGACTCGTAAGTTTCCGTAAAACGGGCGACAAAACCACGAAAACTCTGGTAAACTTACTGATTTTGGTTCGTAAGAATTTCTTAGCTGATGCATCTTTTATGCTGTAGTAATTTTCCAAAACTACATAATTAACAAGTGTGGAGCTTGGAGCTGTACATTCACTGCAAAATTGCAGTATACATAATTGCAAAATTTGCTTATCAAATAAATTCACTGGAGAGATTTAGTTAAACTGTAAAGTTTAGAAGAAAACACACCATGTGTATTATATGGAGTGTATATACAATAAACTGAATTAGGAGTTATTATGCTTTTAGTTGTTTTATAAAAAAAATAGCACGAAGGTTTCTTAGATTTTGAAATAAATATCAGTGGGTGTAAATGTGATAATATTAAATTTCGTTTGTTTGTTTTTTGTATTTTGGGAACTGTTTTTTTCTTTTTAAGAAAAAGTTTGGTCATTGAGAAGTTTGCATATTTTCCAATAACCACACAACCCTTCAGTGCTCTCCGAATTCATTCTTCCTGCTTCTGTTATGTTTTAAAACTTTGCTCATTCGCTAAACGTTAAGGAATTGGTACACAGTGCAAAAGCGCACGAACTAGAAATCTTAATCAATAGAAAATGCTAAAGAGCAATTATTTGCTCAGTTTCAGGTTTGGAAACCACTGACATAATTGTCTAGAAACTGGAAAGCATGACAACAATCATGGATATCCACAGAAGACAACTTAGAAGAATGACAAGAGGAGAAAAACAGACCACGTCCTATCGTAGAAGTCCTGTAATGTGTCACAGGACGAACAAAAGAGACTCTGTCATTGGTTTCAGTATTTATCAATTCAAGGATTAGAAGTAAGATCAGGAGTTCTTGTGGGCTATGGGGTAGACCCTTTTTTGTCAATCCACAGTCTGGAAATCTATGACTCAACCTTCTCGCACACGAATTTCGAAATGGAGTGGTGCTCCGTTTTTTTGGACAACTTCGTCCATTTCCATTTGTTCGATTTGAAGAAATACAAAAGTTCTATAGCGTGTCTATGCACGCAATGGAGTTGATGTTGGGCTCAAGGAAAAAGAATGCACCAAAATCTTGTGCGTTAGGCTGATCTTTGGAAACTCTCAATTATGCCGATTTTTACAACCGCTCACATCATCTGAGATGAGGATATTTTCTAGAAAACTGGTTCATGATACAGCTTTTGTATCATGCGCCTTGACCTGTTGTTTGATTGCATGTAAGAACTGAGTTTTCTAGGGATATAACTTCAAACTCTCCTGCATGATGTCACGCATAGTTGACTTAGGAACTGTAAGCTACAGCGTACAGGAGACTCCGAACATGTTCTTCTGATGATATGTCTTCCTACTGGTTTTCTTCCTTCTCTTTTCACATTATCAACTGTTTGTTTGTACCATCGTCTGATATTGTTGTAATGTGTTGGATCCTTGATGTGCTCTCATATGCACCGACAGAATCACTGGCTAGTGTTTCACCACTCATAGGACGCTGAACTTTCCCATCCTGACTGTTTCTATGCAAACTGATGGAGATTGTTTTATTTTTCGAAGCCATTATTTCGGTATATAACAAGAATATTACAAAGTTAACAAAAAACCCTTTATTATTACGACGACAATTATGACATAAATAAGAACACTTAAACTCAATCTGTTTGAGTTACTGAATTAACTTAAAGTACTTTAAATCCATTACACTTAATAAAACTTCTACTTCATTGTCACCGCCACGGGTGGCCGAGGTCGTTAAGGTGTGGACTTGTGAGCGGGAGGTCTGGGGTTCGAATCCAGCCAGGACCGTCCTCCCTGATTGGGGTTTTTTCTAAGTTTTCCTCAGTCCTCATGGATGTCAAATGCCTAGGAGATACCCCAAACTTAGGCCTGGAACGTTTCCTTTCTTAAGTAAAATCCTTTCCCAACTTATCATTTCATGTATCATCAGTGTTCACCACCTGTGGTGCCTCAGTAGTAAAAAGGTGCGTTAAACATACACAAAAAAGCTTCACTGTCGGCGCCAGCAGGGACATCTTCCACACCTCTCATGTCTCCTTACAGCGCTGACTGGAGTCAAGCTCAACAGGGTCTTCTTTCCCCGCTCATTCTTCCAAGCCCGTTCCCTTAGCAGGGGTTAAGTCCTCAAGTACTGTTTGTCGCAGGGAGGATGGTGAGCTGCCCTGGTTAACTTTGGGTCTTTGACCAGGTGAGGCCAACTTACCAGTAAATCTGGGCGAAGTAATCGCCTCCAGCAGAACGGCGGGTGCGGTTGAATTTTTAGGTACCGCCCTAACGGAAAACACTCATCGACTCTCCGGTACATATGGGGGAACTACTCGATGGGCTTTGGGGGGGGGGGGGAGCTCCCTCTTAATTAAACTGTTTCAGACAGTGCATTAATTTAAAGAACTTTAAATCCATTACACATTATAATATTTCACAGTAACCTCATTCTCGGTGACATCGACTCTTCTACGAGGTGCGAATCCATCAATTTATAGAATATTTCGGTTAATGAGAATCCCATGCTCCAGGTTACTTGGAAATCTTCCACTAACATGAAGAGGAACGCCCAACTGAATATTTTAAACACGATTTTTGTTTGTTTTATTTATGGACGCTCTTTAACATCTCAGGTCATCAGCGTCCCATTCAATTGAGAGCGTGAAACGGTCAGTAAAGGTCTCTTCTTTCAGACTTGAGGTTCTTTTACGTGCCGTAAATGTACGACACGGGACCCTTGGCTTTACTTCCCTTCCGAAGGAAACCATACTTAGATTTTTTACTCCCGAAAAAATGCATCGGTCCTGACTGGGATCGAACTCGCGATCTTTAGTTTAGGAGGCAAGTATGGTTACCATTAGACCACCAGGACCGACTTCAACACGATGATACCACCCGTGTCTCCATTGCTAAAATTGTGTCCTCCTTTGAAGATGTTAATTCTAAATAACTTTTAACTCTAAGGACCGTGACCTTACCCCACTAGTTTTCTCCCTAAGGATAAAGGTGTATTGCAATAAGCATGTAATCTCATGGACCTGCAACAAAACACTACGCCGAACATTGAAGCCTTCCTCTCTATAGGTTGATGAATATTTTTTTTTAATATAGAATGGTGTTTTATACTAATATCAACACTTTCAACACTCGTTATGAAATCGTTCTGCTTTTGATGCATAAAATGTCACTGAATTACGTCTATTGGTTCGAAAGTGGCAAGAGAAAGATCAGGAGGCAAGAGCGAGGGTAACATTACGCAGTTAATTCCGATTATATAGAACGGTTATTTTGCAACCACCTGTAGAAACAATGCGCATCAAAATTAAAATCATTCGACACACAGTTTTGATTGGTTGGAATTGAACGCATCCTTATGCTGCCCTGGTTAAATTATGCACAATTTAAAAACAACTGAAAAAGAATTAAGGTTATCTCTGAGTAATAAGAAAGGATGGGCCCTATTATTAACTTACTTGTTCTCTGAAGACACATTATCTTACCCCCTATTACGTTTAATGCCCGTTTTTACTACTAACGCACCACAAGCGGTGAACACTGATATACATGAGATAAAATGATAAATTGGGAAAGGATATTTTAAGGAAGGAAACGTGCCAGGCTTAAGCTTGGGGTACCTCCCCGCCATTTGCCATTATGAGGACTGAGGAAAACGTATTAAAAACCTCAGTCAGGGAGGGCGGTCCTGGCGGGATTCGAACCCCAGACCTCCCGCTCACGAGTCCGCGCCTTAACGACCTCGGCCACCCGTGGCGGTGTGCCATAGCTTCACCTACAGTATCTATGTGTCAACTCATGGACTCGTGTTCGATTTCCGGTGGGACCACGTACCCCTGAGATGGCTCCCCTGTTGAAATGTTCATTCTTGCGAAAAGCGAATGTCCGTTAACTTTAGGCACCATCAATAATTCAATCTTGAAGACCAAGCAGTTGACAAGGGACATAAAAATCTAATAATCGCTTACACGTGCTTCTCAATAAAGTGTATGCAATTCCAATAAATAACAAAATAGTTTTCGTAAAAATCACTTAGAATTATAGTCTACTATATCGCTGGGTGTTTTAAATTATATCCTCGCGTATTTCAATGGTACACATCACATATTGGTTGCATCTTGCAGGGGTTTGAGGGATGGACAAAATTAAACGTTATTTACATTTTTTTTCTTTATTTTTCTATAATATTTTGATTGCCGAATAAACTATAAAAATAATATTCAATGATGCAGAATTATTAATGTATGCTTATTTTTTCCTCTATTTTTGCATCTATATCAAATATAACTATTTTTATCTTTTAGTGATTCTGAACTGCTGAAATTGCTTTCAGTTCATGTGTGTACAACATTTATGCAATGACAGTGAAACAAAGGGGAACACTTTTCAAAGAAATTATATGTACTATTTATCCAAAACACGTTATCAGTACTCAGATATTGGTGGTTGTTAAATTAGCTCCTGTTATACCCATCCCTTATAGCGTAATGATGATTGTTGCTTAGTCGGTAAAAATATACGGCGATTCTGGGACATCCTATATAAAACAGAACTAATTTCCTAATATGCACATTAAATTGAAAATGTCTAACTATAACAGAAAAAATCTAGGAACTTTTAAAGCATGAAATAACGAATTGTTAGACCTTTGCTGTTTACCGCCAAAACGCCATTTCCAACATTAAAGTCTAACCTTTTTATAAGCCTGCATGTCAACAATAGCCCAACGAGGTAGGGTTTTTGTCATCGTAAAATAAAAGCAAACAGTAGCTTGAGTGACGTTGTACAGTGACGGGTGCAGTTGGAGGAAGACCACGTCAGCTTGATGGCGATTGTAACGTCATTATGGAACTATTGTTGTTGAGTTGCGCTGGGTTCCCGCTTACATGTCACCCCTGAATGGGAAAACCCGTAGCTTGCAAAATTCCAAACTGTACAGCCGCCCACAAATTATCAACTGGGGCAGGGAGAATTTAAAAGTGTGTGTCTACATTTCCGTCAGATGCATCAATAGAACTTTTTCCTTTTTCTTGTCTACAACCCTCGTGTATATAAAACTTTATATGGTAATTATTGGAAAAATAGGAACGAAAACCTTTGTTTATTTCAATAAATATTCCCTTTCCACGAAAAATAAAATGGGAAGCGTTAGGCAAAGAAATAAGTACTTTATGAATAGTATTTGGATATATATTTCTTTTAGATATAGAATAGGAAATAATATACTACTTACTGAAGTACTGTAACAGTTCCTTTTATTAAAGAATCCCTGATCTTATTAATTTGACGTTCATTTGCCAATCAGCAAGGTTGAAGATATTACGTCATTAATAATGCCAGTAAAGGCTACCGTCAACACTGCAGAGTTTTGGAAGCTTTATAGAAAAAAATTAACCTGAAGATGCACCACTATGAAATAAAGTCATATGGCTGGGGGGATTCATGAATATTCGGCTTGCTGTATCGATGCTCTTCCATCTGCGCTACCATGCCCTGTGCGACCACAATAGCAGGAAGGACGGAGGGAAATTTGCCGATACTTTAGCCTTACCCAAGGGCTGGCCGTTTGTGCCTACTCCTCCAATGGAGGAGAAAGAGATGAAGTAAGAATGAACAGAGTCCAGGCGTGGTCCTTAAACATTGTTTCCAGATAAAGGAACATCCCGATGCCTCCAAGGACAATGAGTCCCTCAGAAGGGCCCTTTTTACACCAGACGACCGCGCAGAATTTTTTTCTAACCGCAAGCCTTCACATCGCACACAACACCAGCTCATTCCATGTCACTTTTGCTCTTGTAACAGAACCAATGAAATGAAATGAAATGAAATGGGACAGCGGAAAATTCGTTAAAGGGAAGAGCCATCACAGCATTCGCCTACGCGTGCAGCGGAAGAGGAAGGGAAAAACCTAAGAAGAGTAAACTCGAAAACTTTGAACACTTCTGGCCTAGCTTCATTGTTAACTACACCATTAGGGTAAATTTATATTAAATGTAATTTATTTTCACGTTATTAATTTAATATACGGTTTCTGCGGAAAAATTTGCATAGAATGCTTTTAAGAACTAAATCTATTATGTTTTCAGGAGCGCAATGTAAACATTGAACTAAAATTCAGAAATAACAGTTGATAGCGCTTTTTGTTCTAGTCGCACGGTAATAACCCAGATGGGCAGTTAACTACTTGCTTATTTACTGTAATGTTTATGATACTTTACGGCCGGCACAATGCATTAATAAAATAGCATACATTTCTTATACTACCACAACCTTCCGAAATTAAAATAAATCATAACATTTTTTCATAAATTCTCAACAGATAATGTGCTGATATTTTTCGGCGTGTTTGGTAGCACTTTCCGCTTCTGTACACACTTTTTAAAGCATGCTTCTGCGATTTGTGTATTTTGAGTGAGAGAGTACTTGCAAATAACTTATCGTTTGCTGGAGGACACTATTTTATCGCAATTAGGAATAGAAGTAATGATCACTACAAAAGAACTGGATTGAATTATAAATATTAAGGGTGTATTAACGGTCTCTGTCCACTTTCTTACAAAATAGCAAATATGCCCCTTAGCATGCAAACCTGCAAGAAGACCTAATCTGAAACGTGGAAGACATTCTGTTTTAAGTATATAATGCAGCTAGATTTTTGTAACAAAACCTGAGTACTTTTGCAGACGACAAATTTCTAGTTTACATATTGAATAAGTGTGAACTTAGTGGTTTAATGTAAAACAAATTTGTAAGTACTATTTCATCTACCCAAGAGAAGCCCCTGCATAGGCTTCCTGTTTCGGGATTTTCTTCCTCCCCCACAGGGCCGCGTTACTATTTCCGAAGTTCTGCCCCCGGGGCCATGAACATAGGAGATTGTCAACGTCTCGCTGGCTTTGATAGAAATTACATTGAATTTAATACACTTCCGCCCCGTCACATTAATTTCCTGGTTTCAACAGCAGTGACGATAGGGAGCCGTGTCACCATCCTGCATGAACTGAACTAACTCCGGCTAACATTTCCATCGTGAGAAACTTACGATAAGATAGCTTGCACGTGCAAAACAGATATGTTTACATAGACTGTGTAATGTCTGCTTTAAGAATATCTTGACATACACAAAATATAAATACATACAAACAGATGTAACTTAAGTTATTTTCTTATGTTTTATATATGTTATATATTCATAATTGGGTGCTATTTTCATAAAACTATATTTTTATTTACAGTGTATATGTAATAATAGTATATTGTAACTTTTCTATAAACGTTTTAAAAATGAAAATTTTTGCATATTTCAAGATTTTTTACTTGCAATTTTTGATAAGTCGGGACATGTTTAGCATGGATCAACCCTACGTTTTCATAGCAATGACACCTCTCTTCCTAATCATATCAGTTTTCTTGTTATCTCTTTGTTATTTGATCCTTTCTGGGACCATTTTAGGAATCGTTCCAATTTCATAACATTCTTAATGAAAACATGTACAAAACTGTGGATTATTCTCGCAAAGGGCACAGTTTCACATTAAAGTCATGAGCCTTTAGCTATTCGTATTAGCTCAGCGATAATGCTCATTTGCTGCGTTCAGCATTACTGATAGATTCATAACCGCATGAAAGCAACATACAGAAGTGGGTGTCATTATGCACCACATTGTCAAAATACTGCTGATACACTTTTCACAGCTTCCATAAAGGGGAGAGAATATTTGAAATATTTGAAAATAAGTGCTCTTTTTATACAGTCAACTGTTACGGTATTTCCTCAGAGATGCTGTACATGTTCCATAGCCACAAAAGAGGACAGAACGTGCATCGGGTGACAAATTGAAGGCAATGAGGAAAATCCTATCCTATCCTGTTCTCAATGGGTGCCGCGATTGTTGACTATGGGCCAATGTTTGGTAATGTTTATTCGCAATCCTCAGTTCGTAACCATAGACGAAAGAAACTACCTGACATACCTGCAGTGGACAATGACCAGTGAGAGCCGAAGCGCTGTATTGGCTGGGAAAGTGTTGAGATACTGAAGGGGTAATCCTGATAGACTCTTTGAGGTAAAGGAAACTGTCAAGAAGGATTTTTGAGTTGAAGAAAAAACGGCCCAAAAACGAGTCCGTTCATCCCCACACATGGACAGTCGCAGGGGCGTGAGTTGAACATGGAACTGATTCCGCGTTCACCTTATTCCCTAGAGACGTCTTGTTTCAAAAGTAAAATTTCGGTTTGGTGTGAAGAAACGTTCATAGAATGAAAACATCATCAACGGCGTTAATTGCTATTTAAAGAGCTTGACAAAACGAAATGAAAAATTTAAACACTTGCTAGACCATGTAGACCTACAACTCTCAGTGAAAACATTGGAAAATAAAAGTATACGTTTCCAAAACCTCGGTAACGTTTTTTTTTTTTTTTTTTTTGCTGATTCAAATACTAACGATTGTTTACAAAAAACTCGAAATGCAATTTTTACTACTGTTACTGCTGATTATTGATCGCGAGCATCTAGAATCTTAATAAACTAGAATTAACACTAATACCTGGGTGGATGAATATAAAGAATGGAAAGAGAGAGAGAGAGAGCTGATTGAAACTATTGCAATAATGCACCTACTTAAAAAAAAAATCTGTTCTTTTGGTTTTCATGGTAAAAAGGTTTGGTTGACCTATTGTTAAATTTGGAACTGCAGGATGAAGAAAGCATTGTAAAATTATTATGTTTAAAAAGCAAAATACTTGGGAGTTGGTGTATCCAGTTTTGAATATGAAAATTCTCTTCCATTGATCGCAAGGAAAAATATTTAAAATTCAATTCCTGGATATAGTTAAATTTATTTATATTCAGTTAACACAAAACAAAAGAAAGCCACTACTTCAGGAATGAATACGAGCTTGCATTAATGTCATTCTCCAATAGGTTCCCACTGATCTAACGGATTTTTTTAATAGTGTTTAACGCTCGTTTTTGCTAGAGGCACCACAGGCGATGAACACTGGTGATACATGAAATGACATGATGTATGGGAAAGGATTTTTTTTAAAGGAAGGAAACGTTCCAGGCCTAAGTTTAGGTTACCTCCTCGGCATTTGCCATTTATAAGAACTGAGGAAAACCTGGAAGAAAAAAGTCAGGGAGGACGGTCCCGGTCTGGGATTCGAACCCCAGATCTCCCGCTCACGAGTCCGCGCCTAAACGACCTCGGCCACTCATGGCGGTCACCACATGGATGATATTACTTCTCATTGTTACTGCAAAAAATAATATTGCTTGATATTGAAATAAACTGCAAGCATTTTCTTATGTGATATGTATGACTGTTGCCTTATATATAGTCTCACTATAATTATCTAATATTCTTTTGAAATCTTTTATTCAACTCCATAACGCAATAAGTCAGTCCGTATAAAGCTGGAGGCAAAACTTTACTGAAAAACTTGTGATGGAAAGTGACGTTTCAAGTGGTGTGCACCTCTATTGCAAACCAAGTCTCCTACTGATAATAAACCCAAATGTAAGTGTAGAAGTCCCCTAAATATTTTAAAGCACATACATGTATATGAATAGGAGGTTGATATTATTTGGATAGCGTTCCTCCTAGGGAAATTGCCCATATTAAACACACAAAATACTAAACAGGAGATAAAATGAGGCAGTTTGGTTATATTATACTGTTTTCTCCTTACAGCTTATATACAGCTCCCTTTATATTGTTTGTGAGCATCTTCATATGGAGTCCTCGCATTAAAACGCCGTACCTCTGAAGCCGGAAATATGGCTGCCTTTATCAATTTAATAACTAAAGGCTACAGAGTTATATTTATAAAGGCATTAGATTTGATAAGGATAATTATTATGTATAGGTATAAGAAATATTTTAGAGGTAGGTATAACAGAAATAAAAATAATTTGTAGCTTGTAACTTACAAAAGGGTTTTGTATACATTTTGTGTAAAATATGTTAGAAAGAGACAGATTTAAACCTGACATCTCTCCACTGACCGCTCCTTAGAAAAGGCTGAAGAAAGGGTAAACTATCTTTTGTTAGGTCACGAACCTTCTGCCCAAGGAATACTTAGGAGTTCACAATAAGGGAAACATGTGGCCGTAACGGGACAGTATTTAACAAAGTCAGAGGTAGCAATAATTTAAGAGAAAATGAAAATGTCAGAACGGAGACGAAAATGTTTTATTACAGGAAAGCCGAAAAACAGCCCATCAACACGTGCTTAATCTCTAGGAACATTTAGGAATCTACAGACTAAGGAAGGCAAAAGATTTTCAATAGAAATCAGAATGTAAGGAACGGGCCGAAATTTACGACAGGTTGTTCTGGGAAAATTCAAGTTCGTGGGAAGACATTAGATCAGGGGGGAAAGAATAATTCTAGCCAATGGTCTTCGGATATAATTTAACGAATCAGGAGAACTTAGATACAAATAAATAATTTTTAGGATAGCCAATGATGATCATCCAACACGGAAATAGATAAAATACGAGGGAATTTAATTTAGCGAGAGGCGTGGCGATGTGGTACAAAAACTGGAGTACAGAAGTCACAGGGACACTCACGGAGTCGCACATTCACACATACAGTAGAGGTATGAGAGGGAGATACAGTTCAGACGAGATGTAAGACATTCACAGATTTACTTTCATAGATTCACATTCAGACATTCAGTAGAGACACACTCACAGATTTACATTCACACTCGCAGAAGTCAGACATCCAAACATTCATACGAGACACGAGAGGATACAGAAGACGGCAGCCTAAGTCACACCAAAGCAGTCCGCCTAAGTGACACGAAAACAATCAGTTCAAGTCATTTCTAAAGCCAGTCTAAGTGAGTAGCGAAGTCAGCGGCGAACAGTCAGGAAGTACTTTACATGTGAATAAAATATTATAAACAAAGTCAACCTGGTGTATCTTTTGGGCAACACATTACTCGTTCCCGTGGATCTATACTGATCCGCGAAACACTCCAGTGGACCCTGAGATCTAATTCAACAGATTTGGAGCAAACGCCATCCAGTGAGCAGCCCGAGCCGAACATCCAGACCCCCATCAGCCCAGTCCACAACAACACTACTTCCCCGCACCCTATAATTCCTGCTCCACCTCCAAGGGTGACCGAGATCGTTAAAGCGCGGACTCGTGAGCGCGATCTGGGGTTCTAATCCCACCAGGACAGTCCTTCCTGAATGGGTTTTTTTCCAGATTTGCCTCAGTCCTCATAACCGGCAAATGCCGGCGAGATACCCTAAACTTAGACCTGGAACGCTTCCTTCCTTAAAAAAAAATTCTTTCCCAAAATATAATTTCATTTCATGTATCACCAGTGTCCACCGCCTGTGGTGCCTCTGTAGTAAAAACGGGCGTTAAACACTACTCAAAAAAAAAAAAATTAAAACACCGTTGTCAACATTAGCAAGTTAAGTCCGTAGTAAACATTGGCAGTACCTGCACCAGAAATATATTTTATTGTTACAAAATTCTATTTACACATTACAAATATATTTTATGCGTGGGTCGTAGACCGTACATGCTTAAGTATGATACACAATTAGATAGAGAAACAAATATAACAATAATATTAATAATAAATAAGTAGTAATAATGGGGAAAATTGTATTTACAGATATAGAATGGAAACGTACATTATTTATAATACACTGGTTGCATTCTAACCAGACAATAAATTGCTTCTAGCTTCGCGCACTTGGCTACGAAAATGCCCATATTCAAGCAATTAGGTAGTTGGTAAACAGATCCCATCATGCCATCGTGCTCTAATTGCCTTTAAAAGTTTTCAGGAAACAGCGTTTTTCTCAGGTGTTCACCGGCCTGAATATGTACCCATCCTCATCCCCTCCACAAAATGGGCAGCTTCTCCTACCAGAACAATCCGTTATTTTTTTAGCCTTCCAACTTCCCAGTCTAAACCTGGCCATTCCTGATCTTGCTTTTCTCTCTAGAACGAGTATATATGCATCTTTACCTCAGATTTCATTTCATTCGATAGGCTCAAGGAGACTTTTGTTGCATTCGCCCTCCATTTTCCTGCCTGCTGATATCTCTAGCCTTGTTCTAACGCTCATCAATGAGGTTTTTCTTTTTTTCGTTTGCATTGCCCATTGCACATTTACAAAATAATTATAAACCAATATTAATTCCTTTCTTCTTTTCTATTTAGTATTTATTTTAATCTTGAAAATGTAAATAAACATTGCAAACACTAAGAGTGCTTAGATATGTATACCTTCGTTGATTTAAATACGTAATATACAGTAAATAAATTGTCTAAATTCGCACAAAAATGTAACTAATATAACTGAAAGTAAAAGCGGAATATTAGTTAAATAATTTCGTGATTATGACATTCATTTGTCGCCCAGAGAAACCGGTATCGATTCTCTTGTTGGAGTTTAAGATTCTACCCCAACCAAAGCTTCTAGAATTTCTCCGTTATCTAAAATTCAATATCGGTGTTTCGCGCCTCAGGGAGTTATGTCCCGTAGAGTGGGCGTGAATTTAACTCTTTCATAAAATGTAGCCTATGTATATGCAGTAAGAACTTCCGCCCTCTAGTGCTTTTCTATAGTTTAAAAGGATTGCACTGTTATGCATGCTCAAACTTATTACTGTTGCTTACACTTTGATTGTCAGTCTACAGTTAAACACCAATCAGTACAGCTTCATTTATATGTTCATTACCACGATGAGCACCTTCTTTCCTGGTTTTATTAAAGTGGTTGGAAAGATCTTGTGTTTCTAGTTGTTCACTACGGTTTCGATAGCGATATACATGGTTTGTCTGAAAAGTTCGGTGAATGATGCCATATCTGAACGGTGCACGCTGGCATATGGTTCTTCCGAGACATGGGGAGGACTCTTAGCGTTCTATTGGTCGCAGCGGGTTTACACTACCGGTCACATGTCGGTAAAATCAGGGAAAGCACAGACTCATTCTCAACGGATGTTTGCATTCAACAGCATACGCATCGACTACACACAGAGGCACACGGCGAGGACAAGCTAGTTTAACATTGCAACCTGTACATATAAGCATAAACAGGTGAACAACGAGTCCAGGAACACATGTTGTATAGCAAGAAATATCATCCCTCCGAATTTATCGTACCAACTCTGACTCACTTTGTATAATCAATTTCATTAAACTTTTATTGCTTTTAGTTGTATAGAATTTATACATGATGTTACTCACCGTTATGAAAACTCTCGGAGGAATTGGCATAGGGCCTAAAAGAAAGCAAAAAGTCCATATGCCCAATTTCTTCTCTCTCTCCCCCCCCCCTCTCTCTCTCTAGTTAGTCATTTATTTTATGTCCATAGGTCTACAGAAAATGCTGAAGATTGTCACCAAGGACTCTAATATAGCCTTTCTAGCGCCACATCATTTTACTCTCTCCCATAATCCTGCTGTGTCTACCTATATCCTAGTTCAATAAGCTGGCGAAGAACTTCCACTTCGTCATGCTAGGTCACGGAACCAACATGAGAAAGTGAGACAGTGCATCATCTTATATAAAACGCATACAATGTATTAAGATTAGTGAATTCCCAAAACAAAACATATAATTTGCCCGTTAAAATCATAGTATGATGATCTTATCAGTGTTCCAGGTAAAAATATAAAGGATGAGTTATCAATTATTTCAGGCCATACTTTTCTTGTTTCCCAAACTGTTGGCAAAATTTCACCAGCCTTTATGTTTGCGAAATATTTGCACTCCATTTTAAAGTAAATCTATGGCAATTTTGGTAGATGAAATATTGCTTCGATTACAAACCGCAACAGAGCACTAACTTGTAAAAGACTAAAAATAGCTGCACACCTCAAGCATGAGTGTAACTTAACAATTAAGAAAATATTACCATGTATGAAGGTAGGTCCATAAGTTTCCGGCCTCACCGATAAGAATTATCGCCTTCACAAAACCCTTATCTGCTGTCATACCTTATCAGTTAAGTAAATAATTGCAGATTAATGTACTCGGCAACATAATTTGGAAACTGAAAAAGCAATTCAGTGCCCCATATATAACTTGCTTTTTAAAAGTTAAGACATCAAACAATCTCAATTTTAAGGAGTTTTAGGATATTTGACAACAAATTATGTCATAGTTCACATGTTCCTATTACAGTAAAATAAAACAAGGCACTTTCAACATTAAAATCTGTACAATACAATGAATAAACCTTAAGAAACTTCCATAATACCTGTCACTGGATGTGTGTCGTGGTAATTCTGAAGAAAGACGTAAATTTGCATTCTCTCTTGGTACTGAAGCAATCTCTCCAGTGGACACCAGAGGAGAACCGATCAGGCTAGAATAGATTACGTCACATTGTTCTCGAAAACGTCTTTGTCCTTTTCAACCAATAGGAAAAAGTCGCAAGTAACAAAGCCTTCCAGGGTACACAGGAAGATAAGAATAGGAAGAGGGCAGGATATTCACAGAAACAAGTGCAAAAATGTCACAATATTAATACAATATTAAATTTCCATGAAAGGAATGCACAGATGTTCTTTTTAAATATAAAATAAAATTTATTACTTAATTAAAAGTTCAACAAAGTGTGATAACAGGCGAAATTACTCGCTGATAATCTGGTAGGAATCTTTAATACTTTTATCTTTTGTACTATCTCACATTTCAGTTTCCGCTACCACTAATGCTGATAATATTTCCAGCAGAAGTTTTCAACCAAATTCTTACTTTATTTCATCTCCATGCTGTGCGTCCCTTCCTCGTGAACACGTATCTTGTTTCTCAGATTTTTAAATATTTGACTTCGAGGTCAAGGGGGGTTATGAAAACCAAGAATATTTGGCTTGCCATGCTTATAAACATCATCTCCGCTACCGTACCTTGTACCAACACAAAATACGTTTGTATTCTTGTTTGTCAGCCATATACTTTCATCATCAATAAATAAATGACTCGTTCTGATAGGTTTTGGCATCGATAACAGCTTTTCTGGAGTTACTCATATGAAATCGTGAAATGAAATGAAATTTGCTCCTCTCATTGCCCTGTTTTGCAATGAACAAATTTCCGTTTCCGATATCATGTTTCCTTCGACTTAAGAATGTTCTTATGCTGAATCAAAACTATTCTCCTCAAAACCAGTTCCTCATATTCTTCGTATCCACATGTTTCCTTCACCCTCGTTTCTTCGCAGTTTTCAACGAATACTGCACATCCCATTTAATCATCTGCCAGAGCTTCGATAATGTTGGTATTTGTACTATCTTATAAACCGCCTTTAAAATAATAATATTACTAGCATGAGTGACATTAGCTATCCACTCTATCCACTCTAATAAATGCCAAATATAATAATAAAGTCTTAATACATTTAAGACAAACGCTATAGATAAAGTAATTATTGTTATAAAATAAGCTACAAAAATGTTTACCATTGTTCTCTATGGTATCCTACTTTGTAGAGGCACTGCATTCGAAATTTATGTTACAAATATTAGGTCAAACTATAAGAATTTGAACAAAACGTTTATTTTAAAAAGGCATATATATCTTGGGGTCAAGATTCTGCTGAAGGAGATGAGATATGTTTTCGCTTTCCTTCGAATTGACAGCTATTAGTCCCATCACCAAAAAAGAGTAAAAATTAGAAAGTAATCTTAATTAATTGTTGTGACTGCCATGATTAAGTAATATTACCTGGCAAATATTGCATTGAGCATTGACCTTATAGCATAATCAATAACTAAAGCATACAAATAATATATTTGTTTCTATATTACACACTGCAGAAGATTTATTCGGTTCTTTCTTGAAGTTTATAATTAATATATCTTCAAAGCCACCCTTTTATTCCTTTATTAGTCACAGTCATTTTTTCAAAACGTAATAATTACATGTTTAATTTTTAGTTAATTTTTTAAACATATAATTACCAACTTGAAACATAATTATTATTGAAACTTTCAATCTAAGGCGAGCAAAGAAAATCTTCTAAAAAAAGTTTGAAAAGAAAATACGAGGAGAGATGTTGGAAATGATGCAATTTATTGGCGATAGTTTTGCCTGAATGAGATAAGAAGGTCAACAAACTTCTCGATCGTTAAGATTCTTGGGGGTTGCGCCAACAAAAAACACATTTCGGGAGTGATGCCAAAAGCGCAGCAGCAGTGCGACCTTGCCATTTTTGTTTTTGGTTTGGGCCCACCCACTTGGCATTCAGGATTTCACCCTGGAGACTCCCCAATGCTATGTTTGTAATCTTACCCCCTTCCCAAAAAACCTACCGCCAGCAACACGCGCCTATGAATACAAAATAGCTCCATCTCGATGGTCCAGCTTCTTAAAAAAAAAATGCCTCTTTCTGTTCCTTTGGTATCTTTACGAGGTGGCTTTTGGAGCCTGAGAAAATGGCGCGTACTTAGTCCTTTAGAAAGGAATAAAATTATTTAAATGTTTTATATCATGAGCAGGAGTATTTTATAGCTCTATGAATAAAAAGGAAAATTCATATTACTTATATCTATAAATATGCCCTGGTTTGATATCAATATTGATACTCACTACAGTTTAAATATTCTTCTTTTTCTTCCATAATAAAGTTTGGGTAAAACTATAAAAATTCTCATGTAGACATTTGTTTTTGGTCATTCCAAAAACCTAGTTCCTCTAGTCTGTAATGAAGTAAATTTTTAGGTAATGCCTTTCCATACGTAAAATTTGAAAATAAATAAATAAATAAATAAAAAATAAGCTGGAAATTATGCAGTCTATCACTTATTACACTGTTTCTTATTGAGGGCAACTTGCAATCAGGGCAAGTATGCGGAGCCAGGGCAGGGCAGAGTGCGAAGCCATGATGACGTAACCAAACATAATATTGGTATAGGGTCGAGCCACAGTAAAACTGTGCTGGTGGCATGTACAGTGTACACAGCATACTACATGGACAATGCCGAAAGTTGAGAACACTTTTAGAATCACTTGATAAGATTATAGTGACGAAATTTACTTTTGTTATCAGGAGGTTGAGTCGTAGAAAAATGTTGGTATCGTTTCTTACTTTTGATTGAAAAAGTTATTTTTTCTTGGGAATGAATATATATTAACAGTAATAATAAAAGTAGAAAAGGATAAAACACTTAGATAAAGTCACAATTTCAAGTATGACTTTATCTAAGTGTTTTATTCTTTCCTAATTTTATTATTACTGTTACTTTGTTACATTATTAACAGTGTTACTTTATTTTTATTCTTTTTATATTCTAAGCTTACTTTTTAATTTGCACAATTAATTTTTCTTACAAATTTAACAAACAATTTAATTGACATTAACACTTCCTGGCCAGGCAAAGATCTTCCGATTACTAATTGATAAAATTAAAACATTTAGAACGAAGCGTAATTTGTGTGGACAGCACCTACAATATACTTCGTTTGTGAAGTCTTTAAATAACTGATAGTTAAATATAATCTCCCCGGATGGATTTTAAATGTGTATTTTCCCATTCTATTGATTTATTTGATGCATCCAAAGTAACGAATTCTATTAATGAGTGCATTGATTTGTTATTTTTGCAAGTAAAAGCAATGTTTACATACGATAATATAATTTCCTATTTAAAGGCAGATTTCAATAATCTTTGCTTTCAAAATAAATTGGAAATTAATCATTATTTTAAGGTTAAATTAAGGTAGTTTATATTTTCTACTTATTTTTCAGTTTAGACTATGCTTAATGTGACATTAGTATTTGAAACAAAGATGATTAAGTTACCATTTTGCATTTGAGCAATAAAAGCCTTTAAACACAAAATATATCCCGTTTTTATCCGCATATTTGCTGTATATTAAACATTAATTTTATTTGTAAAATTTAACTCAAGTGCAATCATAGTCGACTTATTATTGATACATGTTTTTGCTCGCGCAGCCATCAGAATACATTTCCTGTTTGTGGCACAATGGGAAATGAACTGTAGACGACATTGTGAACCCAAAGTTAGCGAACGCTTCCTAATCGGACAGAGTTCACAGTTCATTTATTGAGTGCATGTTTTATTATATTAATTACACCTGACACTTTTGCCCCAATTTTATTTTATTTTTAACGTTAGTATTTCACATCTCGAGTATAGCTGTCATTTACTTCATTTTATGCCATAGTACAGACTATGAAGTATTATCATATTAATATCAATGATAGTCTGCAAATGTTTCATTTTTTTCGCGGTGCTCAATTTTCCAATTTTGGCTACATTAAGTAAAGTTGCTGAGAGTCAAGTCTAATAAGGTGTTAGGTTCAACCCTTCATAGTATTAGCCAACATTCCGGTCAAACATGAGCATCTTGAAGAAAATTATACAAGCGTGTGTGCTCTACATTTTTAAACTGGTGAACAATGCAATCGCAACAGCACCGGGCTTTCCATGTTGATACTATGAACGAACGGACGGCGCAACAAACTTTTCAGGAAGCCAACGAAACCTTAGAAGATGAGTCACGGACATAAAAGACCAACCAAAGGTAGACTTTTGAGGACGTATCTCATAAATTCAACGTATAGTGCAGAAATCATAAGGCTCCATCTCCTCAGCTTAGAAAAAAGTGTAAGCTCGGTTGCTGCGTTCCACAGGAGCTGATAATGATTCATAGGACTCCACGTCAGCAGAATCTTCTTCTGGTGCCGTCATCACTGGCTGCTATCTCATGAATCTATTGCCCGAACAACCGAAACCACCACTACACCGAAAGAAAGTTATGCTCTGTGTTTGGCGCGAACTATTTTCAGTCAGAGGGAACGTGTACATGAAAACTAATATTTCTGCATATTTTATTTCATTATTTACAGAATTAACATTATTATAATTACTTCTATCACTCAAAAGCTAAATCTAACCTTCATTTCTCAAATATTCAATTCAATTAATTTATACAAGAAAGTAAAACTGATAAGGGGTCAATCAGAAAGATATTATTTTGATAGTAATGCAAAACCACACACTTCTTAGATTCTCTTTTAATTTGGACAGCCATTCCGCACTTTTTACCAATCTGGAAACTGCACTGCATGACTTTTCTTCTTCGCGCCCTATGGAATTCTATTGAAAAAATCATAGTCTTCCATTAGGTTGATTATATTTAACTCTAAAGAGATTATTTTATTCCAGATATAAAACTTTGAAATGTCTGTCTGAAACGGATAAAAATTGATTGACATGAAAATGGCAACAGCGTGCTTCATCTCACAAACATGTCTCTACATTATAATGCAGAACTATATTTGAACGGTCATTCACAGTTGCCAAATTTCAATTTCAATGATGGTTTACTTGAAAAGAAGTCTATCTCGATGACCAGAATGCAGTGCAGACATTCCTTCGACGTTTATCCACTTTTCCCCGGTGATCACTCTCACCATTTATAACAATATGCTCGCCAATCTGTGACATTCCTCATCTTACCACATCAACCGAGTAACACAGATCCGTTTTTTCCTATTCCCACAAATCACTCACTTTCAAAACAACTGCTAAATCAGTATTTTACCAGAAAATCTAATTCATTTAAAACTGTACTTTATGAGGAAATTTCATTCATTAGCATTGTCAGGGCCATGAATTACATTTATTGTCACAAACGCCTCATACATATTGCCCAGGTTATACGAGCCCTGCGCGGATATAAAGTATTGCAGTCATATTTGGCATCATGCCGTTTTTCCAATCGACTATAATTTAGCAATTAGATTGCTTACATGGAAAACTGATTTGGAAAGGGGGTGAGGTCTTTTTTTTTTTTTTTTTTTTTTTTTTAAATAGACTGAATTTATGAGTGCAGTGTTGGAACAAATTTGTTTGCGTTGTCAGTAAATTTTTGGCACGTAAACATGAAGAACTGCCCTTTTTACGAATAAACTGATCATTTACAGAGCATGAAAACAAAAGTGGAAAAGCTGTAGGTAGTTGCTGTAAAATTCACTGTGGAACCTGGAAAATTATTGTACTACCGCATTCAAGTTCGTGGATATTGGCTGTGTTCAATATGAAAAATGTATAATTAGTTTTACAAAGTTTTTTATACATTTTGTACCTTTACTGCACTTTTTGGAAGAGTGGGGAGGTTAATTACAGAAAATAAATAGAAAATCTCGTAAAAACATTGCAACCTAACAAGAAATTAAAAAAGAGCTTGTCTAAGCAATAGCATCTCGGTTTTGTATTATATTTATTTATTGTTTTATGTTCAAAGAACATTTTCACTGTTAAAATGACTTTTGTATTTTCTATTATTTACCTTTCTTCCTCCCTTTTCTTTTATTGACAGTTACTGCTAACCTCCACTTATTCTCTTAGACTTAATACTGCTACATTATCCAGACCCTACTTTTCTTCACACAAGCCCTGCATAGACAAGGACTGGAAGGTAAATCGGAAAGAACAGATGGGAAAGAACGAGTGGAAATCGAAACAGGAAACTTAAGTTAACTACGAGGGTTCTCTAGCCAATTAGCTTTGAAATTAAAAAAAGTTTTCTTATAAAACACAATTAGTTCCTTTAATGAACGTATTCAAGTTATCCAATAAAATATCCTCAGGAGGTTTATGTTTGGAGTGGTAGAGATTATTGAAGGAAAGTAACCTCGATTTAACAAGCTCGGTGACCCAGTGGTACAGCTTGAGACTCTTATTCTGGAGGTCCAGGATTCAAATCCCGTGGGGCCGATCATTCTCACATTCGTTTTTATCGTGGTTTCCTGGTCGCTTAGAAAATGGGTATTTCCGTTCTTTCATTTCATATTATTTCATACCCTTGGTTCTGTTACAGGATCGAAAGTGCCAGATCGAGGTGCGGTGTGCCAGTGACTTGCGCTTGAAAGGGTTTTTGCGCCGGAGCCTGGATGACCTATCTGGAAAAAATGTTAGGGACCCCGTTTACCGTCCGTGCCTCACCATCCTCTTGGACCCTAGCGCATCAGTGTGTCTTTGGCCTAATCATTTCCCCCTAGAGGAGCCTCCAAACATCCAACCCTTGGACAAGGCTAAAGTATCGAAATATCCTCCTTCGAAGTAACAATCCAATTCAATCCAATCTGAGTCAGAGTCGATCTGCTATCCTTAAGGTCGAGAATCGAGTATGTGATAACATAAAACTGGAGAGTTATGAAATAACCAAGTGGGTTGGTTCAGGAGGAAATGCTTTGGACTCGTATTCGAGATGTACCGAGTTAAAATTCCGTTGCCAACTAACCTGCCTGAATTCTACCGTGGTTTTTCTCAGTCCATTTTAAAAAGTAAATGCCAGGTTAGTATTTCTCTGCCACTGTTTTACCTTTACCTTCATTCATTCTCTTATGCGTGTGTCTGCGTTTTTGCGTGTCCCATGTCCTCGAAGCGATCCTGACTTCCGATATATTTTATATGTATAAGAACCATTATTTTGATCTAGTGGTAGCGTGGTGACTGCTGGCCGGGATTCGGTTCCCGAAACCTGCTTGGAAAATTGAGTGGAGTTCTGGAACAGGGTGCTCGCACCTTCATGAGATTAATTGGGGAGATGC
The DNA here is from genome assembly GCA_030762175.1 of Metallyticus violacea. Lineage (NCBI taxonomy): Eukaryota > Metazoa > Arthropoda > Insecta > Mantodea > Metallyticidae > Metallyticus > Metallyticus violacea. Next base: position 92,695,445 of record CM060839.1, read on the forward strand.
CTGTTAAAGAGGTGGCGCTCTTCGATCTAAGGGGTCGCATTATAGGCGGCCCGCTGATCACTTCCCCCCCCCCCTGCAATACTGCCCTCTATCAATGAAGTCGAAAGACAGAGGTAGAGGAAGTAGAGGTCACTGCGGCAGGCCATGGCGGGTTGTCGCGCCAAGGAAGAAGAAGAAGGAGCCATTATTCCGAACAAAACATTAAAACAAATAGTAAGTAAACATAAACGCAATGACGTGCAATATTTATAATGTTAATACACCACGTCCGCTGTGTACACAGGTAACGCTTCTTTAGTGCTCACGATCAGAATGGCAAACAGAAAAATGCAGTTTGACAATTTTTGGGGCTGATACAAGTAGGTAGAAGAAATGTTGGATGCCCTTTAGATACAAGTTATTTTTTCTTACAGTGCCTTAATGTTTATAAAAATACTTTAAAAGTTCACGTTCACACAATACCCTTGCCTCAGGTGCATAAAACACGACTACTCACAACGTTGAACATTCACGACGAGCTAAAAACCTTCTTGCAACTAAAATCAAAGAAATTATATTTCAACTTACAATTCTCTTTTATTTTGATTAAATATCTGTCTTTTGTTGGAAGGGGTGAAATTACCCAGAGCCTGTTCGATCTTAAAAATTACTTACGGTGACAAAAATAGTATATATCTTTTTTTCTGTCTAGACGATTAGACGAGGGAGTCTGGAGAAACAGCGTGAATTGGCATGTTCCTCTTGCCCCTGCAATAAGTTGTTAGAGTATTAGGAGCTCTACCACGGATGCTCTTGTACGAAAGCCGCATGCATTTAGATCATAGAAATAGGAACATCTTGTCTTATATTGTAACCTAACGTTTTTCTATAAGCTCTTCCTACAAGGCGAAATGTTATCTATCCCACATGGCACTTTTCCAGTCCTAATACTATAAAATATTTAAGGAGTTTTGAAACATCTTTACTGCATGCTTTCAGCTTTATAAGAGGGTGAATATCTTGCAGTGCTGATTACAACTATTCCTTAAGGGAGTCTAAACAATTCTCTAAGAAACCTATCACCTTAGAAAAGATGGCAAATGACATGTGTAGGCTTGCGTGTCAGTGAATGCGTGCTGTGCGTTTTCCTGCCTCCACTAATTACATTTTAATAATTTAGTGGCTATGCTGTCTCCTATTAAGAACAATTGGAAACATTTCGCTAATGGCAGCTTGCTTTCCCATTAAAATCAAAGCAGAAACAGAAATTGAAGTTACATGGAAAACCAATTTAAAGGCAATCCTAAGAACAAGTTATAAAAACGTTCTAGAAAAAAGGGGCGGTTGAGCTTCAAGCTTTCGACAATAAAATTGTTTTTATACAATCAAAAAATCGTTTTAGATAACTGCTATAAAATATTCCAATCACCATAAACCCTTTTTACTACACAGTTTCTAAATAAGAATAACCGCAAACAAAAACATATAAAAAGTGCAAACAATTAATGGCATTTGATGGAAATAATATTTTTAAAAATGTCCAAAAGGGTTGCAATTCCCAGAATTTTTTGTTTTATACAGAATGCAAAGCAATTATTATTCAATACGCTAGGAGTGTATATCTGCAATTGAAGCGTTAAATCTGCATAGCTTAAAAAAAAAAAAAAATAAATAGATAGATAGATATAATGGGAGCATGTAAGTACTCAGGTACAGTGAGGTTATTTGAGTTACTACAACTTGTTGAGAAAGTGCAGGCGCCAAAGTCGGAAAATATGAGATAACGGTCGCTAAGCGTAAATTTAATTCAAAGCATAAAATGATACGGTATTCAAAACCGCTAATAATAAGGCATGGCCTATGCAATTAGACATGTTGAAAATAATGCTCCTCAGCGGTAATACATTTCTGGTATCTGTGTAAGAAATTCCTGTATTTCATATAACTTTTCTTTCGTAAGAACACTGTATTCCTCCTCATTGAGAAATCCTATCTCTGGAAACTTTTAAACCAGTTTTAAACAGTTTCTCTACCTGGGTAATTTTCAGGACGTTCTTTTACGAATTACTTACTGCTTCTCTGAAAGAACCCGTAGTCTTGTGTTTCTTACATAATAATTTATTCTTCGAAACAATGTTTATGCAAGATCGACTCCGTAAAAAAATATGGCAGCCGTCGTAGCCCAACTATGCAAACACGACAATTTTATGCAGTATTATGTTACAAGATGCCATTATTGATCATTAGAAAATATTTGGGTGCTTTATAAGAATCTGAAATCGTTTACAAATATATTTTTCATATGTGAATGTGACATGAAATAATGATTTCGGCTTATCTACAATAATCCAAGTACAAAAATGGTCAATCAACTATTTATTACCCATTACCGCTCACTGCAGTGCAATAAGTAATGAAATAAGAATAGAAATAATTATAACACCAATATGCAAAATAAGAATGAGTTAATCAAGTATTTTTCATTTGGTAATATGTATAAACATTATTTTCAGAAAATTTATTGCAGTTGAAAAATAACAATTCATTTAAACACACACAGATCTATAAAGAAATTTAATTTTTGACTTTTGTAAAGACATATAAATGATTATGGTTAGCCATGTATATATAATTTCAATGTTCTAAATAGAACAAACAATTTTTATTACTATTGGAAAAAATGCAATACAAAATAAAATTTATTTAATAAATGTGTAGGAAAAAGTTGCAGCATATATCAAGAGCTCTGCCGAATATATAGTTTTTTTTTTTTTTTTGAGTAGTGTTTAACGCCCGTTTTTACTACTGAGGCACCACAGGCGGTGGACACTGATGATACATGAGATGAAATGATACATTGGGAAAGGATTTTTTTTTGTTTAAGGAAGGAAGCGTTCCAGGCCTAAGTTTAGGTACCTCCCCGGCATTTGCCAGTTATGAAGACTGAGGAAAACCTGGAAAAAAACCCAGTCAGGGAGGACGGTCCTGGCGGGATTCGAACCGCAGACCTCCCGCTCACGAGTCCGTGCCTTAACGACCTCGGCCACCCGTGGCGGTGAATATATAGTTTGATTTGTATAAGAAAGCTGTAATTGTTCTAATGCAGAATTTATTTTGCCAGATTTCACTATTTCCAAATCTAGTGCTAAACTTTCCTTGACATCGTTTGTCAATAAATTCAATATCAAATTGAATTGAATCAATATTTTGCTCCATCTGTCACATTTTAACTCCTTGCTTCCACTGCACCCCAAGATATAACTAAACTTCTCCACAGAAAGCACACATCTTTAATAAATACATTAACTTTCAAATTACTGGACGCCTTAAAACTAATCGATATAGAATGGGACAGTATCTCCTTTATCATAATCTATTTTAATGAAAAGAACACACTCTTCCTTAATGATAGTTATAAATGTTTTTATCTGCTTTTTTTCTTAACTTAACTTGCAAAGAAGGCGAAACATTTTATAACATCCTGCTTACACCATTCATTAAAACTTTCATCTCGTTTCAAAACCCGCTCAATACGTTCTTTGGGATCTTTCTTTTCATTGCTAAGCCTGTCATAAACAATGGTAGATTAAGGAAAATTGCACATGGAAAATATTCTCCCTAACGACAAATTTTGGTTTGATATGTTTAATACACATTACATTTTTATCATTAACTTTAAAATTTTCTCGGTGTATGCTCTTTAGGAATTTTAAATTTGGTAGTGTACGGTACAACGGAGCGCACAACGAGAGCTACTAAACACTTTCTACAGGTTCCAGTTGTAATTTCATTAAATCAATATTAACTTAATAAAAACAACTGATCGAACACGCTACTGTTCATTAACTTCCAATTATAAAAAAACTGTAATAAAGCACTTAACTGCAACGAACCAAATAAATAAACCCGTTTGCTTAATAGCACCAACATGCTTGGACCTAAATCGACGCCATTTTGTTTACTATGGATAGTCTGAGTATTGGAGTTGGTCTTGGTTTATGTATTGCCATAACTAACGAAGAAAATTTAGCACACACTTTGCATACAATGATAGCAACGAGTAACACATGAACGCACAATCACTCACTGACAAACATTCCTTCAAACTAACTACAAGCTGCTACCTGCTATTTTAAAGAGATCGCCAGTATGCTGTTCTTCTTCCGTTCCATATCTCAATCCATATGTTAACATCAAGAATGCCTATCTTTTGATTTTTTTGCCTTCGCCTTAGTTTACGACAAATCTATCGGATATCAGATATCTTCCTTATTTTATTTCCATACCCACATTTTGTTCATACAGTGAGGTTATTTTAGTTACGGGCAGGAAAACCCGGGCTGCGAACTGGAAGAAGGCAGTTGTAAAGACCGTATACAACAGTAGTTGGGAGCCCCTTTAAAATGCAGAAGGAAAAAATGATGATATTAAAAAATACGTTTCAAATATAATTTTAATTAGAATATGAGTACATAGACAAATATAATTCATTCCAGCACATATCAAGGTTAAGTGAGAACCATGTGTCTAAAAGTATGTTTCATTATAGACCTTCAGATAGAAGAATGTAAGAAGACCAAGATTGCGTTGGAAATAGTCATTAATGAGAAGTGGAACGGGCCAATAAATCCAAGCATTGACAAATTAAAACCACTGTTTTAAATATTTCAAACTAAATTTATAATTTGATAACTTGGATACTTGATATTTTTTAATTTCTCAAACTTATCAACCGGTATATTAGGCATTTTTTTGCACATGGTGAATTATGAATAACAACATTAAATATATTTAACACATTGTGCTGTTTATTACCGGAGTCAAAAAGATTTAAATTATTTGATTTTTAATAAGGTATCACTGTATAACTTTTAGCCTTACCAAAAAAAAGTATTATTATAGAAAGTATTAATTAAATAATACAGGATATTGAAAATATAAGCCAAGCTACTCAGATACGTAATTATTAAACATTTATCGTTCCTCTGATTGACTGAAATGACATACACGCTCTGAACATTTGAGTAGTTGATACTAAATATCGTCCATTACTACTAACGTTATAATTTTTCATTCTTGACTTATCAGGAACACGAATCTTGTACGGTGTCCAGACTTCCCGAAAATTCATCGGCTGCTGGTAGTGGAGCGAACACAGCTCAATTGCAGCGGTGTGGCGGAGGAAACAAACCGTGCGAGGTACAAGATAAGCTTGTTTGTAATCTTAATGAAACACGCTCCATGTCGGCAGTTAATCATCTCTGCAGTACTTTACTGAATGTCTTTAGTGCGCATTACAATCACGGCGTTATGTTCTCCAAAGTGAGTAACATCGCCAGGCTTTAATTAAATCACTAATGTATGAATGGGTCCTGTGTTAACAGTTGTGCAGCCTTTTCAACACTGCTCAAGATAACGTACTGCCGCTCACGAAATATTTAAGCGTCTTTCCTCACGATCCCTCTTTACTAGCTTAGGGGAGGGTAGCTTCTTATGGTGTTTTTTTTTTCTAACACTAGAACACAACCCTTATTTAATATACTTCAATCATACACGTTCATAACTTGAATATTTATTTATTTGATACCTTTTTTAAGTATGAATGTAAATTTATAAACAGAGGGTGCAAAAAAGTATACACACTTCAAGAAAACAAAAAACTGTGTTAACATAACAAAACTGGATTCACACAAATAGAAATTGATGAGTGCTAATCGTCTTAGACTTTTACAGTTACAACAATTGCTCAAAATGCCCACTATCGGCGTCGATACACTTCTGAGTACGTTGAGCAACGTTTGCGAAAGTGTCCTCAGCGATTGCAGCACATGCCATTTCAATTTCTTTCCGAAGTGCTGCCAGTGTAGCTGGTTTTCTACGGTATACAACATCCTTAAGAGTTCCCCAAAGGTAGAGGTCCAACGGCGGTTCTGTTCTGTACACACGTCTCCATTGCCTTTGAACTTCAACAACATTCTCGGTTTTCCACCACCACTTCAAAATTGTTTTCCGCTGTTCAAACGATACTCTTGACTCCATTTTGTTGTAGCAACACTAGTTTATAACGTAATGTGAATCACATCTGTTTACAGAACATCATACGATAATCTTGACTTCATTTGTTCATTGTCGATTTATGATAATCTTGGCTTCATTTGTTCATTGTTGATTTACCTGTCACGTAGCAACGCTATCAATGTATGTGAGTCACATCTGTTTACAGAACATCATACTAAACACTACTGTTGTTTTTCGGTTCAACTTTGAAATACATTAAGTAGATATCTACCTTGGTATATTACATTCCACTGTGTTTAGCAGCTAGCTAAAGTCAACAATAAGGACATACCAAGTACAAGCTTTCTTTCTTTAGTCACACACTGATTTTGCGCAATTTGTGCACAGTTGCGTTCAGCATTATTTGCAAAATGCCTTTCGACAAAATTTGCAGAAAGTGGTTATTCTTCCCCTCCTTTCGGTTGTTGATGGTCCTGCAGTTTCATCTTCATGATTTTCTTTTTTCCGGAAATCGGATTGAAGGGTATATGACTTTTTTTTTCATTCACGCCAGCATAAGCTGTTCACCGAGTGTAACAAGGAAGTTTTTCCTTTTCAGCGGTTCAAAATTATTGTGAACACGAGTTACCCAAGCAATATTGACAGTGCGTTTTTTTAGGAGTTAGTGACGACAATGATGTCCATTTTTACCCGTTCGAGATTTGTTCTTTGATGAATAATATACCGTTCATGAGCGTTTCGGCCAGAGAATGATGATAGCAGCCTTCGTCTTTCTTTTGCCTCCTAATGGAATGTCGTTTCCACAGCCGTCTGATTGAACATTTTCGTTACAGATGCAATTTGGTCATTTTCACCTTCAGTTAGCACAACATCGTCAATTTCAACATGGTTTGGTTCGTCCTTACTCAGTACATTATTAGAATTAAGATTATTCGAAATGCTTTCTTGCTCCAATTCATGAAAAATAGTTAGCACCATTTCTGCAAACATTGCATCATTTACATTCAACTTGAGACATCTGAAAACAGATGATGATGATGATGATGATACGCTTATAAAATATTTTCAAAATATAAAGAAAGTTTCCAAAGAATATAATATAAGTGTCGTACCTTTTAAACTTAACTCTTACAACCACAAGTCGCGTTGTTACAAACGTTGGTAAAAATTACGACGGTGATCACGCACTCGCTCAAACAAATGAATACCTATAATTGTGTGATTATTCTCTGCGGAAAGCGCAACCACAACGTTCACAAGTGATGGCCGGAAAGGTACAGACCAACTGACAGCTGGTCTGACATTATTGCTGCGTCAGCACAACAATGAACACGCGAGCGTCGTAAAATTTACGAGCGTTTGTGTTGCAGTTAAAAGTGCATACCATCATCGCATGCGCGTTGTACACAAAGCACTAATGTACCAATATAATAATCGTTGGTAAAGTTTAAAATAATTCATTAGTTTGAGAGTGTAAACAGTAAACTATTTTATTAGTTCAAACTCTTGATCCGCCATAGGTTAAAGCTAGAGATTCTTGTGGCATTGTTTTGAAAGCTTGTATTCTGTATTCCATTGCTAATATTCTGAATGCTTTCTGTTCATTTAGTCTTATTGAACTGTATGAGATACCAACAATTGCTGGTTTATCAGAGCCCTTCTTAACCAAACGGTCTGCATATTCAGTGTCTCGAATACCACAACATCCCGGCATCCGCATCAGTTTAGCAGAATTCCCCCTTCATTAGCATCCTAAAATACTCTGGGCATTCTCAGGCCACTTTGACTGTAATCTTTGCTTCTAGTGCCCAATACTTACGGCTTTCCGAAAAATGTTATTAGGATATGAACTGTTTAGTGACTAAAAATTTAATACCGTTGTATCTTTATTCATATTTGTGTTACTCTTCAATGCATAACAAGCAAATTTTGGTCTACAGCAAGACCATAGAATGTAAAATCAATGAAGTACTGGCTGCGAATTATTGTTCATGAAAACCAAACTTTAATTAGGACTTTGTGCTCTCTGAATAGCAGGGGATGGGAGGGAACAAGACATGAGCATCAAAATTATAAAAGGGGGCCAGAAACAATAGGAAGGGCCGCCAGGGGAATAGAAAGCGCGTATGGAGGAAGGGTTCGCTGGAGGGATATGGATAGGCAGCAAGCAATTGCGCATTGCAGGGAGATGATTTCGCTGGAAGTACAATAGGGAATGGAGGACGAAACAATACTTCAAAACAGGGATAGGACTAAACTCACTAGACAGGGGCTGCCATGGCTCAAACCAGGGGCTTAGGATCATCGAGGAATATGAGCGGAGAATAAGTCCCATCTATTAGGAGATGAACACATGGACATATTCAACTGAATGGAAGGAGAAGCATCTACCGCACTCCTTTATTGTATCGAACAGGGGGAGAGGTCATGCTGGGCTTTACTGGCAGGCAAGGAAGGAGAGGAGAGATTAGGTAAATTTCTGATGAAAGTGAGACATTTCAGATCTGAAAAGGCTGATTACCAGGGAAGGACTTGGGGGAAACAATTAACTGAATCCAGCTGTGTGAGATTTTCATATTGTTTGTGTATTTTCAATAGTTTTATAAGTTATTATTGTGGTATTTCTTATTTTATTTTATTTTTTATTCGTTTAGCTCGAATTAATTAATTAATTACTTATTTGTTTTATTGCTTAATATATATTTTATATCTTATTGTGAATATCAAATGTAACCGCAATAGATGCAATTCTATTACTACTACATAAAATAATAATAATAATAATAATAATAATAATAATAATAATAATAATAATAATAATAAATTAAAAACTACTACTACATAACAAGCATACTTTTTACGCCAATAAAAAAAACATGCTGTAAAATAGCATTAGAAGTTATCTTCCTCTTCAATGACACTATAGCCCATGAAGGGCCCAGGCCTCCTCTCATGAAGGAGGTTTTTATACCAAGGAGAATTTAATTGCGCTTATTTTTCTACAGAAGGCAGTGTGACAGGTTGTAAGTGCAACGCTGCAATCGCCATCTAGCAGGGAACTAAGGTACTTCTTACATTTGAAACGCCAGAAACTTACGAAGAGAGTTCCGCATCGAAACCTATAAATTGCACATTTGCATTTTTATATTTTGCAATTAATGAACACTGTCACAGGTTCCTGCTATGAGTCGTAATCGGCTTGCTAGTGCACGTCATAGGAGCAAATGCCATACTTGTCTCTCACTTGGAATTTTAACGTTCTTTTCTGGATGAATACGTGCCTAGTGTCTTCGAGTAAGTTTATATATTTATTATTATTATTATTATTATTATTATTATTATTATTATTATTATTATTGTTGTTGTTGTTGTTGTTGTTGTTTTAAAAAGCTCATGCCAAAGTATTTAACTCGAGGAACTCAAACTAGGAACTGCATTTTGTAACACTCAGTAATACAAAATTTCTATAAGAGTCCATTATTACCAACTTTTGTTTAATATGAAAATGTGATTATAATTCATCAATTTCCCGATAAACAAACATATTTTATAATACACATATTATCAAAAATATTACATTTCTAATAGCGGTTTCGAAATCAGGTAATAGTGAATTCAGTGATATGAACCGTGACAGGCTGGAAGAAAATCAGTAACATCTCACCCACTGTTGCGCATTCCCAAATGTGTACTATTAGCCTTTTTCAGTGCAAGGAATTTACATTTAAACCTGGTACAATATATGGAGAAAATGTAATAATAATCATTAAGAACACAATTATTGTAATTTAATTATTCAAAATACGTTTTAAAACCAATATTTGTAACAATATCCAAATATTTAATTAGGCACCTTTCTCCTAGTGAAAAATCCTTGAAACAAGGTACGTTCGGGAATGACTGAAATGTTTTTTATTTGCAATTGCTAATTTACTTATACGCCTACGTTGAGGGCTGATTAAAATAATGTTTAATACCCATGTTAAAGATCATTATATCATCTGTATCATAAGTAACTAATGTTTAACAGCTGAAGCCCTTTTGCTCGACTTTTAATATCCCTAATTGTTCAATGTCGAAATCAAGTGATGCAGAGCAATGTAGTGATATTTCGCTACTAATCAAGCTCTGTAATATCCTAAGCCTCAGAGAAATACAAACAACATGGCATTTGGTTTGATCGCCAGATCAAATCTCTTACAAACTTTCTGGATAGATTAACCTAAAGGGTATTTAAATCAAATAATTGGCCAAACCTAACCTCACCAGATTCAGAGAGTTAAGGGGAATCTCATTCAGAGTTATGAATGGGTACATTCTGCCGTGCTCTCATCGCAGGGAGTTATACGCAACGCTGCAAGCCAGTTGAGAATCACAAAACAGTTTGATTCTCTCTGAAGAGGAACTGAAATACAAAAACGGTTGCGTTATTTTCGAGCTTTAACATTTAGCGGTAGGTGGGCGCCTGTTTCTACAAAAGATCATTTGTTGCATCAAGTCACTAATCTGGTTGAGAGACATGTAAATTTAAATGTTTGTTATATTCAGTCACTGCTGTAGAGTTAAATGAGATAGTAAATCAAGGTATGTGTTCAATCTGTTGATTCAAATATAATTAATTTTTAAAACATGTTTTACCTCACTTGAATTATTTCAAACATTTGGAAACTCAAACAAAAATTGCAAGAGTACAGTGCTTGTGAATGCTTGCTCTCAAATTTATTCTATCGATAATAGGCATTTATTTACTTACATTTAACTTTTGAAATCAAGCCCTTTACAGATTTTTAAGTGTAATCCTAGTAAGTTTGTGCGACAAAGCAATGTGTGCATTGTTTATAATAAACAAACATCAAGACGTTATAAAAATATTTAGTCAATACAAGTATAAAAGATTGCTGAAATAACTGTGATGAAAATAAGCACTTTTTTCAGCAAAACCTAATTTTTACAAGCCAGAAAAACCGAAATGAAAAAAATGTTGTGGATATGCAACGTGATTTACCGAGTAAACAAGACTTTTGATAGATTCGTACCGCATGTGAATCAAATTGTGTTAATTAGTTTTTACTACAGTTTCACCTCATCAACAAAGGCAAATACTGGATAATTCAGCTGCAAATTTTTTCATAACGCATTATTTGCCTCAAGGCATCAGCGATGACGTAAACATTTAAATTTGCACGGCGTATATCAGTATATAAATTTCCGCGCCATTCCCAGCCAGCTCGACAAGCAGAAAATCTCTTTACCTTTGTGAAAGCTATTGAAGGTGTTCACACTTTTCAATTGTGCAACATAAACGAACGCTGTAGTATTTTAGGTTCCGCTTACCTGTGAAGGATGTTACCTCTTGCCAATCTGTTCAGCCAAACGACTTTGGTGAGTTCTATTCTTAGCAAAGCCCTGTCCCGGAGCTTGTTAGTTGTCGCCTAAGCCCAAACTGAAAAGAGGTTCCTTTCACAGGATGTTGCCGGCCTCACCACTCTAATACTTTTCCGTCCAATTATTGTTGTTCCGGCCGGTGCTGCGAAAACGCATGTATAAATCCGTAAAAGGAAAGCGGAAATTGGTGGGCAGGAAAGCACGGCCCTGGAAATTTTTACGACTTTACCAAATGATGATTACGCAGCCTTTTCTGAAGGACAGAAAGTAGAGAGTTTTAAAATTCGTTCCACTTGTCTTTGTCTTTTTTCATAACTTTGTCTCACTGGATGAACACCAAAAGGGTCTAGAAATTTAGTTAGTGATTATTAACACCGTAAACAATATTGCGTTATTTTCTTTGAGGTTATTGCTATGACAAATTGCAACAGCAAAACGTTAGGCTAGAATTATTATACGATTGAGGAGTGTTTTGGCACCTGCTCCACACTAATGGACCTTTGGTAACCTGCGCTCCTCAAGGAGATCTACAGGAGAACGTTACTCTCCAAACCCACTAAAAAGCCGCTCAGCACCAATCTCTCTCTCTCTTCACTCTTTCTGCCCTGTATTTGTAGAAATGGAGTAGCTAGCCCCAAGAGGTTTGAATCCGGGTTATAGCCTGACTCAACCCACTCATAATTTTCGAACTTACTTAACACGTGTGATTGTGTTTTCAGCAATTTTGGTTTTGTGCAGCGTTGAAAGTGTCTCTAGCAACCAAAATTGTGGAAGCATATTTAAAAACCATGAATCAAACTTTGTGTTAAAACTAACTGAACGTAAACTAAATATAAGCTTTAAAAAGTTTGGATTGGCACAATTTGCGCATAATAACCATAGTGGCATACCATACTCTCTAATTGTGTGTAAACATTGTTTAAGCAAATAGCTGTAATATAGACGAGAGATATACTGCACGCAATAAGCTCAGAGAATTACGTAATATAAGGACCTACGGCAGGCATGACAACGAATTAGCACGCAACACAACCATTAAAGGATATGGGCTTCAGTGTATCCTCTACGCTACCTTTTTTGTGTTAGAATTGTTTCTCTAAGAAAACAAGCAATCAGTGCTTTCAATTTTAGATTTCTCTAATACAGAGTGTAAACAGTTCAGTCTCTAAATTTGTTCCATTGAGGAAACATTTACCTAGGCCATAGTGTATAATATTTTAACTAATAATTAGAGATACCGCGAGAATTTTGACACTTACTGAAGAGTCTCCGTCTTCTAAAAACGGACCGTCTTTCATGACCGAGGCTTTTCCAGGTTTTTCTCAGTCCTTATAAATGGCAAATGCCCAGGAGGTACCTAATTTTAGATATGGAATACTTTCTTCCTTTAATTAAAAAATAATACTTTTCTAATTTATAATTTCACCTCATGTTATAACCGCCAAGGGTGGCCGAGGTCGTTAAGGCGCAGACTCGTGAGTGGGAGGTCTGGGGTTCGAATCCCGCCAGGACCGTCCTCCCTGACTGAGGTTTTTTCCAGGTTTTCCTCAGTCCTCATAAATGGCAAATGCCTGGGAGGTACCCTAAAGTTAGGGCTAGAGCGTTTCCTTCCTTAAAAAATCCTTTCCCAATAGATCATTTCATGTCATGCATCATCAATGTCCACCGCCTGTGATGCCTCTGTTACTACGCTAAACACTGCTCAAAAAAAAAAAACTCATGTTATTAGCAGTGTCCACTGTCACACATGCCTCAGCAGTAAAAACGAGTAAACACCGTTTAAAATAAATATAACTCCTAATTATTCAGGAGGATAAGGCTGTCATTTTTGGAGGGGAGTTGTACATATTCTCTTTTGTTATCTGCAGAGAGAAGCCGCAAGGTGTCTTCTTCAGACTTAAAAGGCTTTTTGCGGCTCTAAATTATTATTTCGCTGCCTGTTCTTTGGACTTTCAATTTTTCGTTTTACTTTTAGGAAGTAAGAGAGAATTTCTTCTGGATATCTTTCATCAGACATTCTCTCCACAGTTTCTGTGGAGATAATATAAATTTTTAGATAACTTCATTTCTGACTTTAAATTTTTCATTTTCACTGCTTGCAGCATACCTTTGTCTCTAGATGACATTGTCTGTTTCACAGTCCATATTCTTATAAAGTTTTATATTGTATTTTTTCTGATTTAATTTTACTGTTCTCTTAATGATTATACATATTTTTGAATTTTTTTTCTATTTTATTTTCAATAACTACTTTTTTGATCTAGGAAATGGAACATTTTAAAATTTTAAAGCTATTTTTCGTTGTTGTATTTATACATGACGAGCTTTCACATTAAACTGAAAAGTCATTTACTTAATTTTATTATCAATGTATGAAATATGTATTGGCAATTTTCTGAAGTTCTCTGGGGTATATCTTATTAAGTAATATATTGTTATAAAAATATTTGTCTTAAAATTGGTACATACATTTAAAATTTCCAGTTGATGTTTAGCACATCGGATTGTATTAGCAAATATAAATTAAATAAAGGGGATGATATGAAACATGATTGTTCTCAATCCCACAGTAATACTTATTTTCTAGAAATCTCAATTATTTTATGTCTTTATGTATCTGTTTAAACACTTCAATAATATGATCCATTACATTAAATATTTTACTTCACTATCCCATCTCTAAGTGCACATACCGCGGTCAGGAGAATACTGTTCAGCCCCAAAATGACGTGTCGCAGTTTGTAGAGGTAGGACATCAAGTTTTGCATCCTTAAATATATAAACTATTCGATATACTGATTCTGACTTATAATATTATTTTAAAGTATAGGTGTTCAAACAGACAAATCATTAATATCGCATTGAATCAAGTTTCTAGAACAGCCAAATTGTTATTCAAAGCTAATCCTCTAGGTCACCTTTCTTCAATTATTCTGACACCGTGTATTTTAGAATTAATAGTAAACATTGCAATTGTCCAAAGCTGAATTGACAAAAATAAAAGTTCTTTATTTGGATGCATGTATTGCAGAACTGCGATACCAAGAACAATAACTCTCTTTGCGCAGCAATCCTTAATTAATTTTATTCATAATTTTGAAGCTAAGTCTTTGCCAACACTAGCTTAATAGCAACTTTAAAGCTAACATAGCGAAACAAACGACGTAATGATAAATCACAGCATTTGGAATCCCAGCACGCGCTGCCAGAAAGCGAAACGAAAAAGGAAACCTAACCTAGCTGTGGACAGTGCCATATTATCCCTACCCTCTCATTTCCTTGATATTAGGCCCATCAATCAGGCAAGAGCAGCAGGGGCCCGGCTCTCATGGCCGCTATCACAACTCCGGGGCGTCAAACCTCTCCTCTTATATCGGCACGTGTTGTCGATAGAAGTGGGGCTTTCTCTTTTCTCTGTTTTAGCTTAGCAATGTCAAAACCAACAGATGCTGGGAAAGTCCTCAATAAGATCACGTGGAAATTGCCCTTGAAGCATTGTGCTCTCGAAGCAAAAGTGTTCTGTTCGAGTATTGAAGCAACATATACATGGAACTCTGTGAGCATGGCTAACCTCTCTTTTCTACATATGCTTATGCCATTACTAGCTATGATATTAAATTTGATAAATGAATTTGGATATGCTTAGATTAATACACGAGGGATTTTCTGAAAGTTCTCGGCCTGACTTAGAGATGTCATGAAAATGACCAAATTACTATGATAATTGTTAAATATCATCTTTAGACGCGTGCTGTAGTTTCAGACGCATAAATGTCACCTGTATATGACTATAGAATGCCAAGCACAGTTTAATAAATGGAGCACACTGCATTAAAATGTAATTGAATGATTATGCTTTTATTTAGAATTTATTAAATGGTCAGAGATAAAATAACATTTACAAATGGGAACTACAGTAGGCAAGTTTAATGAACAGTTAATTAATATTACGACATGTATTTGTCAGAGCAAACCATTTGTCTAAGATGCGTTTTCAGTTCTCTGAACTATCCACAACTACATATGTAGCTTTGGAGTTAACACCTGCAACAACACAAAGACACCCCCGATATCGCATTTGTTACAATTCTTGAGGTCCCCATATTTCCTAATTTCTTTATACGTACTTTTTCCACACCTTGTGTATTAAGCAGACGTCACACTTCTAAGAAAAGAGAAGACAGACAATTTCAATTTATCCTTTTCTTTTAATCCTGAGATAGATTCTGTGCATTTGAAACTTCCGGACTGAAGATAACAGCAATTTATTTTGCACAATCTTGTAAAGTATGAAATTCACCCCCTGAGCACTCAATTCCTTAGTTTCTGCCACCACAACAACGAACATCGCTCTCGGCAAAATATCAAAGCCTATTCACAATGAAAGTTAGGCATAATGTGATATAAACGGATCAAACTTCTAATGGAATATTTTACAATAATATCTAAACATATACATGAAGTGCTAATAAAAGTTTCCCAAACGTTTACGACCTTGTTTAGAATAGTTGGAAAAAATTAAAATAACGAAAACAAAGTTAAATAAAAAGTCAATATGAAAAGTTGTGACAACATTAAATTAAGTATTCAAAGTATATATCCCATGTCATCATGCATGGTTCACATTTTTTCTTCGGTTTTATGGAATCTTGTGCCAAGAGTAGTTGCTTGTTTCTTCCTCTGACCCCCCCCCCTCCCCAAAAAAAGAAGAAGTAGTAGAAGAACTAATTCTAGCAAATTTCAACATATAGTAGAGTAAAATCTGTTTTACATCCTAAAATAAAAATGCAATTAGATTTGGAGATCTTGAATCGCTTTTTAATCATTCATTAGCTGCTTCGAAAGGGAGATTAATATTCCCTATATCTGTGACGAAAGAGAACAAATATTCAGGCACTCCTTTTTTTGCAAACTTATTTCGATAAATGTATTCCAGTAGCATTTTATCATATGTTCCTTTGTTTCAAAGAACAAATACTCATAGTTGATGTATGCTGCTAGATGCATTATGTATTTGCTTCCTACCATAAACGTATTAAAATGAATTGTTTATAAAATATATTTAAAAATTAAACAATCATCTTTTCATTCTCAAAAAACATTTCAAATACCAAAATATGGTAATTCACTCCCCCAAAGAAACTCCCCGTATAAGAAAAATGATGTTCTTTTATATTCTATACAGGTTGGGGGAAAAAAATTAAACAAAATGAGAGTTTGCATTGGATATGAAAAAAAGTTATATAATACCATCTTTCTGTATGAGGCTTTTTCAAACGGCTAGTTTTTCTTCAGATGTAAGATTGTTCAAATTGCATTTTGTTGTACATATAACCGCAGTTTTTCACTAACATAAAGCGATACATCTCCTAGAATGAGCTAAGGGATGTGGTCTTACGAAAATAAATCAACGATTCCCAAGAAATCTTCTAATTTCTCTTATCTGGACTTTTTTGTTTAGAGTAAAATGAGCGAGTTTGCTTATGAGATCCCATTTGAAACACCAAGGTACCAAAAAATGCATACCAATTTCACAGTAGATATCTATTTAATATATTTCAAAGTTGGACCCAAAAACAACAGTGATGTGTAGTATGATGTTCTGTAAATAGATGTGACTCACATTATGATAGCGTTGCATGTGACAGGTAAATCAACAATGAAATAATGAAGCCAAGATTATCGTAAATCAACAATGAACAAATGAAGCCAAGATTATCGTATGATGTTCTGTAAGCAGACGTGACTCACATTATGTTATACTAGCGTTGCTACAACAAAATGAAATCAAGATTGTCGTTTGAACAGCGGAAAGCAATTTTAAGTGGTATTGGAAAACCGAGAATGTTGTTGAAGCTCAAAGGCAATGAAGACGTGTGTACAGAACAAAACCGCCAACGCGATTGACAATTGCACGCATTCGAGACAAATTTGAAACTCGTGGTACTGTATGCGATGTTCAGAAGGTCAGATCTGGAATACCCCGCACAGCAACAATCCCCGCGCACTGGAGGCACTATCCAAGACACCGGACAGGACGAAGAGGTCCGATTGAGTTTCCACGGCGTTCTCCGGATATAACGCCGTTGTACCTTTAGGAAACTCTTAAGGATGCTGTATACCGTAGAAAATCAGCTAAACTGGCAGCACTTCGGGAAGAAATTGAAACGGCATATGCTGCAATCGCTGAGAACACTTTCGCAAACGTTACTCAATCAGTAGTTCAAAGTACTCAGAAGTGTATCGACGCCGTGGTAGGCATTTTGAGCAACTGTTGTAACTGAAAAAGTCTAAGATGATTAGTGCTCATTATTTTCTGTTAGTATGAATTCAGTTTTGTTATGTCAACACAGTCTTTTCTTTGCTTAAAGTGTGTATACAATTTGAGCACCCTCTGTAGGAGAGGATAGTAGCAGGGAATAATTAAAGACATCCTGCAGTTTGTGATCGCCTTAAGTCCATGCCCCGATGATATAACTTGTATAGAGAGGTGAACGATGAAATTTTTAGCATCTTTTGAAAAATAAAGTGACTATAAATGTTTTATAAATATGTAAAAGCAAATTGTTTACTTTACTTAAGATGTGGTGCTCTCAAAGTAAAATATTACATTAAAAATAAATATTTGTTTTGATGCTCCGTGCAAACTCTTAAAATTGTCGGTTTATTTATTTTATTTATTTGGTCCCCATCCTATACAAGAAATGCTTGTTTAATATTCCCGTCGCAGCCCACGTACGGTGCACATCTGTCGATTGTGTTGGCGGTCAATGGAGGAATCTATCTTTGGATTTTGTTGAAATTAGGTTCACCTTTTACGGTCAATGGTCTTTTCTTATTATAGGATCCTTTCTTTGCAGGGTGCAAAGTCAAACTTGTACACTGAGCATAAATTTGGGATCTCATAAGGTAAAAAATAAACATGGATGGACGTGATTGATATAATAAACAAGAACATGTGCTGGCACTATCTAATTTCAATTTGTTAAATGAAACTCACAAAATTATATGGAACTAGTATAGTGAATGAAAAACCAAAAATAATTAATTATCTAAATTAAATATGTTTTTTCGTTTGATCTCTACGACGAAAGTTGGTTCTAACTTTGAATTTTAAGATAAACAATTCTTAAATGTTTGTGGATAGGGACAATAATATATATAGTAATCTCTGACTCTTCCCTTATAACTTTAAAACAAATGCAGGAAGTTCACCAAAACTTGGCACAGCATAACCTAATATGATTAGCGGGTAAAGGAAGAACGCGAGAGGGGCGCTGCTAACCATGGCAGTAGCGTGCTACTGGATGGTCTATACTCATCTTTCCTTTGTGTTGCGATAAACACCGTGCGTACAGCACAGTATAAACTGCTAAATAGCTAGAAAGCTATGTGAATAAAGGAGTGCCAAAGATAGTTTGTTGCACAGTTTGGAATTGGCAAACCGCATGCAAAATCCAATAGATAGAAAATAGATAGAAAATTTATATTGGAAAGAATGTCCACCTATGAAACGGCCACCCCAACAGGCTGGAGGTGAAAAACCGACTGTAGACCTTTCCAAAGATATGTTTGCATAAATTGTCATAAAGGAATAAATACCTTGATATTCAATGAACAGAAGACAATTACTTTCACAAACTGCATACCCAAAATTAGTAGACTACTTGTGGTTGTCGGATGAAACGTAGTTTCACGTAGGTGTGCACGCCAATTCCCACATTACCCATGTTTGCTCTAATGAAAATCCTCATACTGTGCATGAGACCCTTCTTTATAGAGAAAAATTTGGATATTGAATTCCACAGGTCAGTTACTTGGATAACTTTCATGAGTTTTTTAATCAGATGGATGGCGATGAACTCCATACCTGGCTATTTTCATCCTGCCACACCTCCAATTAAAAACGTAGATAAAACGATGAATTTTTTTTTTATTTTATTAACATTTTGGGAGCCATTTTCAATGTGAATTGTGGCATATAAGTATATTGGTTCTTTACCGGATGATTACTGCACTTTTTTTAAATAATGTTTAACGCCTGTTTTTACTACTGAGGCACCACAGGCGGTGAACACTGATGATACATGGAAGGAAATGATAAATTTGGAGAGGGTTTTTTTAAGGAAGAAAACGTTTTTCAGGGCTAAGTTTAGGGTACCTCCCAGGCATTTGCCATTTATGAGGACTGAGGAAAACCTGGAAAAAACCTCAGTCAAGGAGGGCGGTCCCGGTGGAATGGAACCCCAGGCCGCCCGCTCACGAGTCCGTGCCTTAACGACCTCGGCCAGCCGTGGCGGTTTACAGCACTACACTCAATGCAGTATGAATGTCATTGCCATGGTCGGAAACAAATCATGTTACAGGACTTATCATTACCAAATCAAACAAAACGTGGTACATAAAGCAATAGTACCATGTATTTTATTTTTTTCTAAACCACAATACTTCTTCCAAATTTTGTTTCTAGTGCAGTTTTTCCAACAATAATTTGATTTCTTCACTGAACAGTATTTTATGCAATAAGACAAGTTATAATCAAATAAATTTTATTATTATATGTATAAGTTGTCAAACTACATATGACCGTTTTATGAATATTAATGCATATTCCTGCGGATGGATTCAATTTTTCTAAAGTCATACTTTTGTGGGATAAGAAACCTTTAATTATTTGTGTTGATAATGGGACTCATTTATTTGCTGTAATAACTTCTTATAGCTATCTTGCTTCAGTTTTCAAGCAATACCGTCTGATTTATCATGTGATATCGTTTTGTCCGTAACAAAATCCCATTCCAATAAAAATTATAGTTCTGAATTTGGACTAACAGTTACTGTGTTGTATTTTTAGTGCATTTTTATGGTTTTGTTCTTGATGTTATTACTCTCGCTACAAACAACTCTTGCTATTTTATGTCCAACAGAAAACAACTGCAAGTCACTTTAGTATATCTTCATATTCTATCCCTAGATTCCACGAGACATTCATGAAAGAGCAGTTATCACTAAACACATTCTAGAACATTTTAAAACCGCAATTCCTTGTGCTTTTGATAATGTGTTTACACGAAACATTTTTCCACAGAGAGGTATGTTACTGAAAGGAATGTATTCTCAAACTGCAAACGCACGTTAATATCTCAGCCAGAACGAACGATGAGAAACAGCTGACAGTGGTTTATTGGAAGGTGTCAACATGAAATGCTTGACTGACTGCGTTCCTTCTTCCGCATCAGATGTAAATTCCACTCTTGCTGCAATTAATTCAAGGCCATAGCGCCTAGGGAGAGAAGGTTTGTCTGCTACAAGCCGCTGAGAAGCCACACACCGAGCGTGAAACTAACCATACATTTACGAGAGTAAGTCCATAAGTATCCGACCTAAACATTATCCAGGTATGATAAAGACATAAAATGTTTCACTTTTCAATATATTTACCCTTTATTGCAACACACTTCTCACATCTTTGAATTAACATTTCAATACCCCCTGCCAAAAAAAATTAGGAATCTTTTCTGCAAAATGGGCATAAACAGCATTCATCACTTCTGTGTCACACTTAAATTTCCTTCTTGAGTTCTGAGAAGAGGAAATAATCACTGGGAGCTAGATCTGGGCTGCAGGAGGGATGGTCGATTTCCTTGAAGCCACATTTCTTCACAGCTTCCTTTGCAACAACAGGTGTGTGCACAGGCGCGTTATCGTGAAGAAGGCTCACACCAACCACTCAGTTTTTCTCTTTGATGGAAGCACGTATTCTGTGCAGTAGGTCAGCATAGTACTCCCCATTTACTGTGTTGTTCGTCTGCTTGAAGTCAATGAAGAGTATTCCTTCACAGTCCCAAAATATTGTGGTCATGATTTTCTTGGTTGACTGAGTGACCTTGGTCTTTAGTGGCGGTGCTTCGCCAGGTTTAGGCCACTCCATTGATTCTCTTTTGGACAAGGGATCATAGTAGAGAACCGTAGTTTCATCTCCTGTAACGATGGTTTGCAGAACTTCTCTCTCGGTACCACGGCAGAGCTCCAAAATGCTCGGCAACAAATGACTTATTGCTGCTTTTGGACTGAGGTAAAAAGTATAGACAACCATCTTGCACTAATCTTATTCATGTTTAAATGTTCTGAATAATTGGGAGGACTGTTGTTTTAGAAAGGCTCAACCTTTACTATTTCTGTAACTTTGAGCCGCTGGGGTTCCATAATTTCTCCTTCCACAAGAGCGTTGTTTTCAGGAGTGAGCACCTCCAAGGGCTGACTTGCACGCTCTTCGTCTTCAATGCTTTCTCGACCTATTCGAAAAAGTTTGACCGATTCTTTTATGATAGAATGTGAGGGGGATGCTTCCCCATATACACCGTCCAATCGCGGTTCAATTTCATTCGGAGTAAGTTATTTTTTTGTGAAAAACTTAATAACAGCTCGAAACTCCATTTTGAACATGTCACAATCTTCTACACATAGCCTTCTTTATGCAACTATATCTGAATAACTGAACACAACGGAGCGAAAGTTACAACTGCAATTATTTACTTAACATATAAGGTATGACGCCTGATTAGGGTTTTGTGAAGGCGATAATCCTTATCGGCGAGGTCGGAAACTTATGGACCTATTCTCGTAGAATTCGTCATCATTGGTTAACGATGTCGAAAAATACGAAAGTAAGAAAAACAACGTTGGCCAAAACTATCAGCCTATTCCTGTTAACAAAAGATGTGGCATTCGAGTGTTTTGAACTTTTTATAGTACCGAGTGTTACAAAATGCAGCTTCTACTCTCGGTATTGTTGAGCTGTTTGCGACCACTACATTTACTCTATGTAATCAATATAGATGCTTTTTTCTCCAAAATTGTTATCTTTTGAAGCTCTAAATGACAGTCTTGCGGTGTAACAATATCGAAAATAAGCCTCTTTCCATAGATGAGTAATATTGATTATAAACAGCGGAAGAAAACTGTTTACTTTGAACAGCTAATTTTCCTAATGCCACACAGATTTGTATAATGTTGTTGTGTGCGACAACGGCGCTTGTGTTATTGTTTCATTAATTTTAATTGCCATCTCCGTTTGTAAACACCCGCGCTAATTTATGTTGTATGTGGATGCGCGCGCTTGCATTTATTGGGAATAGAATTTAATTTGCGGTGCGTCACAATTGTGCCTATAGCATACACAAGTTTTCTTCACTAGGGATTAGTGGAATGTAATACCATTTGTAGTGGACTTCAATAATAAAATAGCATCGTAAAAACATAGACAAAAATCCTTCTCGCATAAACTAAACGAATTTTCACCAACTTTAGGGACATAAAATTCAAATTATGGCCTTATTGAGCTGTGGCATTACTGTGGTATTAGCATGACAAACTCTAAAGGTAACAAATAAAAGAAAAACTAACTATAATACATTATTTAACTAGATTGATTGTTTTTCCCCTTCAAAACTACTTGTTAATAAATGTTTCTAGTGAAATCACTCTAATTTTCAAAAGTACGAGGAACGAAATTAGAATTCCTGCAATATGTAACTATTATAAAAGAGAAATCACATTTTTATAATTATTATTATCATTTTTGAGAATAAACCACAAAAATTAATGGTATAATATTAATTACATTTTATATATAAACATGAAAGATAAATATATGTGTAGGTATTTTTAAACATTTTAAATGTAAATATTTTTCTGAAGTGAGTGGTTGATATCATCTTTACATTCATTAAAATAAAGGGAAATAACAGAAAGAAACCTTCTGCTTTTAAGCACTAGCCTGTATGTGTCAATAAAATAAAAATTACTATTTAAAAACAATTACAATACACTAAGCAAATATAAACACTCAACAATAAACAATCGAAAGTTCCGTCGATTTTCAGTGACTTTGAAATTTATTTAATTTTAATTGTAGTAAAAACATGTAATGCATACGTTTTCTGAATGTTATTACAGAGCGCTCTTACATATAAATATAATTCTCAAACACATATTAGATTAATATTTCACATTTGCTATCTTCATGACGATACTTTTGTTAAATGTAAAGCATGTATATCGTTATAAATACGGTTTACATGCTCAGTTAATTTGTTCTCTTATTATGAAATAATTGACAGAAAAGTAAACATTATAGTGCTTTTTAAATCTCTGTTTTTAGATATATCCCTACTCCTAATGATCCGATTCCCCAAATTTTCAGTATTTACTTATTTTATTTAAATGGTTTATTCCCAGTTGTTGTGAGAAAAAAAATATTGGTGCCTCTAGTGCGAATTTTAAATTTGGGTTTCAGGTGAGCCCCACCCTTTCACTAATAATCTGATTTAATTGATTTTCAGTAACTATTTTTCTTATTTTATTGAAATGACATATACCAAGTTTCATTTACCAAAAAACTTAAATATTCCGGCTGGTAGAGCGATTTTTAAATCTCGCCTTTAAACCCACTCTTTAAATTTCGGTTTCCAGCCATACCGCCACTCCTGATAGCTCGATTTCCTCGATTTTAAGAAAACTTTTTTTTTCGTTCTATCTGAATGGTATGTACTGAGATTTCCTTACCAAAAACAAATGTGTCGCTTGAGCGAAATTTTAGGTTTCAGGTAAACCCCCTATTCTAATAGTCTGATTTCATGGATTTTCGGAAACTATTGTTTATAATTTATTTTAATGGCATATATCGAGATTAGTTGAGAAATTGTAGCCGCTAGAGCGGATTTTTAAATTTTCTTTTAAATTTTCCCTTTAGATTAATCTCCATCCCCAATGGTCTGATACTGCTGGTTAAAGAACTCGACGAATCGTTTGTTAATTGATGGTTATATGCAGAGTTTCGTTTAAAAAAAAAAAAAAAAAAAAAAACGATGACCGCTAAAGCGTTCATTTTTTTCACTGATATTTTCGGTGCCTATTAGGTAGGATCGATCGATGGAGATTTGAAAGAAAAATCAAAAATCTTTCATGGGCACAACCATAATAACTACATTTCTTTGGAATTCACTAAAAGCAAACTGTTTGGAAATTGATTATGAAGTTTCTGAAAAATCCCGTATTACAGTCTTAACAGATACTTTTGACATAAAGCAATAACACTATTTTATGGATATGTTTTAATACATTTCGTTGATATATTCACTAAATATATTTTCTTGAAAGGATACCGTAAAATACAACACACACACGCACGCGCACGCGCGCACACACACAGTTACCATGTTTTTCTTGCAAGTTCCCTATTATAACTGAATAGTAAGGTGGCAGTTACTAAACTTAATACGCCAACTTTTCAGGTGGTTTGTATTTAATAAATGAAAAAAGTGAAAATAAATCTATATTAACAGAAAAATAATTTTAAAAAATGCCATCTTTGCAGAAGAGCATTAAAAATTAGTAAAGGATTTATTTTTTACATACCTAGATTGGGGGTGGGGGAGTTTTCTTTTAATGTTCTTCAACTGCATCAAGTTCTCATTTAATTCTTTGCAGCACAGTGTACATTTTTGGAATCTAATCCAATAAACTTTTTTGTTAGATCTAGCAATACAGTAATACAACCATTTTCTACACACAATATTAGTAATTTTACTAAATTAATTGCATTTAATACATTTTAAATTCTATTTATTATTGATAACGTTCATGTAAAAGCACCTGCTTTGTCGAGTAACGTGCTAACTTCCGTGCATACATTTTAAACAGTCAAAGTTTCAAATAAATGGAGAAATTTTTACTTACATTTTTCGGCAAATTTCTAAAATAATCACCAACATATAATGAATGTAATTGTACCTTAACCATAATCTTATTGATTTATATATTAATATTCTCAAACGACATCTAAAACAGTCACAAATCTGTTCTATTTGTAACTAATCTTCCGTCTTCTTTTAGAGAAAAAATACCTATACTCCGTTCATTCTTAGAGTCGCTCTAATGGAAACATTGACCGCATTACATTCTACGCACACAAAAGTAGTGCACAAGTAAAAATGGGAAACAAGCTGTAATTATGCATATCTAAGTTAAATATAATCATAAAAAACCATGGCCTACTGACAGTTATTATTCATTCGCATCAGAATAAAAACATAGTTGCTTAGTTAAATACAACAAAATGGCATATCGCAGTGAAAGTTCAATTGCAATTGAAGATAAAAGAGGTAAGACTTTAAGTGTTGGTGGAAAAACAGTAATTATAAATTTGCCGAAAAGTACTCCACACTGTCAATATAAAGTGCATCGAGCATGTTGTGATAGTAGAAGAAAATTAATGTTGCCTTTGCGACAATATTGTCGCAATATTGTCGATCGATATCTTCAAATTGTAGTGAGTGAATGGAGATTGTTAGCCAGTTTCCATAAGTTAACCTTTTCCAGTAGCAGTAGCAGTAGCAGTAACAGTAGCAGTAGCACTTCATCATTAAAGAATAAAGTCGTTTAAAACTAAATATTTTTGGCGGATGGATACAATTTGTTTTGTTTACATTCAGACTCATTTTAAGACTGAACGGAGTATGCAGTTCTTCACGAAAACAAAAAATATTTACCATAAATAATATCAAGCATTTTCCCGGTTTATTTCCCCATAAAATACTTAAAATTTGTTATTTAAAAAGATTCTAGAATGTGCTAGTAGCAAAATCTAATTTTTGTCAAAATTTTCCTGTCATGTTTCTTTTGATATTCCACCGTTTCACTCTTTTCCTATAATGTTTCGTTTGTAATTTTTCTGCTTCTTTTTCCCCCTGGCTCTAACTTTATTTTCTATCTTGTATGTTACCTTCCCTTCTTTTTCTTCTTCAATACTCTGTTCTAAGTTTCATATTTCTAATTATTACTTTGTACTTTCAACTTGTCACAAGATATAAATGAGATTAACTTCCCACATATTATTTATGTAGTCGCAGTAATATTTTATCTTAATAATTGTTGTTCTAAAATTGCTTCCCTAGTCTATTTGTCAGCCTTCGATCCCCAGGGCAACTGCGGAGATCTTTCAACAGAAAAGGAAGGAATGAGGACCCCTCCATTTTTCACATTAACTCTCAGACGGAAGTCTCCAAAAGTTCGGAACAGTTGCAATCCTGGTTTTTGCTTTTGCTTGTATTATTGTAAGTTATTACAATTAGAAGTTTCTACCTTCCTTTCCGATTATGTAATTCCCAGTTAATATTAGTAATTAAGCATTGTGTAAATTTGACTCGATAATTGGATTATGTGACATGGCAGACACTTTGTAAATGGCGTATTTAGCGCGAGCTGATGTATTACACAGTCATAATTCATGTACAGTTGATAACAGTTTCCCAGTTCTGTACCATTATTGCCTTTCCGTAAAGAATTCAGCTCCACTGAAACTTTAAGAAGCTTATTAAGAAGAACAGTATGATTTCACGTCCATTAGAGAATAAAACAAATAGAAGATTAAATTCAAGAGGAAGATAGAAAAGGGAACGTTCTAAAAATATGTAACAATAAATTAGGTGTGCCAAAATAGTAAAAACAAAACAAAACAAAACAAACAAACAAAGCTTAGGAATAAAGGAGTGGGAAAATAGCGACTATTTAACTTATTTGACGTAATCATATTTTCTACCAATAAATGTAATGAAATTTTAAATTTTAACCAATCAAACTACAGGGATCAATACATCTTTGTAAATCTATCGTAATGTTTAACTAATCATCTAAGCGGCTTGGCGTGTATTTGTCTTCTCGGTGTCGCCAACTCTGTTTTCCTACAAATTCGTGAGCAAGGACCGATTAAGCGCAACAAATTGAGAAATTTTGCTTTCACATTTTCATCTATCAACTTCTACATGTGCAATTGTATCTAAATAAAATAGAACTTTATTCGGTTTTTTAATAATTATTAATTTAATTAATGTGTATCTAATTTAAACAGTTTAACATCTATAATTGTTAAATATATTTAAAATGTTACATTGTTCATGTCATTCCTTTAATTAAACAATTTAGGATTATAAATATATACTCGTACAACAATAAAAGAAAATCGCAGTATAAAGAGTTGGCATTAGTTAGTTGATCGAAATGAGACAATCGGCCTTCATCTATTCCAAACTCACAAATTCTGAATTGGTATATATTCATAAATATCAGTTTAAAGATTTTATATAATTATTCATGTTTTGAGCGAATTTTAAGAATATATTATTCTATCCTAATTTTAATGGTGAAATAGTTCTAATAAATATCACCCCATGTTCCGAGCTTTCCAAATAAATCTATTAAATACATTCGTGGATATATCTGCATCTCAAAACATCTTATTATATTGCTTGTGATGATGATGATGATGATGATAATACTACTACTACTACTACTACTACTACTAATAATAATAATAATAATAATAATAATAATAATAATAATAATAAAGAAACAAGGCAACTAAAAATCGGAAAAAAATGTGAAAGCTAAGGAAGCAGTTACGAAACAAGAAAGAATAGGAGTAAAAGCCGAACAGGGAACAAAACAGAGTCAACATTTTCGAGAAGCAAAAAAAAAGAGAAATTTTCCATTTTTGAGCAGTAGGAGGATACAAATAAAATGCGATACCAAAAGAAAAGCTAGAAGGAAGATGAAATAATGATAAAAATAATTAATATTAAGAATATTATAACATAATAAAATCACCCCACTATTCTATTAATTAAACCAATTTCACTTAACAATTAAGAACAAGAACATAAAGACCAAAATGAAAGAGAATGTAGAGCCGAAGTGCAGTGCTGAAAAACGAAGGAAAGCAGTACAAGGAAGAATAAAAGATAGAAAATGTAAGAACAAAAGAAAAGAACTAAACAATTAAAACGGAGGGTAAATAAGCTCGAGAAGGAAGAAAAGAAGAAAGTTCAAAAGCAAAACACAGGAAGGAAAAAGAAAAAAAAAACAAACAAAGTCTTAATGGTGCAACTAACACCGGTGCTGTTTAACCATCAGCAATGAAACTTGAAAAACATACCAGAAAGTGACGCATTCGGAAATTCGCTTGAGCAAAGCGTATTCATGTGAGAAGATAAATTGAGGGTCACAACGGGAAGAAATAATAGTGTAGGGCGGAGGATATCGCTACGCAGACCTCTGCTGCAAGACTAATGATGATGAACACCTCCCCACACCCCCCGCTACCGGCGGCGGGGCACACAAAAATCCGGCACGCACAATTCGTGATTTATGGGTTCCTAACTTATACCAAGGTGCTATTAATTACTGCAGTAGTGCCAAGGTCTGGATCCAATTGCGGCGAATGGAAGGCGTCGATATTTCATCTGTAAACATCGCGAAGATATTAACCAATAACGGGCTGGAACAAGAAATCCTTGAAAGAGAATTTATTTATTTTTGTATTCATCGTTAGACTTGTATCTTCTTCTAGACCTGGGTCTACTAGCATCACCATCTATTTTGAGAGATCTATAGTAGTAAACACATATCTAAATATAACGTGAATGGGAGGCAGTAATAAATAAAACACTTATTTCTGCTTTTACATAGTTAAAAACCGAAAAAATGCATACATATTATTAATATACTTTCTGATCGTATATTTTGTGTATAATGATGTTATTTCTTCTTTTCATCTTGTTCGTTCTCTTATTTCTCTTGCTTTCTTCTTTTCTCTCCCTTTTGGTCACTTGTTCTCCTTATATCTCTCTTATGCTAACTTTCCTTCATGTATTATCTCTTTCTTATTTGAGCGTCTGATCAAGGAGCACGTGCTTTCTTTTAGTAAAGGATTCTTGCTTTTTACAACTTACTCTTGTTGGACAGGTGCTGAGAACTGCATAGCCGAATAAGGTTCAAATCATCACAAGAAGATGAAGATGTCTGTTCAACTTCATCATCTCTGCTACAAATTAAGGAATAAAGCACTACAACCTTAGCTTTGTTTTCCTTATCTCGCCAATGTATTCACCTGCAACCGCCAGGGGGCGAAAATAAAACGCTCCAACAGGCTTTATCTGCAAACAAGAGAGCATTGGAATAACATGCCATCATAAACATTCGTTATAACACGTACTACGCATTTCCCTGCTCCAAGCTCTTCTGAAGAAACGCCAGTGCTTTCTAAAAAGAAAGTATTTTGTGAAATGGTAAAACTTTTGCAACTGCTAAAAACTGCCTTGAAGAAGATGCAAATAATTACATTATAGTTTTTCACTATAGGTCATTACAAAACTATAATAAATAACATTAAGGAGAGAAAAACGAATTACATGAGGAAACAAAATTAATTTGATCAATGTCGATTGGTTTCATACAGAATACATCTCTTGAAGCATCTACTTAGCTAAGTAGGAGTTTGCAGAGCTTGTGTTTAATATACAATGCCCTCATTCGGCTTCGCAATCAGAGTTTGCATAAACCAGTGATAACCGGTTGACTTTCAATGGACGCGCGATCTCCGGTAAGACTGAAGTTTTAAAGATTCGCACACGTAGACAATTGCGCTTATTTAGTCATATTTATCATGCCAGAATTTCTGTAGAAAAGACGTGTTAGGTTTCTACTATGCGTATTTGTTATGGAGTATGCCAAGAGTAAGGTATACATCAGAACAAGGA
The DNA here is from genome assembly GCA_030762175.1 of Metallyticus violacea. NCBI lineage: Eukaryota > Metazoa > Arthropoda > Insecta > Mantodea > Metallyticidae > Metallyticus > Metallyticus violacea. The sequence goes on from CM060839.1 coordinate 92,725,423, forward strand.
ATATTTATGCACAAAAGAAATAGTAAAACTACTGTAGGAGGGGATTTCGTGCTAAATTTCCCAGAGTAACATTTCCGTTTTTAAAAAGGTTAACCAAATTCATTGACAAGAAATCGAGACAAAAAACTGAGTCTTAATAGAAAGAAGATTGGTGAATAGGCCATCGATTAGAAATCTCTTCTCCAAAGCCTTTAACACGATTAGTCCAGCACGTTAGTGTATCTGTAGGCAGTGCGTATAAAGAAACTCAGCTGCTGTATTTCATTCATATAAATCTACTACTGCACTGAAATAAAGCCCGTGGAAGTGATGAAACAAAATATACGGGAGGCTAAATTGCGACAAAATCAGTTTCTCATTACGTAGTGGAATGAAGACAGAAAGAAAGTGAACTAGAACACTCGTGATATTATTTCAGCTTTTCAATAATTTATTTTCTTTATTTCCCTTCCGCTTCTCGCTAATGTCTTTAGGTTTATAACTTCCATCTAATGAATAAACCAGCAGCTACAAAAGGTGTGAAATACTCATAAAGACTAACTAAAAGTTCATAATGTCTTAAATATTGGATAAAACCAAACGTTGACAACTTCAATATAAAAGAAACTTTTTCTGCCTTATGTGCGACGAGTAAGTCTGAAGTGGTATAATATATATTTGGTACATACTGTCACAGTATGAAGGCATCCTAAGGAAAGGTAATAGTATAGCATTTTGAACAAATTCATGAGCCTATTGCGTTCTCGTTGTCGGTGTTAAATTTCGCTTCAACCGCTGCTTGTATTATTTTCTCATTGCCAAAGCTATTCGCATTTACCTGCATACAAAACCCCAAACGTTTGTTGTCATTTGTTTCTCATTTGCTGATTATATCCACTTGGACAATGCCACAAACTGCACTTGAAATTCCGTTTAAGATTGGCTGAAACTTTTTGATTGCAAGTTAGGGTAATGGGAGGATAAATATTTGGAATATCCTAGAGATAGGTTACCACATGACCATTTCAACAACTGCCCAAAAGAAGACATATTATAAAGGCCAAGCCTCCGGTGTTTTCCGTATCAGCGACCGTTTAGAAGTGTTTCCAAAAATAAAAGAACATGTTTTATATTCTAGGCACAAGTAACAAAGTTAAACTTCGAGTGCAAAAAGATTTTTTTTTTTCAATCTAATTGTACGCACTGTAAAACTATGTATTGTAAAGAATGCATTCTTAAATGATGTTTTGAAAAACAGTAAAGTTAACAAAATTCAAGCACCTTTCTCAGGAATACATTTTACTAGTAAAATTCCATAAAAAATAACATTAAAATTGAATGAAACGAACTGATTTGGTGTGCACTCATCAAAATTACACTGCCAAAATGAAAATTGGATATATAATTAGCAACCATGTGACAAATTTTTGAGAACCAAACTACAAATCAGAAACCTGTTTTGAGAAACGCAGGGGACATACATAAAAAAGAGGTCTGGGCATATGCGTGAAAACAGACTCAATATTAATAAGAATGCTTAAATCTTTTACTATTAAATAATTGAACGTGTGCCCAAATATTATCTAAATAGGTTCAGGACTTTAATATAAAAGTCTTTTTTTAAAATTAAGCAAAGTAGCAGCAATAATAATATTTTAACATAAATATGCACTATATTCCAGAAATTAATATAGTGGCTTTGTCAAATTAAAATGCTAAAAACTAGACAGTGAATAAGCATGTACAAGAATCAATTTTTTATCATTAATTAGATATGAAGGAAAATATATATTGAATAAAACAGTAGGCATTGGCCTTTTTTCCCTACCTAAGTTAACATTTACACTCACCATGAAATAAATGTAGAATAATCAAATAAAGTATTTTAATTTAGTGAAAATAGACACTTCACTTTTTGTACCATAAATGTGAAACATCAAATCCAAATTACCAGTGAAAGCACATTAAACGAAGACTGCTACTAAAGAAATACTCTTCTGTCTATAGGAGGAAAAAGAGGAATGTTTCAACTCTGCTTAAGGAAGAAAAGACGCTGATGTTTATGAATGTCAATTGCGTGGTGGTGCTGTTTAACCGATTTTCGAGTATCAGTACAGTATTCTAATGCACGTATTCAACAAGCTTTATGGATTCCACAAAAGAAACAAAAAGGGAGAAGCAAACAAACAGAAAAACCTGTGGACACAACAATATACGAAAAGGTTCTTTTTGGTGACAGAATGCTAAATGAAAAAAACAAACAACATAAATGTAACATTAGCGCTGGAGGCTGTAAAAACAGCCGGAGCGTGACCTCGGGTCTCTGAAAACTTTTGCCAGGAGAGACAAAGCGGATGGCAAGGGTTTGTTTCCAAAACACGTTCCGTGTCAGGGACTCTATTTCCTGTGACTACGGCGGGATTTGTGCAGCCGATCCCACGTCATGTTTAATGGCTCGGAATCCCAAACTAAATCTACCTCTACGTTAAAACCCTCCCCTCCCCACCCACATCTCCACCTCTTTCTCTGTCTCACACATTCTGATTCTGCTCTTTCTGCTGTTCCGGTGAAAACACAACAAGCCTAGGTAAACAATCGCATACCTAGCAAAGGTCAACATCTTTGTATGGCAAGTAACGACGTACATCAAATACAGTTGGTTAAAAGAGTAAATCCTTTAAATATCATACAGAAATTATGATCTGTTCTAACCTCAAACTATAACTGTTTCTGTCTTCTAATAGGTCGTCTGCTTGGTACAGATTAAGGCCGCATGCATACAGTTATCTCAGGGGTATAATAAGGACCAGCAGTGCAAAGTTCGATCACCCACTGATTTATCAATTTATTTTAATTGACATTTTTTTCTAATATCTATGTTGCTTTTAATTCCAACGTTTGATTAATTTGTTTTACGTCTGCACATAATACAATACCTGATTCGGCTAGTCGTAGACGGAGAGTTGGCGTTTATGTTTTCCTATTTATGGTTACAATACAGAATGTCAGATAAGTTACGCCGTATTTTTAAATTGTTATACTTTTCCTATTTAATACTGCATTTTGTTAAAACTGGTTCCATTACCCCCCACCCATTTATTCCGTTCCCCCCCCCCTTTTATTTCAGTTGAAATACCTCCTGTCATGAGTGTTGAAGAGCGTACTATAGTAGCAGTTCGATATGAGGTCTGGGGAACTGTGGTATGAGTAAAAGAGTGGTGGAGGACTGAACGTGGAATCAAATGCAAAACTGGATGGAAAAACAACTAAAAGTTGTCATAGGAAGCTACTAACAACAAGCAATGTCCACGATGTAAGGAAATCAGGAAGATCATAAACTTCGAGGTCACCAGATAATGTTGACGGAGTTCATGATATGTTCACTAAAAGCCCTAAGAAATCACTGCGTCAAGAAGCAAGTGAACGTGGTCTTTCACGTTACGCAGTTAACAAAAACCTCTCTTTTAGACTGTGGAGGCCACATAATGTGCAGCTATTGGTTCTGACACCTGTGACAGGCGACTGGAGTTGCAGAAATTTTCTTGGTTTGGAATGAGGATTGCGGTGACTTTTTTGAGAACATCTTGTGGACTGGTGAGATAGTTTCACATTGGTGGCTTTGTAAACAGGCACAACTGTCATTATCGGGCACCCGTAAACCCATATGAATGTGTCGAAAAAGCACAGGGGCGTCCGAAGGTGACAGTTATGGTATCACGTCATCCACAGATGTTGGTACTTTCTTTTTACGAAACATAATGAATGCCGAAAGATACCTGGAAATGCTCTGAGATCGATGTGTGGCCAGTAATTTCAGGGTGGAACAACCCACAGCTTCACTTTATGAAATGTGGAGCATCCGCACATTTTGCAACTGTTGTCCACGATTGACTACATGACCATATCCCTAGGTCTTTAGATTGGCGGACGTGGTGATTTAACGCCTTCATTTTTTTTTTTCTCTGGGGGTGGGCTAAGGAGGCAGTATACAAGAGAAAAAAAAACAGGATTTGGGTGAACTGGAAGCAACAATATCCGATGTGATAGAACTGTTCCATGAAACTTTTTGCAGGCAGCAGTAACCAGTTCCCTTAAGGAAAAGCATCGAAAATGCCGGGGCTTATGTACAAATTAAACAGGATGTCAAACAAAAACCCCAAGGACTGGTGTATATAATAATACTAATAATAATAATAATAATAATAATAATAATAATACTTCTAAACAAACTGGTTAATAAATAAATTATAACAATTTAAAAATAGGGAGTGACTTATAAACATTCTGTATATCATAAACGGAGATTAGGTGAGAAATATTACGCACATTCATTGGAAATGCTGCAGACGAAATCTAATTCGCCCCACTTTGAATCCAGCTTTGGGGAATTACATCGAAGTTAACAGAAGGTGGACTAACTGTGGAAACCGACCTCTTTTTTCTGCAGGGGGATATAATTTAATGCTCTATAAGATGTTCATTACCAACCATTCTCCCAAATGGCCATATTAGTATCTTCTATAGTCTGCAATTTTATGAATATAAATATTTGGTAACACATTGAGTAAGATAGCGTCTGCTAATTAATTTCTGTTAAATTGAATGTTTACGTTTATATTAACGTTCATCTGTGTTGGAATATTTTTTTTACTATTATATCCTTATCTATATACACTCTTATATATTTAATATATGTTATTCATTCAGTCAGAGTGTTATTAATTATTATTTTTGTTCTGATTTGCTCTTTCCAATAAAACACCAATACTTTATCTTATCTTCTATAGATGCTAAAAAAGTAGACCAGTTTCTAATGAATAGAATGTATATTATATATTTCGTATGTACCTTGATTTATTCCTGTCCCATTTTTATACAATTTGATTACCATCTTCTCAACTACAAAGGTCACTTAAAAAGTTTTCGGAATGACCCAAATATTGCAGCAGCAGTCCCGAAGCAGTTTTGTTATCAAAACGTTCCATTTTCCATAGAAACATTTGTGCAATAATATATTCATTGATCAAGAATCGCAGTAGCTACAGCTGTTCGTTCAAGTGCAGAAAAATGGCAAAAAAACCGAAATTCGTATATTATTAAGCAATTGGTAAAGAAATTTATGAGATATAACAAACACTAAGAGGTAATGCGCCATCATTTTCAACCGTTTCCAAGTGGCCGTGCCGCATAAAAGTTTGTTAGATGATCACGCAGCGTACAACCAAAAACTGTCACGACATCAGAAATGATCGATAACATGCACGACATGATCTAGAGGATTGCCGAATAAAGATGTCCGAAATTGCTGAAGCTATGGACATTTCAAGGGAACGCTCATGCCACATTTTGAGGGAAGAATTGTGCTTGAAAAAAATTATCTGTAAGATTGGTGCCACCCTGATGACTCAGAATCAAAAACGGATCATGATGCAAATCCCTCAGCAAAGTTTTCAGAGAGATCTCGCGGATCTGGATCAGGCGTAGGTTTTCTGGGATGCCAAGGGTCTACTGCTCATTGATTATTAACCTACTGGAACATCTGTCACTGGAGCGTGTTAGGCTAATCTTTTGAACGTATGGAAGACAACATCCGCGAGAAAAAACCGGGTTTATCAAAGAAGAAATCACCTTGCATCAAAACAAGTGTCTCACACTGTGTTGTTGCAATATATGTTTCCTAAATAGAAAGTTCCTTGGCGAAGAGACGTTTTCTCATGAAGAACTTAAATCATCAGCTAAGGTATCCGACTTTAGTGATGGGATAACGGCTTTGGAGCATCGATGTACAAAGTGCATTAGTATCAAGAGAGGCCATGTTTAAAAATAAGAATAATTTTAAAAAACTAAGTCATCATTTTATGCTTCACACCGAGAGATTTCCAAATGATCTTCGGTACATACCAGTAGTATAGTTGGGAAATCATATTACTTCATTAAAATTGTTGGTGCAATCCACAAGTTACGACCTAAAGTGGAAATTAAATTAAATTTTTATTTTATTTTATATTTCTTAAAATGCTTGCATATATGTTGTAAGAACAAACATAGCCATAGTTAATACATGAATTTATTCCATTTTTATTATGAATTTGTAATTGCTTAAACATTTAATTTAAGAAGGTTTGGAATCATAACTTTGAACAAATTTATTTTAAAAAAGTCGGCAGTTGTGACCGATAAAGTCAGGATGTTCGATGTTCTCCCGTTTCCCCTTGTAGTTTATTTCCCTTCTCTTCCTTTCCCCTCCCCTCTCTTCACCTCATTCAACAATCTTCTGATTAGCGGCCATAGATGCATTCTTGTGCCTGCCACGACTGCTTGTGCATCTGCCGCCCACTGGTGCAGATTGCCTGTATTCATCAGGTTTCGGACCGACGCTGTTTGATGTCCGGTAAGGGCGGCGAGCACGGGGGTCTGCATGCCACTGTAGCCTCCTTCACCCACACTGAGGCTGACACAACAGATGCCCCCAAAGTTTAAGAAGATATCGCTGTTACATCCTTCCCATTCAGACATAATTATTAAAGCCTTGTGTTTTTTAGTCGTTTTAAACTATTGAGGCGATGAGCACTGCAAGGAAGTGTTCCAGGTCTAAGTTTGGGGTATCCTGCCCAATATTTGGCACATGATACATCTCAGTCCGGCAGAAAGGTCCTATCAGCAATTGTGCCTTAACGTTTTGCTGTCTGTATGAAAGTGATAAGGGAGTAATTGTGTATAACACCTTAAATGCTTTAACTACAAGAAGAACTGGATTTTATTTTTATTTTACTTTTAAATAATCTAAAACCAACAACAAATTCATGAAATCACAAGAGTAGTGAAACAATAATTCTTTAATACAACAAAAGCATTTCCCTATTAAAGAAAAACCGCTTTATTCATAAATTATATTTAAAATTACGAACATGTAGCAGAAATAAAAATATAGCAAAAATGCATAGCAAAACCGACATGACCATTTCAACTGCCATGGAAGAATAATTGTTCCATAGATATCTATGTTACTTCTTGAAAAAAGAAATTTGGTCAAAACCGATGAACAATAAAATGTTTGAGGGGGTTCATTCGGGAGTAAATTAGCTCGAAAGATAAGTGAAGAAATGATGAACAGGACAAAAATGCTCAAGAGATTTAAAGATTAGCATGAGCCACTAAATAATTTTCTATGAGAGAGAATGCTCTAAAATCTTCGTTGTTGCCACAGTAGAGAAATTGATCCAAATCAATAGAGATCAGAAACTTGCCGAAAGGTTTCTCATTAATGATGAAAGGGTTGAGAAAACTGTACAAGACAGGTTCAATATGGGCTGGCCGATCATCACAAAGAACAGCGACAACGTCTTGTTGTTCATGAAGCTTTTCTGCACTTCTGATGAGACATGGACCCTACTGGCTGACACCCGAGGGAGCGCTTTGAGGACAGAAAATTTGCTAGGCTTCTGGTGGACCTCAAAAGGAACGATCCATTGTTAGCTTCTGCTGCATGGAGAAACGATCACTGTTCTTCGTCTAGCAACTTAAGCCGTTCAATCAATGCGAAACCAGGCACCATGTAAGATATCATTACATGCACTGAATGCTAAGATATTTCATCCTGTCCATACATCAGACATTTTTCCAAAAATTGCATTTACATGCTAATTTTACGTTGGAAGAGGTATATTGATTGATATGAAGCTCATTTTTCTTATAAAATTTGGTTAAATTTTTTTAGATCCTGAACAACTGAACGAACTTTCTTGGTTATCTCTTATTATTGCAATATACCTTTAACACATTACTAAGCTGCAAAAGTATCAGTTATTATTACATTATCTACTTTAATTTCCACTTGTATTCAATAGGTTAAAAAGCTACTTTTTACTAAAAATACACTTTCATAAACTCTGTACAAGTCTTAAATTTGTGACTACATCTATATCATCATCTGTTTCAGATATTCAAGGTGGTCTTTTCTAAGTGTGTGAAACAGCTGTTAATACTGCAAAGTTTTAGGCTCAAAGCATTCTTAAATCAGAATATCTGACCCAAGTTTATCTGGGTTTTCTATTCGCTGGCGTTTTCTATTGTCCTAAAATGACGAATATTAGCAGGCATAGAAGCCAATTGGTTATGAGCATATTTGTGTCGTTATTAATAATTTTTTTTTTCCATTTTAGCACTAGAGTGTTAAAAGTAGGATTTATACTACTGTTTTATTATATTCAATTTATTTTAGTTTCACTGCATTGCTTTATAAGTGCAATTCATATTCGAATATGGCATTAGTGTAAACCCATTACATATGGATTCACTTTTATGCAGAATTTTACTGCTTAGGCATATTTTTAAATTTTAATACTATTTTTTTTAATCTTGCTATCTATTTGTTTGCTCCTCACTTTCCAAGGGACAGTGGTCATAGCAATCAGTGACATGCCGGAGTAAACAATTTAAGAGAACGCCTAAGTGAAAAGGTGGACTTTTTAGTTTTTGCTGTTAAAATTGCTTTGAACTCCGGCGAACATCCCTGAGAAGTTTCAGAAGCATGTTTTTTTGGAACAGTTGCTTAAGCAGTCATTTTTAAATACCTGCACTCTTTATATCTTCAATTTTTGGCCATTAACTTTTAGGTATCCAACATTTCAAACCGTTTTTCTCCTTTAGTATGCATGTCTGCGCTTAAAACTAATCTTTTACAACAACTTTTTATATACATGCACGGAAATTTTCGAGACATTCTATAGGTGTTTGCTTCGTAAATATTAGAATGCATTTTTCTGTAAAGATAAAAGTATTTTTAAAATGTATAGTGAATTCCTATTTTAACCACGATCTTGCACTTAAGTGCATATTTCATTTTTTTTTTAATAACCAAGGTCATCATTCAAAATGTATGGTAACTTTCACTTAACATAATATTTAGAACACATTTGCAAAGTTTTGCAGAACTATTAAACTTTTTTTCAATTTTTCAACTTTTAAGGAAATTTATTAAAAATAGTTTTGAATAAAAATAATTTGAATAAAATTTAAAATCAATAGTTGAATATTGACATTAAAGTACGTTTTTACAAGTCTAGGCATTATGTGTCAGAAACCTAACATCTTTTAAGTTTTACCATTCAAAATTTCACTTCGGTGTCCTTTTAAAATTCAAGTGTCTATTACGGGAAGACATTTTGAACGTGAATTGCAATGTGTGAATAAAAATGTATTTAAATGCTGCAGGTGCAGCAAAAGGTAAATATTTTAGACATTGTATTTAAAAATCAAGTTTTAATAACGTTTATAATTCATTTAGTGCAAAAATTTAGCGTTGCATGTTCACATTACAATTTATTCTTGTATATAAGAATAAGTGCAGTGCAGTGACTTAGGGAATTTGGTAAAAGGACCAATCTGGCACGCGTACATTTGTAAATAGAGATCGAAATAAAAGAATAGCGGATTTCTTATATAATGTAGTAGGTGCATAAGTAACACTATTGTATAAAATACATTTTTCTTTAAGTTTCTTAAACTATTCATTTACCATAAAATGTTAGTAAACCTTTTGGAACTGAAGAATATAATGATTACATTATTTTTTCAATCTATATTTCAATTGAAGAGATGAGAACACATTTTGTTATAGTAAATATGGCGTTTGGAATAACCATAAAATTTAAAATTCTTTCTGCTTTAGCATAAAATGAAGATAAAAGAGTTAACTTCGTCTAGACTACAGGATCAAATAGACGGTTGCAGTACAAAACAACTTTAGGATTCTCTAATACTGGAAGCTGTTCAGTCAGCTATGAGAATATAGAGAATAATAGAACTAAGGGCAGACTTGGCAAACGCTTGCTGCGAGAGATAACGTCACTTTTTGTAGCTGCAGATACCATAAAGGCATACCACTTTTGTGACCGTAAGTAGTGCTTTTGAGGTAATTACGAAAAGTGCCTGCATCATAATGAAAAATAAAGAACAAAAAATATGCCGCAAGTAGTTTCTGACAATTACGAAACATGACTAATTAGGAAAAATATTTAAGGAATGTAAAATGAGCTATTTAAAACTAAAATCCTGTACAACTGAAAAAAAATTGTATAATTAACAAAACTTATGAAAGTTATTTTAATTAAACTTAGGAAAATATTTAAACGGTATTAACATATAGAAATAAAGTGCAAATTTTAAATACACCATCCCAGATTTTTTATCTTCGGTCTATAGAAACTTTTAACTGTGTAATTATAGAATAATTTAGCATCTGCAAGCACCTGGTGCGTTATTTAGGTTTTTTATATGCAAAAATGAATTTGCAGGATAAATACGTGCTAGATTCCGCTTTTTGTCAATTTCCTGTTCATGCAGAGCTTTAGTCCTTAATTTGAGGAAAAATTTGTAAGTAGCACGCCACAATTGCACATTTATAATCTTATTTCAGCAAAACTTTTTTTACGAATCGCATTAGACTGCTGTGCATACATCCAGTGACCCATTTTTTCAGACTGTTGATGGGTAATTGAAGTTTCACAGCTCCTGAGCGGGCATCTGATATTTTAGATATATTCTTAGGCGCTAAGGATGATTCCTAAAATATTTTATACACGAAACATTATCAATTCAAAGGTTTAATACTGGGTCTGTCTTAGTTTTGTCGTCCGTTTTACAGCAGCAGGTTGGTCGGCAGTCAGAGAGGTAACTTCGAGGAAGCGGATACAATACACACGAAGCTGATTCAAGTGATCGCATTTATAACGAAAATAAGCACAGGAAGATGGGAAATGTTGTTCTGCTATACTTCTAGCACATTTTTTAGAAAACTACCATGTCAGTTCTTGTTGGAAATGCTCAGATTGGATTCAATATCAGTCACAAAGTCTTTGAACAATTCTTGCTTAAATACACTAATACAATAAGTAGAAGATGAACTGACAAAAAGTAGTCTGATATAATCTTTGTTGCCTTGAACCCGTGGTTGAAATCAGTACCCGTATTGCTAAGACCGCGGTAAAAATAAGGTTTGAGCCAAAACACCAATAGCAATTCTATCCTGGACAAAAATAAGTTAGGAAATTGGTCTTAGGTCCAAGGTCCAAATCTCTCCTAAAATTGGAAGAAGACAAATAAGGAAAGTATTTGCGCTTATTAGTGAACATGGTCACTTGAGAAAACATCTGACTCTATAAAGATGAACCCAATTGTAGAATGTGCAAACAGAACGAGGAAACTGCCTCGCATATCCTGCTTGGTTGTCCATTGCTGCTAAGAAAGTGATTTACTCTTTCTTTAACTAAGGAAGATCCAGGAATTGAATCTAAAATAACAAATACTGGGCGATTTTTCCTTCATGGGAACGTTCCATGTGCAGATGGTCACAGTTGATCGAACTCTGCAGTTTTCGTCTCTTTCCCACGCTTGAAAACCGGCAGGCCAGGGAGGGGAGGTTAGTACGAGTATAACTCTAGGAACGTAAGGGGTGTGTTGTGCATTAAGTATTAATTAGGCGCCTTAATACAGTGTATTAATTACGTAACTATGGCTAAATTGTCATTCTATTCCTCAAAGATTATTTTTTTAAGATTCGTACCTGCGTACAGAATCGGCTCGTGATTTATGGAGTTTGTAAAAGATATACCCCCTAACGGAAAGTATTCTTGATAAAAGATTACAGGCTGCATATGCTCCAAGAAGAAACGTTAGATAATATTGGCCATGCTGTGAAATGTTCCCCTAAAAACCACTTCGACGTCTTTATCAGCAAATAGGAATTCTCTATTCCTCTGTTCCAACAGCTACAAAGCTACTGATGTTGAAAAGCTATAAAATTACTGTAATGCAAGAGCTTAAACCGGGTGACTCTGCATCCAGGAGTAGCTTTTGTGAATATATTTTGAATAGTGTCATGGAGGAGAAATTAATCCTAATCTAATGTTCTTTACGGACAAATCTTGATGTTAATTCACAAAATAACCGAAACTGGAGTTCAGAAAAATCCTTACTGGCTTCACTACGAACCCTTGCATGATCAAAAAATAGACTTTTTTTAATGGTGTTTAACGCCCGTTTTTACTACAGAGGCACCGCAGGCGGTGGACACATGAGATGAAATGATATATTGGGAAAGGATTTTTTTTTTTTTTTTAAGAAAGAAGCGTTTCAGGTCTAAGTTTAGAGTGCCTCCCCGGCATTTGATATTTATGAGGACTGAGAAAAACCTGAAAAAAATAACTCCTAGTCAGGGAGGACGGTCCAGGTGGAATTCGAACCCCAGACCTCCCGCTCATGTGTATGCGCCTTAACGACCTCGGCCACCCGTGGCGGTGCGATAGAAGTATGATGCACCATTAGCGGGGAGATAATAATAGGCCCCTGTTTTTTTAAAGAAACAATTAATAGTGATAGTATGTGCAGAATATTTTGCAACGCTGTTCTGTGAATTAATTGTGAGGTAACGTAGGTTCGCGACTTTCCAACAGGACTCGGCAACCCTTTGCGTGCAATTCATGAAACATTCGAAGATAGAATCATCACTAACAACATATGTGCCCCTCAGTCCCCCAATTTAATGCCTTTGGAGTGCACTGAAGGCAAATGTGTACAAGACACACTAGACGAACTGAAAAATAACATTCCTAAAGAAATGAAGAAACATTTCTCAAAGGAAACTACAGAGGGTAACCGTTAATTTCATAAGCTGACATCAGAAATGTATGGAAGGGAGGCAGTTCCAGCATCTTCTTGCTTGATAACGGTGAGTAAATGTATCTTTTAAGTGTTTAATGTTAGTAGTAACTTGTGACAGTCACTGCGGTACCTGCTTGAACCGACTGTCCGGCCGTTATGCGTGGAGCGGTCCCGCGAAGGAAAAATCGTTCATTATTGTTGTTGTTATTATTATTGTTATTATTAATTAGCAAACAATTGTTTTTTTCATATTCCTTCGAAAGTTTAAAATCATTAAAAACCTTACTATTTTCTTCTTTACGCTGAGTGTTGCTAATGTAGGTAGGAGAAAGGCTAAATTTTGATGATAGCCTGTCTTGCCAAAGTCTTAAATACATTTTAAGCACGTTTTTTTTTTTTTTTTTAATGACTAGCATCATTTTTATCGGTTTATGTCATTCAAAATATTTATTTTCACAAATAATAAATTTACGCAATAAAAAAAATGAGTGAACAGTTTTCACACAATAACAATTTTTAAAGCTCTATTTAAAGTAATGGAGTGACAGAATGGAATATATACTAGGAAAGTCAGCTATCAAGGCCGTTTGATTTGGTTTATTTACGACGCTCTTTAACATCTCAGGTCATCAGCGTCCCATTCAATTCAGCGCGTGAAACGGCCGACAAATTTTGCTCAGAGGCATCTTCTTTCAGACTTGAGGTTCTTTTTCATACCGTAAATGTACGACACGGTACCCAGGGCTTTACTTCCCTTCCGAAGGAAGCGATACTTAGAAGTTTTACGCCCGAAAAAATCCATCGATCCTGGCCGGGTTTGAAACCGCGTTCTTGGGTCTACGAGGCAATTATGGTTACCATTAGACCACCAGGACCGATTGGCAGACAGTAACTCTAATAACCTAAGTACATTAGAACTTTTTAAAGTTTAAAAATAAATGGTTTGATTAGCCTTAGGTAGCGAGCAAGTGTTAGTGTATAGGAAATTGGAAAACTTTTAACACTAATACATTGTCACGATGGTAGCGTTACAAGCAGGTGGTGTTATGTAGTTCAGTTATTTTACTTCCACATTGAAGGTTTACCCCATATTGGGAGTTGAACTTTTGGAAAAGCATGGCGTTTTCTTTTCTAATAAGAATGTTTTTATTAAAGGGCGTAATACAGTTCTCACTTTCTGTTCACCTATACATTTGCAATCGCGGCAAGGGGTGTTACGAGGAAAAGAATAATTCGTAAAGAAAATTTATTTAACGCACAAGATGGTGTTTTGGTACTTCTCAAATACATCGTGATTTGAATTTTGTAAAACGGTCAGCTTATTTGCAACGAGAGGTGGACACTGTGAGGAGTTTACTTAACTTGGGGATGAGGCTAGGATAGGTTTAGGAAGCGAGCAAGCGTTGTTGTTTATTAGCAATGCGTTTGTAACTGCAATAGTATTGTTTTAGACGTTATTACACATCAGATATCCTATATAATAATAGTGACAACACTGATGTTACAAAAGTGGAAGCTTTTTACATGGAATTCTACTGTATGGCGCTTTAAAAGAAAAGTGTTCTGCGGCCAATGATGTTCAGTAACATTGGTGTTAACTTTTTGAATTAAAATTAATTAACAAGACAAAATGAATATGCATTAAAATATAATTAAAATGTTATCAATCTTACAGAATAATATATTAATAAAATAAAACTTTGAAGAAAAATAACCACTGTAGTTAAAATAATCCACAATACCCGTTAGTTTGCTCCAAAAAGTATTACTTTGTGCATTCCTTTTACTAATTAAAACTGTAAGAAATATTTTATATAAAGTTGAAAAATTCAATTATAGTAGTATTTGTACATACATCGCTCATTATCCAAAGTTTCTATAAAAACATATTTCTAAGCCCAGTGTTAAAAAATTTACGTTTTACTCTATAACCTTTTAAAACTTAACCTCACTTACAGGGACTGCTGTCTTTATAAGTGAGAATATGAACAATAAGCACTAATGCTTGCATAAGTGATACTTAAAGCTATGATACATACATATGCTCCAATTTCTTGTTTATTTAACATTTTGTGGCAATTCCATAAGTTAAAAGTGTTCAATGTTCATTTAAAATTGCAATATGAAAAGAGAAAACTTAGTAATTAAACATATTTGAAAGAAAGCAGAGTGTCCTTTCAGTCTCTTGTGTAAGTAGCTATAAAAATTATTAAACAGCTGTAATTACATAATCTAGAGGTGCTTAATACAACTGTAGTAAACATTCTTTATGAGCTTGTACTTTGTAGTAGAAAAAAGAGCATTACTAATATTAATGTTATTACTTGAATTTCATCTATTTGAACATAAACATGCTTTTACGTATGTTAATGCAAACTAATTACAGTAGTTTTAGTGCAAACAAAAACAGATATAAATGTAAAATGTCAATTAACATATATATAATGAGATTTCTTAAAAAAAAAAAAAAAAAAAAAAAAAAAAAAAAAAAAAACAGTCATACAATAATTTACAAAGCAATTTCGGTACTTTCCATTTTACCATTTATTTAAATATTCATCTAGAGTATAGAAACTATCCTCTGTTAACACTTGTTGTTTTAGTTCTCTTTTAACCATATTGATCTACTATATAATTTTGGCCATTTATTGCGTGAGTGAAAAGCTACAAAGGTGAACTTAATCTTGTAAAACTCAATTCTATGGGCCTGTAAGTGAAAGTTATTATTTACTCTAGTTTGATAAGTGTGAAGTTGGCTATCTGCTATAGTTTTGGTTCTTAAAAGCATTATAAAAACGAATAAGAAATGAATGTAACGTTAAAATCATTACTTTTTAAAATGCCTCTCTAAATGAATCCTTTGGATTTAGGTATAAAATTATCCTGTTATTCTTTTCTGTAAAGTAAATATTTTGTTTATACAGTTACATGGAATACAGACATTTTCTATTCTTTCTGGCGGCCTAATTAGAACATTGCAGCTGCTTTAATGAAACACTACAGAAAAATCGAATTCTATGTATACTACATATTAAATATAAACATGCTGGTATCTCACTAGGTTTCCCGTAAACCCTCCAAAGCGAAAACAACAGCAATTCACTCCATTTAAAACGAATTAGCTGAAGTGGCCGCTTGGATTCCCCGTGTTATCTGAGAAATCGATCCACTTGCAAAGCAGAGAATGGAATGAGGCACTTACCTTCGGACAGAGCGGGTAAGATTACAGCTACTGTAGTTGGCACCAGCAGAAACCACCGCAGTAACGAGATCTCCATGTCTTCTATCCCGGCGAAATGTCAGTGCAAAGTTCTAGGTTACTAAGCAACACAAACATAAAAAGGTTCCGTGGCTCAATAACCTTGCTACGCGAGGGTTGCTACTTGAGTCTGTCTTCTGTTTACGTCTCAAAGACACCATAAAAGAGTTTATTATATCTCTCTACTAATGCCATTCACGGAGAGACCCATTAAACTGTATACGATATATTTTAAGGAACATGTATAGCCCAACAACACAACGTCTTGGCTAGTGAAGTATATTACACTAAACTGCCGGCTTAGGGTAATAAACCCTTTCTAAGTACATATTCCGTGTATAATCTAATCAACACTTGTTTGTTAACACTCGTATTAATCTGCAGGTCACGTTCGTCTTTTCACCGAGGCCGCCATCACGATATAAACAGTATGACAACTTCAATACCAGCGTGGTGAAAACTAAGCAACCGTCCATCTTGTGCTATCTCTCTCCACACCTGCACGGGGCTAATGATCCGAGTTTTGTCTTGCACACGCCTTCTATTAATTACGGACAGAAAAGAAGTGCTGCACAGCAAACAGCTGGGTGTCTAATGAAAGAGGCTGAATCGCGCACAGAAGAGACCCGCCCCTATAGACGGCACGCCGGTCCGTGGCAGACTGGCCGACTCCCCTGTCGAGCCAGCCGTAGTATCCTGACGGCTGAGGGTCCTTTACTGCCTGCCCGCGCGCGCGCCGCGAATCCGGGCGGGCATGATGGGAAGCGGGGGTGGCAGGGTGGCTTAGCGGCGCACCCCACACCCCTTGGTCACAAGTTTCTTCTTCCATACTCGACTTTGCCGTTCCCAGATTATAAATACTTTGTTTCCAGGTGAAAATAGTTACAAAACAGTTTTAGGTACGTGCAGAGGCAGTATTAGTCTGGAGCAAGTTCTAGACTTTCCACTTTCAAACAAATTACTGATACTTTATTAGAATTAAATCAACAATCTTATTTCAGAAATAAAATTTATAATAATTTTCTACTAATTTGGAAAAATATTTATTTCTGAATGGAATGCTGCTTTATTAAAAGTTAGGTCACAAAAGCGTCATTACACAATATTGCATCAGGCATGTTCATAAAATTTGTTTTAACTAAATGCAATATTCCATTAAATAAATATTCAGTTATACATGAAAAATTGTCTTCTCTCTCTCTCTCTCTCTCTCTCTCTCTCTCTCTCTCTCTCTCCAGTTTCAATGAATACAATGGTTCAAATTAATTACTACTTCCTTATTAGTCAATATTTTTTTATCTTTTCTGGCTTTGATGATATACTTCTTTTGATGATATGCTTTTTTTGAGTAGTATTTAACGCCCATTTTCACTACTGAGGCACCACAGACGGTGGACACTGATGATACATGAAATGAAATGATATATTGTGAAATGATATTTTTTTAAGGAAGGAAACGTTCCAGGCCTAAGTTTAGGGTACCTCCCCGGCATTTGCCAGTTATGAGTACTGTGGAAAACCTGGAAAAACCCCCAGTCAAGGAGGACGGTCCTGGCGGGATTCGAACCCCAGACCTCCCGCTCACTAGTCCATGCCTTAACGACCTCGGCCACCCGTGGCGGTGATATACTTCTTGCAACCACAACTTTAACCACATTCATCTTACATTGGTATATATTTAATGTGCCATGAGCTATATATAAATCTCCATTTCCGTGTACGTCATTTGTTCCCCACGAAGGCAGTTCTGCACATCTCTTCAGCGATTACCCCGCTATTTTTCAGAGTTGCCAACGTGGCCCAGGTTTAAGGTGCGGAGGTCTGGGGTTCGAATCCCGACAGGACCGCTCTCCCTAACTGAGATTTTTCCAGGTTTTCCTCAGTCCTCATACATGGCAAATGCCGGGGAGGTATCCTAAATTTAGGTCTGGAGCTTTTTCTTTTTCAAAAATCCTTTCCCAATATATGATTTCATCTCATGTATCATCAGTGTCCGCCGGCTGTGGTGCCTTTGTAGTAAAAACGGGCGTTACCGCTATTAAAAAAAAAAACATGTATAGTATCCAATGTGTGATTTCCATTTTCATTTAATTGTAGTTTCTTATAGTATTTTTTCCTTAATATTAGTGATATTTTATCTATTTAAGCCTTACCTTGTATTTCACTTTTTAAATTTTTAAATGTTTGACTAAGTCTTTGAAAAATACGTAGCATTATATCATGCTCTAATCTTTTCTAGTCAAATTTCTCTTTATTGCTCTCTTCTTTTTATAGTCCACCAATTCCTCTCGCGACTTGACTTACAAGGCTAACAAGATATCCAGTAATGTTCCATCCCTGAGACAGGTGTGTACATGACGTATTCTTCAATAAACAACGATAAGCGAAAATAAGGAAGGGATAATTTCCCTGGCGGTGGCCATGTCATCAGCTTCTTAGAAAACCTAACCTATAAAAAATAACTCACAGCTTTTCCATTTTTCAAACGAAACCCTGTTCTAAATGGTTCAAAGTTTCTACGATCTAAAGAGTCAAACGAAGGAAAATATTGAAGGTTTTTGTTATTTGACTTCATATCACTGATTTAGTAGCGAACTGTGTTTAATGCATCGGGCTTACCTCAGTCACTACACGCCTCGCCAATGACAAGGGGTTAGCGCCCGCCCCCTCTGTGGACATTTAGGGAACTGCCACTCCTCCAGGAGGTGGACAAGCCCGACTGATGAATTATGGCGGTTTTCATGATTAAACGTTGTAGGAAGGAAGGCACAAGGTCACAGGTTCAAGTCTAGACTGGCTTAATGTATAATATACTTTAATGTGTTCATTTATTGTTTTTACTGTACTTTTTTTTTTTTTTTTGAATAGTGTTTAACGTCTGTTTTTACTACTGAGGCATCACATGCGGTGACACTGATGATACATGAAATGAAATTATATATTGGGAAAAGATTTTTTTTGTTAAAGGAAGGAAACGTTCCGGGCCTAAGTTTAGGGTACCTCCCCGGCATTTGCCATTTATGAGGACTGAGGAAAACCTGGAAAAAACCTCAGCCAGGGAGGACGGTCCTGGCGGGATTCGAACCCCAGGCCTCCCGCTCACGAGTCCCTCCCTTAATGACATCGGCCATCCCTGGCGGTTTACTGTACTTCGTCGTGTTCTTTCTCTATATATACATAAGAAAAAAATAGTCTTGGATGCCTAGTTGTGGTGCTGCAGGCTTTGATTCGAAAGCATCAAATGTGTTCTATGGATAGTCAATAGAAATGAAAACAAAATGTATTATCTTAAAACTTGTATTTATTCTGTCAAATAAAAGACATTGCTTCCGTCTATATTTAAAATGAGCCGCCAGTTGATTATGGTGCATGAAACGACAAGCCATTTCGCTTCTTTAAAAAGCCAACGTGACACGTAATTTATTTACGTTCAAGTACAGTAACCGTTTATATATCTCACCTACTGTAGCCTCACCACTTTAACACGTGAATGACATTGTGTTGGATTGAAGTATAGCCTGTTATGACTGCGCCTCCGTCATTGACAATGAACGTCGTGTCGCAACGTACGTAAGATGTTGATCCATATCGACATTCGTTCACACTCTCAAAATATTTAGTGTGTCAATCTCTCTTTCTATTCTTTTAATTCTTTACACACTTTTTCCGCACCTGTAGGTAAGGACGGAGCATGAATTATCCGTACTTCAACCCTGCTCAAGGCCGTTTATGCCGTTCCCAAAGAAGATGAGCGTCACAGTGGAGTCCTCCCCACTCTAAGAAGTACCGCGTTCACATCAGACGCCGGTACAAGTCACTGTCACATCGCACACAGCACCACCCACCTCTCCTAGCTCTTATGAACCTGTAGCAGAAACAACGGAATGAAATGAAATGGGAGAGCGGAAAATTCCTGGAAAGGAAAGCTTCATCTCAGCATTCACTAAGCGACCGGGAAAACCACATAAATATATATAAACAAGTTCAGGATGGCCGGCCCAATATTTTGATACACTAACGTGGTGTAGTCAAGAATTAGAAACTCATATTGAATCTAGATGACAAAATAATGATATAGATAGAGTAATTGCATTTTTGTATTAAGGACCTGATTCCCTGGAATTCCAGTAGCCTGCTACAGATGCACCGGAACTGATGTATTCAAGGTGGAAATATTGTATTTGTTTAATTATATTAGAACTTAGATAAAGGTGATAGTACAAAACCATTTATATTTTATTTATATATTTTTTGTAATTGTAAGGGAGCATACTTACTCAAAATGACCTGGGCCAGATAGGAGCACATCCCCTGGTAGTATTTATTTGTATTTTTTGTATTTGCTCTTAGCATATTAATAAGTCTAATTCGTTCATTGAATCTAGAGAGAAATGTTAAAGTCTGTTTAGTAGAGCAAATGCGTCAGTTGTAAACATTTAAGAACAAAACATTAATTAAACATTAAATGTTTGTAATTAAACATTTTAGAACTATATTTTATACAAATGTTTAAACGGTAATTTATTTGAACTGTTAGGTATACTTGCATTTTTTTATGTCACACTTTGCAAACGCTTCTATGGCAAAACTGGAAGCCAATATCTCATCATTTACGCCATCTACGCCAGGCTTGAGGTTTCTTTTTCGTGCCGTAAATCTAAGATTTATTTACTTACCTTTCGAAGGAAGCCATATTTAGGATTTTTACGCCCCGCGATCTTATGTCTATAAGACAAGTATTGTTACCACTAGACTAGCAGATCGACTCATCATCGGTGATGTTTTATTTAAATATGGATATGGAAAAACAAATAAACGTTACTTTAATGCTATGGGAAATACTTATGCTTAATAATACATCTGTTATTTGCAAATAACTAAACTGTATTGTGGTAGAGTCCAGAATAATAATGTTATTCATGTTAACAACAAGACTGGCATTTCTTATAAATATTTTAATCCAAAATACAGAGGCATAATTGTTCAAAGAATCAGGTCAAACCTGCAATTTAATTGCAACAAACTCGGATAGTAGTTACGTCTCAGAGTGTGACTTCAGAGCAGTTAGTTCCTGGTTTTTAAGACCGTAGCAGCTTTAATCAAGCATCTGCCACAGGTAGAAATTTGCACTAAGGCCTTCAGAAAGGCATTTGATCTGTGACTACCAATAAACAAGGTAGAACAGATTATGAGAAGAGGATTAAACCAGTCCATTGTAAATAAAGAATTAGCAATTAGAGGATCGAAAAGGTTTTCAAGAGAGTAACCTGTTCACCGAACATGTCAGTGACTGTACGTCTGGTAATCGACGTCCCTTTACTGCTGGAGCTGTTATGTTTTGGGCAGACGTGTCCTTAGGCTGACGGACCGAACGTTATGTAATCAATGGATCACTAACAGATCAAAGGTATGCAGAGCAGATTGTGACAGAGCATTTCAAACAGCATGCTATTGTTCAAGATAATTTCAATTTTTCTTAATGATAATGCGCGCTCATATTGATCTGCAGTACCCTGAAAGCCCTAAAATATCTGCATATCATTAGTTCGTTACTTTCATCTCGCTTTCCAGATCTAATTTAATACTTTTGGGATTTTACTTCAGATTTTGTAATAATCTACCATACTTTTCTACCTTGAGAAATCTTGCAGGGACATAATACTGTTCTAATAAAATAATCTTGGAAAGAAAACTTTCTATTCGTGTAATACAAAGTGTCAATTTTATTTTACGTATAAGAAAGAGTATATAAATGTATCCATTTTTCTCTATATATAATATTTTCTTTCTATTTCATAATATTATTTGGAAATATCATGTAAGCTAAAATTTTATGGGAATATGTGCACAACGAAAAATCATATTCGGGGTACAAAATGGCTCCTTAGCTATACGTCATAGAAATCGAACACTATTATATCGTGGAGGAGTAAAAGCATTATTCTTTTTTGTGATCGTAGGGACTGAACCTTCTAAAATCTACAGCAGAGGAGGGTAAGAAATGGATGAAAAACGGAAGCCTGAACACTGGAGTGAGAAGAGACAGGGAAACAGCGAATCCTTGCAATTCAGTATTGATGAAATTGCCGTAGAATTCAATATGACTGATGGCTCAGCGCAAAAAGTATCTATGACTGTCTCGGGGTGTACGGAAACGTGAAGCAGATAACAAGAGTGAGAGGCAGGCAATTTGTCAGAAGCACTTGCACGTGAAGAAAATTAGTTTTTTCTCCATCGAATTGTGACAATAGACAAGTCATTATGAACCAGAGAGTAACAGACAATTATGTACTGAACGCACCCGTCACTCTGGTCAAGGAAAAAAGTCAGTGTTGAGAAATCCATTCGGACAGTGTTTTTGGGGTGTCTCTCTCTGGAAAAGGATTACACCGCGACTAGTACTCGATACAGTGGCATGCTGGTGAATAAGTTTAAGCCCGCTATATGACGTAAGCGTAAGGGATTTCTCTCAAAAGGTGTGCTGGTGCTTCAAAACAATGTCTGGCGCCATACGGCTGTGCAGACAGTGAATATTGAAAATTATCTAATGTTGGAGATTTAGAAACACCTATCATACATTTCGGATTTGGTGCTATCTGACTTTCAGTTTATTAAATCTGTATAGTAACATTTGTATGTCAGAAGTTTGAAGATGACAAGTTAATTGAGGCGGTAAACATTTGTTAGGGATCATATAAAATATACGTGTTTCTTGAGATCATCCGTAAGCTTATGGACAGATAAACCAAGTGTATTGCGAAGCCATTTGAAAAATAAAGCACAGTTAGTAAAGCAACTATTATAAAATTCCTGTTATTTAATGACTTCCCTCGAAGTTACATTTAAGAAAAATCAATGTATGATCATATAACTAGCTCAAATTGCAATGTTTCTATTCATGTTATGTAGTTTATTAGTGATACAAAGCTTCCAAAACATAACTAACAGTTATTTTTTCATGTAATTAGGATGCACACAAAAGACTCTGTTTTGTCCTTTTGCTTTCCACTGTGAGCCAAGAAAGCCAAAGTTCCTTCAATTACGCAACATCGTAATGGAGACAAACAGAATGATGCAAATATTTTTTTTTTTTCACACTGTCCCTAACTCGGCCAGGATCGATGGATTTTTTCGGGCGTAAAAATCCTAAGTGTGACTTCCTTCAGAAGGGAAGTAAAGCTGTGGGTCCCGTGTCGTAGATTTACGGCACGATAAAGAACCTCAAGCCTGAAAGAAGAGGGCTGAGGTGTTAAGAGCGTCGGTAAATAAACCAAATAAATAAATAAATAAATAAAAATAAAGCAGTTCCTAATTTCATTATTAGCACGAATTAAATGTTCATAGCCAACAGAAACATTAGCTTTCATTTCATTGGAAAATAAAGTTCTTTTTATAAGCATGAAGGGTGAAAGTGAAATAACTGTGCAAATATAAAGGCAGATAGAGTACACGAAATCTAGTAGAAAACCTATACTACATTTTGTGAGTAAACCCACGCTTAATTACAATACATACTTTGAAAGTTTCATCAGCCCGGCAACGTCGCTAAAGGTTTAATCTTCATTGCCATACCTGATACAGAACTCGCACTGAATATCAACAAACAGAAAACAAAAGACTGGTAGGAAGCACATACCTCACTAACTCTCGTATTATCGATACAAGAACATGAGTGCAGGTGTACCAACCCCCTGCCTGCGATGTTGGCATTTTATCCATAATGTGGCTTCAAAGAAGAGATGCTTTAAATTTAATTTACGCAAAAACTACTCATTCTATTGAAATAGACAGAGGAATAAACTTCTTTATTATATCCTCTATCTATATGGACGAAATTCCTACAATACGCTAACTTTTCAAACAACTTTTTTGTTTTATGTATTACTGTTAACGTAGAAAACAGGATTGCTGATAAATGTGAACACTGTCGAATCAGATAGGTTGGATATGTTTTTAGTTTACCATTTTTTTGAGGGCATTCACTTTTTGGTCTGTATTACAATTGTACCGTCTACCTTGTTAGTTTACATATTCTTCCGCTGAGCGGCGCTATTGCACGAGGGAAAAGTCGATTAGAAAAATATTTGTGTGCACATTGTTTGTACATTGAAATAATTGTTCATTATTGATGATGATGTCTAAGAATTAACTGCCTGCTTATCAACTCATGACTGTATTTTCTTCGTAGCGAAATTATTTGAACGACAAAAAAATATGTAGTTGCCGGGGGAAGAACTTTATGCATATTTCAAAAAGCTTAAAATTTATTTTAATAGTTGTCTCAGTGTTTTTTCACATTTAACCGATAATTGCCTTGACTTGAACAAAATTAATTTGAAATTTTTACTATGGTACAATACTGCCATAACCTAAAAGGTGTAAGCCAGCAAGAACTAATTAAATATACCACCACTGTCTGCAAAAATATATGACATATTGACGTTTTCCGTCAATACAATAATTATATTACATATATGTTTATGTATCTTCATTTACGAGGGTAGGTACATAAGTTTGCGGCCTTACCATTTTCCACGTTTAATAAAGACAAAAACTATATTTCGCTTTTCAGTATAACTACTCTTTATTGTAATACACTTCTCACATCTTTGAATTAACATTTCATCCCCTCCCCCTTCTTCAGCTTTGAGAAGAGGAAATAGTCACTGGGAGCTAGATCTGGGCTGTAGGATGGATGATCGATCTCCTTGAAGCCACATTTCTTCACAGATTCCTTTGCAACAAGGGTTGTGTGCACAGGCGCGTTGTCCTGAAGAAGGCGCACACCACCACTCAGCTTTCCTCGCCTTTTCTCTTTGATTGAAGCACGTAGTCTGTGCAGTAGGCCAGCATAGCATCCCCCATTTTACTGTAGTATTCCTCTCCTTTAAGTCAATGAAGAGCATTCCTTCACAGTCCCAAAAGATTGTGGCCATGATCTTGTTGGTTGACTGAGTGACCTTGACCTTTAGAGGTGGTGCTCTATCACTCCATTGATTCTCTTTTGGACAAGGAATCATAGTAGAGGACCATAGTTTCATCTGCTGTAATAATGGTGTACACAAATTCTCTCTCGTTGTCACGGTAGAGATCCAAAAATGCCTAACATCAGATGAGTCATTGCTGCTTTTGGATTGAGGAAAGAAGGCTAGGCACCCACCTTGCACTAACCTTATTTATGTTTAAATGTTCATGGACAAATCGAAGGACTGTTGTTTTAGAAAAGTCCAACCTTGCTAATATTTCTGTAACTTTGTACCGCCGGTCTTCCATAATTTCTCCTTCCACAAGAGCGAGCGATGTTTTCAGGAGTGAGCACCTCCAAGGGCCGACCTGCACGCTCTTCGTCTTCAATGCTTTCTCGACCCATTCAAAGAAGTTTGGCCCATTCTTTTACGTATATAATATGAGGGGGATGCTTCCCCATATACACCGTCCAATCACTGTTCAATTTAATTTGAAGTAAGAGCTTCTTTTGTGAAGAACTTAATAACAGCTCGAAACTCCATTTTGAACATGTCACAATCTTCTACACATAGCCTTTTTTATGCAACTATATCTGAACAACTGAACACAGTGGAGCGAAAGTTACAGCTATTTTACTTAACAGACAAGGTATGGCAGCAGATAAGGGTTTTATTAAGGCGATAATCCTTATCGCCGAGGCCGGAAACTTATGGACCTACCCTCGTAGTAAATAAAACCTATTTTGATATGATTTTAGGCCTAGTAAAGGTTCCTTGCCAAAAGTTCAACTCAAATATGAACATCATGTGTGATCTTGCGATTAGTACTTGATTGTATTGTTATATTTACTAACTGCAGAAATTACTCTATCTCGTCCTGATGCAGTGATAACACCATAACGCTGTAAAAAATTTGTAATCACTGAGCTGTGTGAATCTAAATTTAGTACATTTCATTTCTTAAATTTTTTGTTCATACGTAAATTTTGTTAGAAATACAGAATTATGGCTTTTATTTTGAACTGTCTCTTTAACTGTTACATTCAATTATTCTTGTAATTATTTTCTGGTGTGACATAAAATAATGATTTCCAGCTCTACTAACAACCTCAAGCACCTTTTCGTAAACACAGAAGCAGTGCAACAATCAACATTTGGAGAGAAAACTGTTCAACTAAATCTACTCACATTTACCTCACTGCAGGGAAATGATTGCAATAATCACTAATTAAATGTATTTTGGTGACCATATAATTCTTCCCAAATCCGCCAGAGTGCTCTTAGCTTAGATGTGCTCCCTGTTAGTTAACATGAGAAAAGCAAATCGAATAGTTTTCTCGCATATACGCTTTATTTTAAAATATTCATAATAGAGAAGTTTACAATTTACATTTATACGATATTAAGACTGACGGGGCAGTTTTTTTATTAGTTCTATTTTATGATGATAAATAAAAAAAAATTGTTAACAAAGTTACATGTACCTTGAACAAAATATTACGAATATACTATTATTAACTCTTGATGACAATTCTTTCAGAATGCTTTTTTTACGGTTTGAGAATTTTTCGATTACAAGGTTTTGTTATAAATTTTATCTTCTTGTCAGTTATGTCTGTAATTTCTTGTGCCTGATTATCGAGTATGGGTTCTAAAAATTCTCTCATAAGAATGCCACACATGGCTACTGATTGTTTTGAAAAAATATTAATAATTATTTGATGAAAATGACTTAATTTTATATATACTATAAGGAATGCAACCTTTGTTTCACCATTTCCTCCATCTTCTTTACATTTATTAATGTTATTTTCAAGTGAAGACGCCTTTTCCCCTCAGATTAGTCGGTCCTGGTGGTGTAGTGGTTACCATACTTGCCTCCTACACCCAAGAACGCGGGTTCGAACCCGGCCAGGACCGATGAATTTTTTCGGGCGTAAACTTCCTAAGTATGGCTTCCTTCGGAAGGGAAATAAAGCCGTGGGTCCCGTGTCGTACATTTACGGCACGAAAAAGAACCTCAAGCCTGAAAGAGAGGCCTCTGAGCAAAATTTGTCGGTCGTTTCACGCCCTGAGTTGAATGGGACGCTGATGACCTGAGATGTTAAAGAGCGTTCATAAATAAATAAATAAATAAATAAATCCCCTCAGATTCCTTCAAAACTTCCATTTTGTATCTTAATTTACGCACAGTTTATCTCAGTCGGTAATTTAATTTCCTATTAAATATGTATTTACATTTTATACTGCTGGATTTCTGAACACAGTCGGCGAATCGAATTGTATTCCCACTTCAATGGTGCCGGTATTAAATTTTATGTATATTATTGTTTGTATTACTCTCTTCGTTTTTGGCTGTGATGGATTAGATATAGGAAATGAATATTTTTGCGGCTCCCGCATTCTATTTTAGACTGGGATAGTCGCTGAAAACAGAAAGAACTTTATTTGGTAATAGTCGTATTATTTTTGTACTTATGCTGAAATCACTTTCTTGAAAATATAAACTACAGACCTTAAAGTAACTATACATTAGCGAACAGAGTGATCCGAGCCTATTCACGAACATATTAATACAAGACGTAAATTGCTCTTTCTATCTCACCAACTCTTCTCTAGCTGACATCTGGCGGCTAACTTGTGAAATCGATGAACTCACTTTTATGTTCAAAACTCGGCTGCTTTCCTGGCCGTGTGATCCTGTAGGCAAAGGATATTCGCATAGAAAATACTTCCCTCTGTATGGCTCATGTCTGTCATTTAACACGCAATGAGAATAATTGAATACTTAACTGAGGATTTAGCGCTGTTACAGCGTTAGGTATCTACAAATTAGTTAAGTAGCTTTATATCTTGGTACAGCTGCGAAAGAGTGGAGGAAGGAATTCCGATAGAAAAGGGATGGCATCTTCTGGTTGAGTTACGTCAGAACATGTGTCGCAACACTTGTCTCTTCCTCTTTCCGCTGCAGAAAAAGTTATCTCCCCAGCTGTGTTATGTGTGGGCTACTTAAAAAGGAAATGCCGACCGCTAGCTTTTAGCGTGTACACTCCAATAAACAAAAACTGGCCCAAAAACCAAAATACATACCAGCGACTAATATTGCTTAATGTCACCTGTACAAATGCAGATGGAATGTAAGAATATGCGGCTAAATATATAAATACTCCTTATATATAGTGTCATTACTTGGAACTTCAAAATAATGCCCTAAAGACTACACAACACATGCACGCGATATATTAGAGCTTTTTGTTGAGAAGTTTTGAAAAGTCACAAACTATATT
Source organism: Metallyticus violacea (assembly GCA_030762175.1). Taxonomy (NCBI): domain Eukaryota; kingdom Metazoa; phylum Arthropoda; class Insecta; order Mantodea; family Metallyticidae; genus Metallyticus; species Metallyticus violacea. The sequence continues at coordinate 92,753,574 of CM060839.1, forward strand.
TCTGTATGTCCTTGCACTGTAAACAGAATAACAAAAGAATAACGAGAAAGCAATATGTAAGCAAAGTACAGGCGGAGAGAATAAAACCGAACACTAAAATGTTGTACATAAAAACGAAACTTAAAAATGGACGGAAATATTCTAGTAGTGGGATGTGAATAAGAAGAATCTAACTTGTATTCTTTCTGCTTATAATTCATCAATCACAATTATTCTGTGCTAATTTCTTTAGGTCATTACTGGTTATGAACAATGAATAAAGTTTTCCCCACATGATTCTAAAATATCTCAAGTTACCTTACACACTGAGCATGGTAGCTCAGCCGGAAGCACTTGGAACGCCATCCTAATCTAACCTAACCTAAAACGTTTTCGTGATTTCCTGTGGTAGCTTAGGAGAATGCTAGGATGGACCAACGCTTTCCAAGAACTCTTGTTTCATTCCGTTGGTTCTACTACCGGGTTAAAGTGCCAAGCGAAGTGGGATGGTGCGGCGTGACGGTGGTTTGCGCTTTGAAAAGATGTCTGTCCCAGCTTCTGGTATGGAAATAGCCCTTCTGTGGGGTTCGAAATCCACCGGCATGAGTTGCAAACCTCATCTAGGACCGTGGCTTACCGCCCGTGGATTAGAATCCACACCAGTCGGTGTTTCCCTTATTTCATCTCTTCCTCCCAGAGGTACCCCAACTGGTGGTGTAAGTACAAAATACCAGTCCTTGAACAAAACTGAAGTACCAAAATATCTTCCTCCGACCCTAAAAACCTATTCTAATACAAACATGTTTAGTTAAAGATAGAATTAATAAAAGTTTAACTAAACAAACCGGTAATTTAACAACAACAAAAGAACTATTCTGCATTTCTTATCCTTTTACGGATCTGGAATTAGCTTTTTCCAGCATAGACTGAAATTCCTTAAAATCTGTTATTATTGATGGGCTCATAACATTAACATGCGGCGTATGAAAGCTAATGGATTCTAACCTCCTCCTGGCGAATACACAAGCACTTTGGTCTCAGATGAAAGGCTATCATTCATACGATGCGATGGAAATGCCTAAATGTTACTTTTGCATTTCCGTTGCTTATTGTTCATCTAATTTAATTGTCTCTTGTTATTCTTATCAATCTCAGATTATAAAATGCAGCATCATTAAATTAAGTCGCTGTTTTACGTACCCTAATTTTCGTCCTTAGCGTCACTTCCTCCCTGACACATTATGAGCTGGCTATTTTCATTCTCAAGATCCTTAACTGCGCGCTCTATGGGAGTTCTGGCCCCAGACGTTCGCTACAAACAGGGTAGGAATGCCTACAAGCTCATGAGAACTAACTCCAAAAATTCGTGTCTATATGATTCTCTTTAACGCAGTACTTGCACGCATTGGTACTTACAGAATGGGCCAACATTTTTTCCTCACTGGTTTTTAACCCTGATCCAACCCCTTTCCATTGGGTTTCAGTTACAATAATACTGGAGAAACCAAAGTACTTCATAACCATGAGACCATGTAATTCTTTTTTGTGAGTTTACTGCCTTTAAAAGTACATCTTTAACTGGAGGTGGAATCGCAATGTCCAAATCATCATCTTACATGGATCGTACCATGTCTTTTTTTTTTTTTTTTTTTTTTTTTTTGTAGGCATAGTGGAGATCCTAACTTTTAGGCGGGAGTGATAGCATGCATTATCTAGAATTGTTACACATTCGTTTTGTGGGATGTTCTTCAACAAATAATAGATAAACTCGGTTCAAAGATAACTGCATTCATCCCATCATGCGACTCTGCCATCGAGACGCCGATGTTCTAGAAGGGATACAGACACTCAGAAATTCAGCGTCTTTGCTTGCTGCGCGAAATATGTGCCCCCCCCCCAAAAAAAATGCAAAGCTGCTACTCGGTCCGCGTGGTGTTAAAATGTACGTCTCAGCATTTATAGTAGGCGAGAAATTACCTTGTGTTTCTGCTGCCACGTGGCCGCGTCAGCACGCTGTTGGCACGTCCCGTCATTTGCTGTCCGTCTCCAATGGCTGTACTCCAAGAGCATCATCATCATCTCCTTCCTGCTCCTCTTCCCTGTCGCCTTCATGTTCAATGTCACTGTCAATAAAATCGCTGGAGCCATCCAAGTTTATCATAAAACATGTCACTACTTCTTCTAGAACCCCTTCTTTCCATGCATTCTCTTGAAAACGCGTTGCTACTGCGTAATTTCCTTTAACTGTTGCAACGCCGATGATGCCCTGCCAAATTTTTTATTTATATATTTATTTTTACCTGATTGGTCAGCGATAAGTCGAGCTTCTCTCAGCCAGGTCGCGGGAATAAATACGTCCCAAGTGTCAATCACAAAGTAATTTCTCGCCTACTGTAGTTTTGAATTTTTTCTCCGTTATTCTCTACGATATTTACGCTTGCTTATGTCTGGTGTGAACGCAATAATCAGTAATAACAAAACCATTTATTATTACGAGTACAAATTTATTTTTAATATTCTTTAGTCACCTTCCTAAATATTAATATAACATTATTGAAAATTCAAAACTCTTGGAAAAGTCTATTGTATATTCTGGTATTAATGTAAGGAACAATTGTGGGAGGTTAATATACCCTTGCATTTATATATTTATTATTACTAAGAATTTTTTTTCGAATTTATATCACTATTAACGGAAACTTTAAACAAAATGTTACAACTATCACTGTAAATAAATGATGATATAATTGTCGTTTTCCTTTTCTGTGCTTCTTAGGTTTTATTTTATAATACCTGGAGCTATAAAAACTAATGGACAAATTAAGCAAATTATGTCTTTCCTCTTAATTTACATTGTGTAACAATAAATGTAGAACCCCAGGAAAACATGGAGTGTGATTTGAAACTTTTGCCCTGCATTATAAATGGAAAATAAATAAATAAAATGACATGTAAATTTCCTAAAATGTCCTCAGAAAATTACTCAAACTATAAACATGCGGTTTACAGTGAGAATTACACAGACTATCATCTTCCCAATTGTTAGCATTGAAAGAAACGCAGAACATTTTGTTTTAGGAATTATACATCTCCCATACATACGAAATCAGTAAAGTGAATACAACGAAAGCTAGGTGTTTACTTATATGCAGCATGTAAATTCCTCAACTGATCTGCAGGAGAAGGTTGGCGCGTCATAAATACGCGAGAGATGTCTACTTTTTTGTTGCTCGAGCTGTACTTTTACGATCTCTGGAATTGGGTACAGTCATCAGTACCATTTCCGTCTGAGAGCACTTATCGGCATGTTTATAGCGGAGTGATTACTGCCCATGATTCTTTCTGTCCTCACCTCCAAACTTAATTCAACACTTTGCACTCTGTTCTGGCCCATCTGGAAGGAATCTACCGCTCAAGTTCTTTGAAGCAGCACGTGTGACAACTTAAATCACGTCTGCTAACTCGTGGGGACATCTTGTAAGTTTATCTCAATACTAAAAGCATTGTGCATGGTCAGAAATGGAATGGGCCGCCCCTTCACTATATTTCGTTTGCAGTTGGGTATAGCCTTTCCATGACAACTGATTTAGGTACCAGTCTGAGAATTTTTTTTTTAATTTGTTTTATTTACAGACGCTCTTTAACGTCTCAGGTCATCAACGTCCCAATCAATACAGCGTGTAACGGCAGACAAATTTTGCTCAGAGGCCTCTCTTTCAGACTTGAGGTTCTTTACCGTGCCGCAAATGTACGACACGGGACCCACGGCTTTACTTCCCTTCCGAAGGAAGTCATAGTTAGGATTTTACAACCGAAAAAATCTATCGACCGGGATCGAACCCACGATCTTGGGGTTAGAAGGCAAGTATGGTTACCACTACACCCCCAGGACCGACATCTGAGAGAAAGGTTTGCATGTACGAGAAGGAACGCAGGTTCAAATCCTGTCAATAACAGGCTGGCAGATTGAACTTTTATTCCAAAGTTTTCCTCAATCCCTAGGATGGGCATAGGTAGCTTTAAGTCCATTCTCACTGGAAAACTAAATAATTGTTTTAAGTACTAATTCATTGCTGTCCAGTCTTCATTTTCTTCTTTATTTATATTTTTCTTCTTTCTTTCTTTATTTCATTTGAGGCGGGGAAGTTTAATTAACTGCATATACATTTCACAATAGCTCTACACGTTTGACAATTGATCAGTTATCAAAATTAAATCAAGAACTTAAATCTTTGTACAGACAACAAGATATTGTAAATGAATGAATTATGTAAACAAGTAAACATAATAAAAAATGTCAGACGAAATACTAAGAAAACCCTAAATGGTAATCAAGGAGAAAGGAAAATGAAGAGAATACACTCGGAATCAAACAGATTATGTAGAAGAATATTTAAGAGAACAAGATATTTGTGTTTCACATTATGTATTATATTTTAAGACGCTAAAAAATGTTTTGGTAGATTTCCTTCAAACTATAAATACAATAATATTGATTGACTTCGAAGTGCATTCGGTAGATTGTCTGCATGGCGCTTTTTTTACTCCTGGGTTCAATTCACATAAGAAACTATATCTTTTATTAAGAGTGTGGTGCCCCTAGTTTGATATATCAGCGTGAAGCTTGCATGTGTGCCTGTAATATCCATTTTGCCCATTTCAAGACTGTCGAAAACACGATGTTTAAGTTCATTCAGACTTTATAGCGACTCAGCGCAGAGTGCAGACTTCGAGAGTACGAACTATGCAACCTAGTGAGGGTTTAAAAAGCCAACATGCCCGTATTTTGTAAACAAACTGACTCACTACGACACGGCAATATCTCTATTTCTCTCCACAAGGCGCTCACCCACCCTCAATAGCGAGTACTCAGAACTAGGTCACCGGTTACACTGATAGACCTCACTCCGTAATATAACATTATCATTTCATATGACTCGCGATTAAGTCCGAAAAATGTTTGATCAACAAAGGGCGGCCGTTCCTAAGAGGTTGCAGGTTTGCGCACATTTAAACGTCTAATTTCTTGTAATTATGCTTGATGTGGTTTTTATAAGTAAAATAATAATAAAAACGTTTGTAGGAAACTTTCATCTTGTGTCTAACGTTTGTGGTCACGGTCATCTAAAGAGAACTTGAAGTCAAGCTGCAAACAATCGTCTCGAAAAGCTTGTGCAGCATTCTGACTGGGAGAGGTGGGAGGAAGCGGCGGGTTAAACCTCTTTCCCACAAGCGCCATTGTGTGCATCCACATCACTTGTCGTCAGAAAAGTTTGTCTCGAATTTATACAGGCAGATTGTTGCGTTACAAAGCTAAATAAGCTATTTAAAATACTACTCGATAATTATAATGAAACTGTCAACACTGACACATAAATAGTATATAAATAAAGAAGCAGAAATAGACTAAAAGTTTAAATATTCACAGAATTATCGCTACATCACGAACAACTTCACTGGTTTTAACTGAATAAGTAGACAAACAGACTGATTAATAATGCAAAATTAGTTTTTATGCTACATTACACACTTATTATTGTTGTAATCAAGTACTTGTTGTTGCATAGTTGAATAGATCACATGAAATTTTGTTTGCTAAACCTTTCTGATTGTCGATCAGAACTTTATTATATAACCGGTCATAGAGTGCACTGTAGGCTATTTAGAAGTTTGCAAATGGAACACATGTTTCTTGCCACTATTATAAGACATGCTTTTTCTTCTTCTTTAGCCTTCCTCCGGTATTAGGACTTACAAGGTAATGCCCTGGCCAGTGGTCTCTCGGACAGTTAAACACACAAACTCACTGAGGAGAACTTCAATCGACAAGTACGACGAAAGTGGCGATAGCAAAAATGTTCTTCCCGTCAGTTATATGCAGAGTTCTGCAGAAAATTCCCACGTTACCGGAATTATGAATCGTGGTTGCAGGTTATGCGTCATGTTTACATCGATTTAAATTAATTGACAACCGGCTCTGCACGTGTAATGAGGGCCTACAAACAATAAACCTACAATATTTGACTGTAAGCATTTAACTACACAAAGGAAAGAAATGGAAAATGAGATAAGGAAAACTGGAAGCACCTGGCCTGTTACCATCGAACAATTAATTAGCAAACATCTACACACTTTTGTTAAATTCACAAAATCGATAAACTTTAGTGATATATAAATAAGCAAATACTATAGACAATAACACAGAATGATCAAGCCAACACATTTTGATTAGTATGTTGTTCTTATTGTTATTATCATTATGTTATTCAATATGTAATTGTTAATAGTAATAGTACAGTGAGAACAAACGTAAAGTGAAATAATTAAAACTGTCATAGTTAATATATTTAATGCATGTAGTATTATAAGGAAATGGATCATGCTGCTAAATAAAGTATTTTTAAAAGAAAAAACTCACTGAGGGACCTCCTGCACAGGTTAACAATCCATTGTCAGGCCTGCCTCATAGACATCAATTGCTGATTCGTTTTATTTACGGACGATCTTTAACATCTCAGGTATTCAACGTCCCATTCAATCCAGGGCGTGAAACGGCCGATAAATTTTGCTCAGAGGCCTCCTCTTTCAGGCTTGAGGTTCTTTTACATGCCGTAAATGTACGACACGGGATCCACTGCTTTATTTGCCTTCCGAAGAAAGCCATACTTAGGATTTTACCCAGAAAAAATCCATAGACTCTGGCCTGGATTGAACCCGCGATCCTGGGTTTAGGAGACAAGTATGTAGACATCGCGCCCATATCAACACACACACACACACACACACACACAAGGATAGACAGAATGAAGGTGAAACATAAATACAAATCAGGCATTTGCCCTTCTTGAAAATGGATTTAGGTAATGTACGTAAAATGTGTCAGGTTAGTCGGCTGTATTTGAACTTGAAATCTTCCAAATACAAGTTCTTTACAAGCTAAAACGCTCCGTAATAAAACATATTACTTGTGAGAGTATTCATTAATAAAGAATAAAAGTATTTTGCTTATGATCAGCGGTATCGATAGAAACGAAGCCTCTTGAAAAGCAAAGTTATCGAAGTGTGGAATTTACCGAGAACCCATTGCAATGGTGATAATTAGTTGCAGCTACTATTGAGTATTATTTATTGTCCTTTATCCGTAACTTAAGTTGTATGTTCTATTCTTTGTTACCAAGATTCTCGCTACAGATTGCTAAGCATTTGTCTATTAAAATTGTACGGAAAATGAGAAACATCAACACGCAAGCAGCTTGTCTAAGAATGTTGTCAGGCGTTAGCAACTTTCGCAAAAATCCGGATGGCGTGACGAACCTTTAAAGTTAACAAAAAAGTCTACAAGCGTCGTGTGACGCATTCAGGCTGGCACCGCTGTGATGAATGGTTGTGGCAGAACTGAAAGAGGGTATGCGCAATAACTGTTGACGCTTGATATCCTGTAACATAAAGCACTTTTCGCGCTAAGGTGCGTAGGCAGACCCTCTAAACGAAAGTAATTTCACACTTTAACCTCATCTTTCTAACGGAAGATGTCACTCAGCAAAGCACAGCGAGAACGTTGATGATGGCGACACTGACTGGCTACTTGCTGATTGAAGAATAATGCTCATATTAGTAACAGATAAATAAATAAGCGTTTAACTATGGTAAGAATGAAAATGCAAAAGAAGTTAGATAGAGAAATAGGTATAGTGGATCTGTTTTAAAGAATTTGTCTGCGCACACTCAGGAAGTTTATCGGTCTATTCTGCTGATCAACAAATGAATTAGCGAGTTTGTACTCCGCTTCTGTTTGAGGATCAAAATAGACAGTTGCGAGCTTAATATTAATTAATTTATGTATAAACTATTTCATATACAAATATAAACGCCACAAGTGGCCGAGGTCATTAAGGAGCGGACTCGTAAGCGGAAGGTCTGGAGTTCGAATCTCGCCAGAACCGTCCTCCCTGACTGAGGTTTTTCCAGGTTTTCCTCGGTGCTCATAACTGGCAAATGCCGGGCAGGTACCCTAAACTTAGGTCTGGAACGTTTCCTTCCTTAAAAAATCTTTTCCCAATATATCATTTCATCTCATGTATCACCAGTGTCCATCGCCTGTGGTGCCTCAGTAGTAAAAATGGGCGTTAAACACCATTAAAATATACATAAAGAACTGGCAGTGTTTAAGAAGGCTGTGAGAGTTACCTAATTACCTATCCTAAATATTTTACGAGTTAAGAGAGTCGTAACAAACTGTCGTTTAAAATAAAACAGGGTCAGTTTTAATCATCTGGAAATATACAATGACCATCTTTTACTCAAAGAATGTACTGTGGCAACTTATGCCTCTTAGATCTGTCTCAGCATTTTGTACTCAAAATCACCTTGTTCATTAGTCATTTGTTGCCCATATCACCCTCAGTCATTTTTTTCCTTCTGAAGTAAACTTTATTTACCTGGTAATTTGTGCCACTGTGTTTGTTTATGAAGTTTCTATATTGATATTCTATTTTATATAATTTGAGTTTATTTTATTTACTCGTTCGCTATGGTTTCTATTCCGAGAAGCTTAAGATGAACAAATAATGTAATATGATAGATGTATTCATAATAGAACAGTAGTTCTTAAACTCGATGTATAAACAAGCCTACGGTCTAGTAGCTTCAACTGTTTTGACCCATCATGCTTCAAAGCGAAGTTTCTGTGACTGACGAACACTTCACGTATCCAAAGTGAGCAGATGCATGACATGAGATATTCAATATTTATTCATCATTATGCCTCATTTCATTATGTACAAAAATGTTGAAACTTCCGTACAGGTACCCAACACAAGCACAGTACATAATGAAAGAGTCAAAATGTTTGGAATCAGAGTTAGATAGGAAAAATTCGGTCAGGGCTTGTATCACTGTGTCAATGATGTCACTATGCCCGAACAACCGTAAATATCTCTCATCTATGTACCCGGAAAACTTCGAGTACTTGTGACCCAGGCTATGTGACCTTTTCGGGATAAAATCTCTTCAACAAGATAATCTTATAAAGGTATTTAGGATGCATACACTGAGATGGGGGAGGTTTGTGGTTGTAGTGGACAGGGTATTTCAAAAGAGAAGGGCACGACATGGAAAGCCGAATATCCTTGGTTCCAGTCTCGGCCGTGACCTAAACTTTTTCCTATCTGATCGGTTTCACGCACTACTTGTATGAAAACACACATTTAATGTCATAAGCCATTAGCCTACTACACCTAAAATATGAAATCACTGGTAACTTTTAAATTATTTTCATTATTAAAATATTTTTTTAATTTTCAGTTATGTTTTGTCTTATTTTTCTGCGTGATATATTTGTTTGTGCTATCTTCGCTCTTTGAGGGGCCTTTAGTTTGCTAAAATAATTCCGATGTTTTTTTTTTTTTAATTAAGCCCTGCAGTACATTGATGTATCCTAATAAAAGTGCCATATTTTGCCAATTGTTTGCTTAAATATTCGCGTACTGCAGGAAATCTACCTTTATTTAAAAGACGGCGCATAACTGCCACCTGGTACTGTAACAATGATTTACCAAAAATTAGTTGATATCTTCCTTGTTCTTCTTGTTTTCCATTTCCAGTTTTGTTCTATTTTGCTTAATTTATTTAGTAATTTACTTGCAATTAATCATATATTTTTGTCATTAGTTAATGAACAAAATGTCTTCATGCTGACTAAGTTAAGGCTCATAGGATGAATGTATGAATGAAATTGTGAGTGATTTAGTGAGTGAGGGAGTGGAGAAGCGTGATCTCCGCAAATATTCACTTTTTACGGCAGTCAGCAATAATTCTTTATTTCCACATTATATATAGCAGTTTGACATGACAATGTGGGTGTAATTGCCCTGGCCTATACATGAAAACCACTACATCCGGTCGGTGCTATGCCCTCGGCACGGAAACGCTTGCCCACCCTTAACATCTACCCTCCAGATTTTTCTCTCTATCCATCCCTGCCGACAAGTCAGCCCATATACAAATAAAATGCTTTCGGCTGCAGACAGAATCAGCAGATGTTTTTGGAAGGAGGGAACAAACGTAGGGAAATATTTCAGAATTTCAAAACTATACAGTGGCGTAACTGAAGAAGAATGCGGCAGTAAGGGTGATGATGGTGTGGGTATACTTGTTAAGGTACAATTCTTAAGTATATCTCTTTATTTACATTAAATTGCATGGTGAACTTAATTAATTGCATATCAAACTCATGGCAGTAATCGTTTTGTGGTTTTAATACTTTGACACAATGATGTTCTTTTTATAGTATTGCAAAACGAATATCTTGAAAATTACCTACATTAATGAATAACCATACTTAAACAATAAAGCTTTAAATAAAGATTTTAATTTATTATCTTTTTATAAATTAAATGATCATACAGTTTTATATATTATATGCAATGCTAGGTTTAATAGTTTTTTTCTGTCACTGATGAAACACATTGTTCTTCTCATCTCAAACAATATACTCAAGAAGGATCTACTGCTTTCTGAACTCTTATGGCATGCAACATAGAACAAATACAAAAAATTAAAGCAAATACGTAGAGAAAATTTGAAAGCGATCAAGTATAAACTTACAATAGAACTTCCATGATAGCTTTATACGCTAAATCAGGGCTGACCAACGTTCGTTTGTACTCGGGCACATTTGCATGATAACAAGGGGTACGCCAGGTTACGATACTGCTACTGCTACTGCTACTACTACTCTACTACCACTACTACCACTACCACTACTTCTAAAATTAATAATAATAATAATAATAATAATAATAATACTTCTTTTATTTTTGCTACTACTACTATTTCGAATAATAATAATAATAATAATAATAATAATAATAATAATAATAATAATAATAATAATAAATATGTAATTAAAAATAAATGAAATTATATTTATCACTAAAAAGTTGCTCTACATTGCATCTTTTAGAAACAGAGTTGCTAACAGTACACAATAAACACACAAGTTTTTCTTTGTTTAATAAAGCAATACTGATGTTCCATTAATAGTTAAAGCTATGATTTTTTGCCATTTTAAGAAGAGTTATGTTTAAAATATAACTAATTAATAACTGAATAAAATTAATGTTTAAAAAGTAATGACAAAACCACTTAAAACATGTTGAATGTACAATTTATTACAGCACAAGGCACTCAAAACGTATTTCACAAGTGCACAAGTAATACTCTTGTGAAAGCAAGGAAGTGTTCATACTGTAAGACTGTTATAAATCGTTTGTTTATTGTTTGTGGCACAGCTTTGTTGCGATTAAAGTTACTTTGAGAGCAAATTGGATGTCTCAATATAGTCTTGGTGAAATTCTTCATGGTACTGCAATAAAGCGAAACATATGGAAGCGGCCTGTTTTGCAGAATAAAAATACCAACAAATATATACAACATTTGTGAGCTTGGAAAAGTAAAACTCTTTATTCAAATGGGGAGGGGTACCTTCAAATATTAACTTGGAAATTCGTTGCGAAGGACGCCGCGTTGGACAGGGTTGTGACATCTAAGTTAACGAACATACACTTAAAACTTCCACCCACCTCAAATATCTCCTGTACTATTGTTTATATCGACCAGCTGTTTATGCTAGATGTAAAGAAAAACATAAGAGACCTCAAATCTAGCCTATAGAGTATAAACACGGAGCAGAAAAAACAATATTTTTAATAAAAGTGTTATGACTTTTATTTAATGAGTCAATAGCCATTAACTACAACAGGAATTAAATAAAATACAATTAGAATAATAAGATCGTTCACCACGTGTTTCTAGTGCAAAAAGTTTACGATGTTAAAGGTTTACCCGTCAGTAATATAATATTAAAATAATGGTTTTCAGTTGTTTTTTAAGTTTTTCTTTATCATTAATTATCTGAAGATAGGGAACACGTCTGACTCCTAGAACAAAACAATAACCATTCGCTTCTAGTCTTTGATGCAGAATGTTCAGAAGAAATAACATTGCTGTTAAACGATACTGCATGTCTTGTGTTCGGTGCATCCTTGTAGAATATCTCCTTCAGTATTCTCCATATAAAAGAAATCAAGGGGTGTAAAATTAGGAAATTGGGCCAGCTTCAGATAATCCGTTTGAGAGCAAACAAAATTCTGAGAAACAGTTGAAGGATTTATTTATACAACCTGTGGGGCAGGAGTTTCAATACTGTGTGTGTGCGATAACCGAATAACATCGTTCTGTTTTATTCTAATGACTATGATTTAATATACAGCTTAGTATTTCATAGATTAGAGTTGGTTTAGAAATAACATGGTTATTGTTAACACACTAATAACAGGAGATTTTTTTGTGGTAAATGGCCAGAAAACCAGCTGGTGTTAAAAATTCTTAAGGATGTTGCTGTCTGTATTCTTAAAACTGAAGAATATACTGAACATTGTTTACGGAGGTGCTCTGTATCGTTGCTGGCTGATTCAGGAACTTACCTACCAAACATCAAGCGACACGGAGGTTGGACATCGAATACTGTAGCAGAAGTTTGTATAGCGGGGTCTGTAGAGAATAAAAAAAATTGCTTTTTGTATTCTTGTTCTGGAAGAGAATACAGAGATTAATAAAGGGAGAAATCAAATGTCAGTGGGAATTCCCCAGAAGAATTGTAGTTTGTATTGAGTTATTTAACTGCAAAGAATGCGTTGTAAACATAAATAACCAATAAGAAACAAATTTCTTGTGTGCTTCTTTTTAAATGATTTTTTCCCCAAGAGTAGTTTTGAAGGACAACATGTAAGTAACTATTTCATTTCTTTGTTGCATTCAGTAATTAGATGATTATTGCACTCATTAGAATAATGACTGTCTTACCATAGTAATACGACGCTGGTTAAGTGGTTATTATTAAACGAACGCGGATAAATGCTTATTTAATAACCATATTACTCTCTTCCTGCTTTTAAGTAGAGCTGATTCGTTTATTAATTTCAGTGCTTAGTGGCATCTTCCAGTTACCAAAACATATTTTTTATCATCCTATTTCCTTGTAGGCCGTTCTCTTCCCTTATTCTTAATACCTTTCACACCGCCACTTAGGCGCGGACTCGTGAGCGGGAGGACTGGATTTCGATTTCCACCAGGGCCGTCCTCCCTAACTGAGGTTTTGTCAGGTTTTCTTTAGTCCTCATAAAGGGCAAATGCCGGGGAGGTACCCTAAACTTAAATCTGGAACGTTTCCTTCCTTAAAAGTAAATCCTTTCCCAATATATCATTTCATCTCATGTATCATCAATATCCATCGCCTGTGGTGCCTCTGTAGCAAAAAAAAGGGTGTTAAACACTAGTCATTCATTAATACCTTTCACATCACTATTCATGTAACATAACTGAAATGCTAAAATGTCAAATAAAAATAAAATGTATTCATATCCGTTATATTATTAAGCATAAAATAAACCAGAGCGCTTCCTTGGTGTAGTTGTTAATGTTGCTGAACGCTGGCAGGCAGAAATTTTCTCAGTTAGGAAGGTCTGAAACCTAACCTAATAAGGGCAACAGGGGACCTGCGTGAAAAGAGAAGTGGCGTCCTTTGATCTAGAAAGAGCATGATGGCGACGGTGTGCTAGTTTCATGCACTGCTGCAACATCTCCTCTATCAGTGATATCGCAAGACGGAGGTAGAGGACGCAACGGTCGCTGCGGAATAGTAAAACCCATTAAGGCTATCAAAAACTATGGGAAAGAAGTAAAATAAAAAAGTGGCTAATTCCAGTATTCGTTAACTTGTTCTAAACACAAATATTATTTAAATCGTTCAATGAAAGTACATGTTAAATTTCAAATAAAAATCAGTTCGCATATCATTTCCTGAGTGCGTATTTTAAGAGTTATTTAAATGTACAGAGTTGTTGTTTGCCTTTAAATGTATAATTCTTTGATCATTTTATTAGTTCTTTGCTAGATCTTATTCACTATATATTGATGAACTATGAAATTATAATTTTTTATTCATTTCACTCACATTCTTACCAAATTTTCCTGATATTGCAATTTATTTATTAATGGTCAATGTATTAAGCATATTTATTTTACTACATGTGTTCCGATTATTAATTTTAAAATGTTCAACTATAGTTTCTAGACAATTATCATTTTATACGCCAAATTAAACTTTTTAATCAATAATCAGTTTATATATATATAAAAGTCACTATCACTACTATATACTTTTTGTTTCTAAGGAACACTTTTGCATCTTTTTATGTCTTTGTATTTTATTTTGGGTAAGCTTAGATAATTTTTAATGATGTCTTGTAAGTTTTCTTCTGATGCGATAATTACATAATTTATCATTAAAAAGTATTGTGTTTAGCTTTAATCATATAATGCAACGATTCCTTGCATTATCTACTTCTACTTCTGGTGTTAATAGAGGGGTATGTTCAGTCCCTTCCTCCCAAGAGTCCAGTCCAAAATTCATGGGATACATAGGAAAGGCCTTTAAGATGTACTCATACTGCATCTGTTACTAGATCCGCCAATGAAGTCTTGGTGGCAGGGCAGGATGTTCTCGCGTGAAAGGAATACATCTTGATTGTTATCGGAGAGCCAACCGGCTTGAGGAGGGAGTCATACTGGTACCTTTGGGTAAGGGAAAGAATCCTTAAAAAATACTAAACCTAATCCTGTAAAATAGCGTAACAACATTTGTTTTACCACATTTTGATATCATGTTCTATAAATGTGTTTTATGTTTCCACATATCGGGCGGGTCTTCTCACCCCGCGGACTGATAATTAAGCAAACCTGTATTTTACAGTCGATCGGAACTGCAGGTGCTCTCAAGTAACCCACCACAATTGTCAGAGCAACCAACCTATTAGGGACTTTTATCTGCTGTGTACATATTGCTCCAGGACTATTCCTATTTTTTGTCATTTTTGTCTATATCTATAAAGAATAAAATATCATTCAATGCCTTATATTTGTTTGTCATTTCACATGTAAAATTATTCGCGTTTACTTATTATTTTCAATAAAGAAGATTGCTAAAGTAATCTATGATTTAACTGAAAGTTACAGTTAGGATTCTTATTTTAATAAATATCACAGTATTTTTCTCTTCCGTGCCAGAAAAAAAAAAAAAACGATCAGCGAACCTTCATCGCTAAAGCCCAGCGCACGCACTGTGCAACACGTATCAGAATACGCTTCAAACAATGCAGGAGACAGTGTTTGCGGAATAGTTTAATTACCAGTTCTTAAAAATGTGTTTGTTTTATTATCTGCGTCGCTTGATTTCATGCGTGGAAAATTTATTTAAGGTAATTGTGTGCGCAATGCAACGCCATTGATACTTAAGAGTACTAATTAGGTACCTCCAGGATTTTCTAATTCCTCGTCAGTTATTCTAATGTGTACCAATTAATTGTCAATAAATGTATATCTCACACTTTACTTAAGCATGCACCCTTTACATAAATATATAACATACTTTGAATTATTCTTACATTATCTAAAAGTATACTGTTGATATCTATAAAGGGTAAATTTCTAAATGTTGGACGATCAGGGTCGTTCTAATCAAAGGAACACATTAACAAAGAAACGAGCTTATTTTCAGGAAAGCAATATCTCTTTTCTCTAACTGGCCTACTTCGGTTTTGTTTCCAAAAGCTTAAAAGCTTTATAATCCAAGTAATTCTATTTTACGAAGGGCCCGTTGTATTACAGAAGGCTGATCATAATCAGAAAGCACTGGTGGGTAGACCATGCAATAACGCATTCTGTTCACTGTACGGACACAAGGCGCGTCAAAGGGACTGTAGGTAATATCATCAATGACACACTTTGAAGCACTTAAATCTATGAAGTTGGTACTACTATCCCGCGCTTAGTGCCATACCGAACACTTGCTGCAATGAAATCTTATTGTTCCATCCAGATATCCATTCCGGCCAAACAATAACTAAGAACAAATTGTCATAAAGTCGGAGAAAATACAGTTTAGTTTAAAAACATTAACCAGATAAAAAGTGTCCGCGGGATGTTAAAAATACAATAAATACGTAATTAGTGCCAATTGTCTAAAACTTTTAATATTAGCCTTGTAGGATATTTAATAGTGTAATTCTTTAAATTTTTATTTTCTTATCCTCAATTTTCAACAATGTATTATATAGCTTATAAAAATTACGACCATCGATACACACTTTCACGCTGTTTCACTCCCACGGGAAGTATAAAGAAATTAATTAGCACTGCTGTCTAAGACTTATAAAATGGTTTGAAATGTACTGAAAATATTATTTTAGAGCCATTAGTTAGTCTTTTAATAAGTATGAAAGGTGTTTTTCTTACTATGTGAAAATTACAAAGGGAATAGATGTTTTTATCCTTCTTTTTTATATCTTAGATCCAACTATCCTCTTCCTGAGTAATAAAATTGACACAGAATCAACTATCAGAATATTTTGACATTAACAGTAAATTTTACTTAAACCACGTTTGGTTTTATGGAAGGAAAATTTGTTATTGCTGCAGTTGGTACTAATATTATGAAGAGAATTTAATAATTTTAAATATAACCATATCTTGAGAATGCAGAATTATATGATTTAAGCAAAGCTTTCGACAAAGTCCCTTATGCTATTTGCTTGAAATAGCGTGGTGTTTATGATTCTGCCTTAAAATGAATACTAATCTCATCCTAATGGGGGGGGGAAGGTTCCTATAAATTAATAGATAGTGATGCAAGCCGTGGTGCATTTTTAAAGTCTATTGGAGGCATTTCTTCCTACCTTTTTAATGAATTTCTGCGAACAATGTTTCTAAAATTTAGAAATGGAAAGTTAATTGT
>CM060839.1:92775404-92905404 GCA_030762175.1 Metallyticus violacea
TATCAGTATTTAGATACGACAACGGTTTAAGTTATTAAAGAGCCTAACAACAAACCGGCCTGGGTTTGTTTCATTGCGACATTAACTACTTCAGACTTTGTATCCTTTACTTCACAAACGAAACTTAATGAAGACGTGCTAACTCCAGCACTTACATGGCACGATGATCCCTTAAACTTTGCAGTATTGTGGGTTGATACTTTCTAAACCCGGAGAGAAAGAGAGAACGGGCGCATGTGTGTGAGTGAGACTTTGCAGTTTGTTAGCGCGAATGTCGTCCTTGCCTCGGACGTGATGCCAGCCAGCAACCTGCTTCAGCGTCAGCTCGCTTTCAAGACGCGAGCTGAATTTTCAAAACGAATTTCATTATTGCTTTTGTTTTACTGGAGGTGTATTTGCTGAACTGTCCTCGTTATATCACCCAGGCTACCGTTGCTGACTCATGAGCCAATTTACATCCTTAGAAAGGGATTTTGCTCAAAAATGTTGGTAGTAGTAATAGTAGTAGTAATAGTAATAGTGGTAATAGTAGTAGTAATAATAGTAGTAGTAATAATATTAGTAATAATAATAGTAGTAGTAGTAATAGTAGTAATATTAGTAATAGTAGTAATAATAGTAATAGTAATAGTAGTAATAGTAATAGTAGTAGTATTTTTTCAATTTAAAATAAAATTTCTCCAGGAGCAAGAATTCAATGGACCGTACATACTTTTATTATATACTAAGATTGTTTGATTTAAATTGTAAAATATTAGATATTCCAAAATAAATTTTAAAATATATATTTAACAATAGAACCGAAATATAAAATAAACAAAATAGAAAGAAGTCGTGTTAGAAATAATACACACACAGCGGAAATTCATTAAATTTATTTCCCCACTCCCTTACCAAGTTATGAGAATTATAAGAACTGAGTTGTCTCACTTTCATCAGAACTTACCTAATTCTTTTCTCTTTCTTTTCTTGTCAGCAGAGCCCCGCATGATCATCTCCCTCTTTTCGATCACGTAAAGAGTCGTGGTAGATATTTTCCCCTCCATTCTTTCGTACCTTTACCTACAGCCTGTATTGAATTTTGTTTGTCACTTTAATCATTAGCCATGCTCAAGTTTGAGTCACTGTGTATTAAATGTACTTAATATACTATAATTATATGTTTTATCAATAAATTTATGTATAAAGAAATTATCATACTATAACAACAAAATATCAACATCTTGTTTAGTGAATACGGTCCTTGGTTTGATGTATTGCTCTATCCCCCATTAAAATTAAGCTCCGATTTTATTTCTAGCGAAATCATCTCCCTACATTGCGCAATTGTCTGCTGCATATTCATATCCTTCGAGCTATTCTCAGCCTTCCTCCATGCGCTCTTTGTATTACTCTGATCCGCCATCGAAATGTAGCCCAGCCTTTTTGTATCCAGACAGTTTCTTAATTTGGATGCCCATTCCAAACTTAACTGTTCATGATAACACAGTTACCTAATTAAAGGTTGATATTCATGAATAATTCGCAGCTAGTACTTCACTACTCTGATTTTATACTCTATGGACTTGCTGTAGGCCCCGAATTCCCTCTTTATTCGGCAATTTGATATGCCCACCTCAGCAGCAACATTTCTTCCCCATTGAATCTAGTCCGCAGTTCTGCTCCATATGCCATTGTAGGTCTTACTAGTGCCCCATAAACGTACAGGGATCCCAGAAATTAACAAAATACAATATACACAGGCATTAGGCTGACAATATGTAAATAACAAAGTCAAATATGAATAGCTTTTCCCAATTTACTGATTGACAAAACACTGCTGAATTTATGTTTCGTGAAAGTAACTAAAATTGTTTTTAATACAAGGCTAAATGTAGGGTTCATTCGAACAGAGCACACACCTCAAATGGCCGAAGATACTGGAATGAATTATAACTAGTATCTTTACATGATCATGTTTAAATTTCTTTAATTTTACCTAACTACTTAACCTTTATCTTCAGCTTATCAGCAGTTTCTCATTGAAATATTGAGAATTATGTATGTTTTAAAACAGTGTTTAACTTTTTCATTTACTACTGCGCATCACAGTCTGTAGGCACTGATGACACAAGAAATGATATGATAAATTGGGATTTTTTAAGGCAGAAGGCGTTCCAGACCTAAATTTACGATATTTCCTCTGTATTTGCAATTTATAGGAACTTAAGAAAATTTGGAGGGAATAAAACTCACTCAAGGAACAAAGTTCTGGTGAAAATTGAACCCCCATACCTCCCACTCAAGAATTCGTAACTTAACGACCTTGGTCATCTTTAACAGTAGGGCTCAGTTATACCAAAAATTTTTACACATTTACCCAAATATAAGAAAAATATTTCAGGTAATTCCCTTAACAATAATAAATTAAATAAAACAATTCACTCTAGCAAATATAAACTATGATATTAATAATAATTTTATTAATAACCAAGCGTGGTTTAAGGCACGGACTCGTGAGCAGGAGGTCTAGGGTTAGATTCCCGCCAGGACTGTCCTCCCTGACTGAAGTTTTTTCCAGATTTCCTCAGTCCTAATAAATGGCAAATACCATGGAGGTACTTTAAATTTAGGCCTGGAATGCTACGTGCCTTAAAAATTCCCTTTTACAGTTTATCATTTCATGTATCATCACACCGCCACGGGTGGCCGAGGTCGTTAAGGCATGGACTCGTGAGCGGGAGGTCTGCGGTTCGAATCCCGCCAGGACCGTCCTCCCTGACTGGGGTTTTTTCCAGGTTTTCCTCAGTCTTCATAACTGGCAAATGCCGGGGAGGTACCTAAACTTAGGCCTGGAACGCTTCCTTCCTTTAAAAAAAAAAAATCCTTTCCCAATATATCATTTCATTTCATGTATCATCAGTGTCCACCGCCTGTGGTGCCTCAGTAGTAAAAACGGGCGTTAAACACTATTCAAAAAAAAAAAAAAAAAATGTATCATCAGTGTCCACCGCGTGGTTCCTCAGCAGTTAAAACGGGCGTTAACACTATGAAAAATTAATTAATTAAAATTATTCTTGCTTACTGTTTATGCTGCGTTATCACTTTCATGAGATCACTTTGGTCTCACTTTTCCTAAATAGCCGTCTGCCTTCTTTACATTGACAACTAATTTAAAATACTCCTATCTCTTTATACGTTGGTAACTTATCCCATTTTGGTAACGCATTCCAAAATACGGAAGTCACTAAAGCGTGGTCTGTGGTTCAAATCTCGTCTGAAATGAAATGTAAAAAAATGCGTCCTGGAAAAGATGCATTCAGAATCACAAGCTAGGAGCAGAAAATATGTTAATTGTACAAAAATGAAAAGCATAAGGCAAGAATTACTTTTTAAGAATGAGGGCGAAGAAAATAAGACATAAAATAGAAGCAAACAACATCAGGAAGAAAAGAAGACAAGAAGGCCCGGATTATGAAAAAAGCTGTAAGTAGAAGAAAAGAAAGTATATAAAGAAATAGACTAAAATGGAATAAATAGAAGAAGAACACAGGAAGAAAAAGCTAGGAGCAAATAATAAAAGGAAACAGAAGTAAAATAAGAAGGGGAAATATGCGAGGAAAAATAATCATGCAGAGAAAGAGGATGGAAGGATAGACTAGAGAGAGTGGGATAAGAAGCATAACAAGAGCAAAGAGAAAATGAGAACGGAAAAAAAAGGTGAAAAAACTGAAGAAAGAATACAAAGGAGATAGAAAAGGAAATTGGAAAGGAAGTGTAGAAAAATATAAAAGGGAGAAAGACACTATAATTTTTTTCTTTCTTTCTTCGTTAAAGCAGCTTTATCATTGATATGGATCAATTAGAGTATTTGTGGAAATTCGGATCTATGTAGCGGCCTCTAGAGTATTGCTGTACTTGAACAGTTAAGAATTTCCAGCCTAGCAGACAGACAGATTTAAAGTAAAACGTTAGTACTTGTATTAGGGAAATAACTGCAACCTCTGCGAAACAGCTCGTTAACTTGAGGAGTTAGTCTATCTGGTCAACTAAGAGAAAACATGAAGTTTTCACGGCTTAGATAATCCATACACCCTTGAATTTTATTTATACTTTTATCTACAATATATAGATTTGTCTTTAAGTACTCTAAAGAAAACAGAGTCCATGAACTTTTACATGTAGACAAGCGACGAAAGTTGTAAACAGAAATAAGAAACTAATGCAAACAAGAGACAAGAGAAACTTGTATGTTGTTGATTTATAGCAAAGACTAACTAATATGAAGTAAAACTTATTACAATAAATTTTTTAACCAAGGTATGTAAATATAAATAAACAATGCAAATAAAACTATACACAGCATTTTTCAAAAGTAACGCGCAGCTACATTTCAAATCAAATCAGAATATTTGGAGAAAATACTCAAACATATAGACTCTTTTATTTGAAAATACGTTTTTTTTAAAAAAATATCATAATTGCATGAAAGTTATTATATCGGGGAACATCTTTTTAAATATTCTTTTTCCAGACTTTCCGAAAGAGAAAATCATTTTCTGAATCGCCATGCAGTACATCCTTTGTTTCAGAAAAGCAATTCAAAACAATCTGTTATTCAGTTTACATTTAGTATTTAAACTCAAATAGTCAATTTATCCACCAGAATATTGTATAGTAAACATTAATTTATTTATACTGAGTTATAAAATGTTGAAGTAAGAATGATTGTGTATATGCAAATTGTAATGTGTGACCAATTTTATTTCATTTAAATGAGTAAGATTGCAAATATAAACATGGCCACGTGCACCATTCTCGAACAAATCGTGTTAATCCAGGGTTACTAAAATGTGATCCAACTTTGACCTTGTCTCGTTAAACGAAAACCGCCATAAGCTGACCGAGCGCTAGGTTACTGAACGACCGCGAGTCTATGATAATTACTCAAAAGAAAGTAACTAACTCTATAACCAAAGAGATTGTAGTGCAATTGTATTCTCCTTGTCTATATCGCTTTGTTTTTGTTTTGTGTTTGATTGTCATATGTAGGTAAACGAAAATGTTCTCCAAAATTTTCTCAGCACGAGTTAAACATTCTGTTGGAACTAAATACCTCATAATATTCCAATAAACTGGAAAATAAAAATACTGATTCGTGTTCTTTAAAGGAAATTAATTAATCTCTAATTACTAAATAAATAAATGAATAAATCTCTGTTTATTAAATCAGCGTGAGTTATAAAATGTAAAATTCTATTCAGGTGAAACAGGGTATTGCAGTTAATAGGAAACTGTAACCTCTGTTTACTAGCCACTACACTGTATCCTTTGATAGCCGGAATCTTTCTTCAAATTTCCTATACCCATAAAGTATCATCTCTTTCCACATTGATCCAGTTTTGAGCTGGTCCCAATTTAAGTAACTCAGATATGTTATCTCGTCCTCAGTACCTTCAAGAAAATTGAAACGGGAAGCCATTTTGCGTAATTTGACCGCAATCAACGGAATTGATCGGCCCAGCACCCAGGTCAAAGTTGTCGATAATCAACTACCTTGTTTGACTTTGATCATTGTCAATACACCGAAAAATCGCATTGAACGCGGTCAAATGCCTTCTAACATTAATCGAGGATGGTGCACATAGCCACGAGAGTGGGGAAAAAATATATATAAAATTTAAACATTTATTTACTTTAGAAAAACTATACCTTTATAATGGTTTTTATTACTGTGAATTTCTTCAGTTTTTTTTTTCTGTTTACTGTGTAGTTTTTCAGTTGTTTTTGTTTCGGTTAGGTAAACAACATTTACCTACTTGCATATTATATTTTTAATACTTATAACTGCGCAAATGTATAGTAAAGTACAAAAAAATTATGTTTATATTCAGTGAATTAAAGTCGATAAAATATTCTTAATTTATTGTAAAATATGTGCTAGACCCTATCTTCGAATAACAGTTAAGCAAGATAGTAGATCCGTTAGAATTTGTTGAAAACGTTACGCAGGGGACTGAAAACGATACGAACTGCTGAAAAAGCCGCTCACTCTAAACTTGTACGCAACGCCCAAGGGAATGCCTCGCTCTCTTGAATCGAATAATGAAGCAGCTTGCGTAAAATCCGTTTAAAGTTGGCAAGAGTCGAGGTTTGTTTTAACTCGTCTCTTGTTGTCTTCACCATCGCTGTTGTTTTGTTTTTCATCTTAAGATCTCCGGAGGCGAAGGTTTCATTCTCTCTAACGTCATAAAACGGAATTTAGTCTCTAAACATATCTGATTAAGACTGAGGATTCAAATACAGGGTGAATATTAAATATTCACAAAGTAAACATTCCCTTAACGTATGTAAAGTATATGTTTTTCTTAATCACGTCTTTTGTCAACTTCAATGCACGCTATCGGTGGTCTGCTCCGGCAAAAAAAAAAAAAAAACCGCATTTCCTGTGATTTCCAGGTTTGTGTAATTAATGGAAGAATGGTTATAATTTATTAATAATTACGGGAAAGAAAGTTAAAATGTTCACATTTATTTCTCAATTTTGCATATGCCGAATTCTTTTACAAGTATTTCAGAGAACTATAATCTTAGTAGAACACATAAATATCAAAACCTTTATTTATTAAATAATTTATTTTTATTACCCTTGAAATAATATGCAAAGTTTCTTGACAATAAAAATAAATGTATTAATAACTAAGTTAAGTAAAAATTACTATATATATTGATAAGGAAGCTGAGAAAATATTATAGAGATTTATCTGCAACCATTTTATTACTTTTTTATCTATTTAATTTATTTCAAAGTTGGACCGAAAAACAACAGTAATGTGTAGTATGGTGTTCTGTAAACAGATGTGACTCACCTGCATTATGATAGCGTTGCTACGTGACAGGTAAATCAACAATGAACAAATGATGCCAAGATTATCGTATGATGTTCTGTAAACAGACGTGATTCACATTAGCTGGAGTTGCTACAACAAAATAGAGCCAAGATGATCGTTTTAACAGCAGAAAGGAATTTTGAAGTATTCAAGGCACTGGATAGGACGAAGAGGTCCGGTTGAGTTTCCACCGCGTTCTCCGGATCTAACTCCGTTGGACTTCTACCTATGGGGAACTCTTAAGGCTGTTGTATATCGTAGAAAATCAGCTACACTGGCAGCACTTCGGGAAGAAATTGAAACGGCATGTGCTGCAATCCCTGAGGACACTTTCGCAAACGTTGCTTAATCAGTAGTTCAACGTACTCAGAAATGTATCGACGCCGATGGTGGACATTTTGAGCAACTGTTGTAATTGTATAAGTCTAAAATGATTAGTGCTTGTCATTTTCTGTTTGTGTGAATTCATTTTTGTTATGTTAACACAGTTTTTTTCTTTTCTTGAAATGTGTATACATTTTTTTGCACCCTCTGAATATCCGAGAATCTTAAACATATTTTAACCAATTTAATTATACTCTCTTAAATTCAAATAGGGACTTGGGTACTGTCAAAATCAGTACAGAAACTTTTCTACTTGAACTAGCAAAAGTTAATGTTTATATCCTTTTACCAGAGCGTCTCTTAAAGCTGAATATGAACAAGTCTTGTTCAATATTAGTGATAAACCTATCCGTCTAAAGTGAATATAAGCAAAAACATGTTACATTTTTTAATTCTTCCACTGTCTTACGTGATAAGGTGCCTAAATATGTACTGTTGCTTACATAGTATTCATCTATTTATTTTTAAATCGAGTACCTCTTCAACTTGGTTCCATATACCACTGCGCCTAAGTCTTGACCGGAAAACATTATGTATGCTGGAGGTTTTGCATATACTCCAACATTTTTCAGTATTAGTATGTTAGACTGTTCAAACATGAACTGTTGCACTGCTTGAATTTACTTTACGAGTATAGTATTCGGGTCAATATGAACCATAATTGGTTCAAGGCATGCAGAACTATTATCAGCATATATAACTAAGTGGCATGTAATACAATTAGAAATATTTGTATGCGTTTAGTAACCTGTTTTGTTTTATTATTGCTCTTTTTGATTGATTTATTTATTTATTTGTCTCAGGTTTTTTAAATTATTACAATTTTGCTTGTATTATATGAGAACACATTGAACGAACTACTAAACGTCTTCTCAATGTTTGCATTTTGGGTGTATCATTAATTTTTTCCACACAAGAAATCACTTTTGTTGTCACTGCAAGTGCGTCTTGATACAACCTATTTCTTTATAAGAGATTTTCCAATTTGTTCTAAGAATATTCTGCTTAATGTTAATTTTCTTGAGTTCCAGTTTGAATCAATGAAAGCCAATACATATTTACTGTAAGCGTAAAGATATTTTTTTACTTTATCAAGTTTATCTACAGTTCCTTTGGTTGCATTATAATGTAAAATAATTCTGGATGCATATGATCCCACTTTCCTATCCTAAAACAGCAAAATTATTTTATTAATTTTGTTTGGAACATAGTACGCTACAGTAGTGTCATCTGTAAAATAAAATTAAAAGCTATGTATCTCTGTGTTTGTCATTTGCTGTGGAAGCCCTGACTTGTTTTTCCGTACGGTTCCCAAGAGCGTCAATTTTCTTTTCAGAAATAACTATCCCAAATTATAAAATGTAAAAAAGTTGTCGCAAGTTACTTTGAAATCAAAAACTACTTCATGCCGTTTCCGATGCTGCCCCAGGTTGTTTTCCTGTATAGACTTGGGTTTTCAGCACACAGGAAGCTTCCCTGTCCATATCTTTATCGCATATTTTGCTGGTTTACTTGGGTTGTATTACTTGACAAGAAACCGACCTCGAAATTCTACTAGTTATTCGTCGAGTCACATTTTCTCTAGGCCTGTATAATTTATTAAGGACTTCCACTCGTTTCTCCCAAATGTTAATGACAGTATCAGTTTATCAGTATTCCGTCTTTCTCCTTTAGTAGCTTGTTTTTATCAAACCTCAGGAAGCGCGGTATCTTAGAAGAAGTTTCAAGTGACATTGTTACTAGCCAGCAAGAAATAAGACCCATAAGTAAGATAAACTTAGTATTATTCACTGTTAGCCATAAACTCACTTTCCCTCCAAATTTGTTATTTTTATTATTTAATTTTCAGGCTTCAAATGAAATGCTATGTCAGTTATTTTGGTGACTGCATACCTTGTAATCACTGGTGTATTTCTGATGCCAGTCGATGCTGAAAGTGATATTTTTTGTTTATTGCTGACAGGATGTAAATTTTATAAGTAATACTTTCAGAAGCGGAACTCTGTGATCTTCATATTCAGAAACAAACTGTTCGCTATCGGATGCATTGACAATGTTTCTATCTGAGCTTCACTCAATCGTCTATTTGCCATGGTGCCTGCACTCAAACAATAAATAATGACATTTAAGGAAGATAACAAGAATTTAGTGCCAAGCAGCAGTTCATGCCGCGGGCTCATTGTTGCAATAATATGGAACTGATTGTTGACTACAAACAGGGCATTGCAATAAAACAAAACAGACAAATATACATGACATAAAATTGCAAATAAATATTAATATTGCATGTAAGAATGTTGGGAAGTCAGTCCTAGTGGGCTAGTGGTTCCTCCTAAACCGAAGATCGCGGATTCAATCCCGGGTAGAATAGATGGGTTTTTCTGGCTTAAAAATCCTAAATATTGTTACTTCCGGAAGGGAAGTAAAGCCATGGAACACGTGTCGTAGATTTACGGCACGAAAAAGAACTCCAAGCCTGAAAGAAGAGGCCTCGGAGTAAAATTTATCGACCGTTTCACGCCCTGAATTGAATAGGACACTGATAACTTGAGATATTAAAGAGCGTTCGTAAATAAATCAAATCAACAAATCTGTTGGGAACATTATATACCTAGATATTATAGCTTGAGACTAAGCTTTTTAACATTAAACAATACATTGTGTAGGATAAACAAAGTATTTATTACGCATCATATTGACGCGAACAGAACAGGAGGTTTAATTAATGTATACTTTATACGTCTTGCATAAAACTCTTAGAAAAGTAAGTATTTACCGCCACGGGTGGCCGAGGTCGTTAAGGCACGGACTCGTGAGCGGGAGGTCTGCGGTTCGAATCCCGCCAGGATCGTCCTCCCTGACTGGGGTTTTTTCCAGGTTTTCCTCAGTCTTCATAACTGGCAAATGCCGGGGAGGTACCTAAATTTAGGCCTGGAACGCTTCCTTCCTTAAAAAAAAAATATCCTTTCCCAATTTATTATTTCATCTCATGTATCATCAGTGTCCGCCGCCTGTGGTGCCTCAGCAGTGAAAACGGATGTTAAACACTACTCAAAAAAAAAAAAAAAAAAAAAAATGGGAAGTATTTGATGGGCTATTTATTTTTGTCCATACGAAATGCATTTGATTATCATTTTAATACTATGACATTTTGAACGTGGATATTTCATGGTGTGTGTTGTTATAATATTGTGATATTTTAGCTGCTTTATTTTATGCCAAACGGGATGGCTTAGGTAACGCCTGAAACGAGACTATCATTCCGAAAGTGACGGCTTCAAATCTCTTTCATCCTTTTGTGTGTGTGTGTATGTGGGGAGGGGGGGGGTTCTCCTGGACGCTCAGGGGAATGCTAGATGAACTTTCATTTCCATTTCATTCCGTTGGTTCAGCTACAGGATTGAAAGTGACTTGCTGTGTGAAAATGATTCTTAGAAATCGTCAATTCTTTTCTCTGTAGACGTAAACACAAGCGGCCACTTTGAACAAGGCTGAAACACAGAAATGTCCTCCTCCCTTTCTACCAACCAAATCTAATACAGTGACTGTTAATGCTAAATGAAATTGTAGCAGCAATTTTATAGAATTCTATTCTCAATTTTCGAACTCATACTTTAGAAGGTTTATTGCTTCTTAAATATGTTATTTTTAAGGTTATTACTGTTCTTAAAATTTTAAAAAATACGCTTAGATGTCCATTTCTTACTGTATTAGAATTATTTAAGCTGTTACTGTTAATATTCAAAAGATCATATTTTTACTAATTAATATATTTAATGCTTTTGTAATTTAGTGTGTTACATTTTATATAATAATATACTACAACAAAACAGTTAAAAATTCAGGCCAATCTTCACCATGCAAAGTATGGATGTCAAGATTAACCCACTGTTTGCGTTGCTGGCGGCCACTGAACTTATTATTAGGAGATTGCGTGTTTCTAGGGAATAATTGATTGGAAGAGCGAGTGTATTTTGGTTAGAGGTTACACCCAGTCATTTGTTTCTACTATGCAAACAATTTTCCTGATTACATACCTTTCCTCACAGTTGTTTGTATCGATCTTTTGACGTATCGATCATACTACTATTACAGTGGCAGTATAATAGGAAAGTGTGAAGCTTCATACATTTAGTGGTATACTTATGTTCTAGAATTGATTAGGACTCTTCCATATTTTCTTTGTTGGTCTGTTTCATTAGTTGCACATATTAACTTATCTTCATTGATGAATTTTATACTTCTCACAGAATTTTACGTATTTTCCATTTACATTCGCTGCTGCATTTATTATTATTATTATTATTATTATTATTATTATTAATATCAATCTTAGTGAACGATCTAATATTAACAAAATTTGAGGAAACAATATGGTACTAATAAAATCACCTTTTAAAACTTTTGAGAACACACTTTGACGTTATTCTCTGGAATTTTCGATCGCCCTGAATTATAGGTATGTGTGTGTGAACATTGTTTTTGAGAGAGATATTAAAATTAATGATAAAATACTATTACTTAGCTGCTAATGTTAGAATATTATGAGTGTAATAAAACAACAGCACGATTTTGGATATTTTTATTTCCATGAATGCCGTTATCCAAATTGAATAGTGTAGAAATGAAAGTCTTTGAAGAAGATAAAATATAGAGTTTCGCATTTAATATTTAAATGTAAAATTATTTGAACTTAGTAGTTACAATATTTTTAAGCGTTCTTGCTTCGTTTTTGGTAAGCAGTCCTTATTTACCACTATTACAGCAACTTTAGGATAATTTAACGTTAAAATATTTTGTGCATTAATAGGAGATTCTGTTGGCTGAAATATTTATGAAGAAGGTTGGTAACCACTGCTCTAGGCCAATCTGAAAGGGAATAACCTCCCTTTTTCAAGCATCCAACTTTAAATTTCCCCACCAGGTTTAGCTCTTCAGAAATGCAACAGATTTATACTTTTTATTTATTTGTTTGTTTGTTTGATAATTTTACTGAAAGATACAGTTCAGAAAAAATAAAAATAACATTAAGTTTGTTGAAGCGGTTTTGAATATTTTAAAGTATATAGACGGAGAAGCTTGGGTAATCATTACGGGTTCTTCCAACTATTTATTTACTTTATAAAAACGTGTGCTGATATTTAATACATGTTCCTATTTACCGCTTTAATATCCTCTCTCCATTTCCTCTTCCCCTTTCCTTAAAACGTCCAATAGATGCTTTTTGGTAAAACTGAGGTTTTTCCTGGTTGGCCTGTGACGTCATCCTTTCTGTGTTATAAACTTCTTGTCTTTCGTTTCTAGTTTGATTTAGTTCTGGAACCTTACGGACGATAGCATTTTGGCAGTAGCTTCATCAGACGGGAACTGCCATTGAGAGGTCCATTTATAATTTAATTGTTAGAGACTACCTGAAAATTTGTTCGCCTGGGGCCATTCAATTTTCATCCAGTTGCCCAGGTTCTAGGCAATTTATATAGTGCACATACATGGAATATTTGCAAGTTATGTGCTTTACAATCGTAACAGTTTTCACAGACCATATGAAATTAATTTTTTTTTTTTTGTATTGCATTCTGTGCTGGAAAATTCTTTCTTCAAATTATAGTTTTATAAGAACGCATACTTAAATGCAATTTTACATTTATACTTAGTTAAATGATTTAAGTTGGTTGCAATGGGAAATGTTAATGTTTCATTGTGTTTAATTTAAATGTGTAAGTACAGTGTTTAATGTTTTAATGGGGAGAATTTATTGAATATTTAAGTACCATTTTCAATTGTTAAAGTAAAACAAACTTAAATGTTAAAGCTTTTGTTGCTTCCATTTCCTAGGTCAAATCCTGGGATAAATTTTCAAATGTACTGTTGTAGCATTAACGGGAAGATGTCGAATAAAAAATTGTATGATATTTACACCATACATAATAAGCCCGGTAAAGTACGGTAACCTTAATAGAAGATAATATGCTTATAACGTACGCCAATTAACAAATTCTTCAATATGGAAATAGAAAGAAATAAAAAAAAAATGCATCCTGTACAATACACATCCGTGAGAGCAAAAATAACTCAATCAGGGTCCAGATGGTGATATCATATTTTATATAAATGGTAACATATGAGGATAGATCCATTAGTTTCCGGCCTTGCCGATAAGGATTATCGCTTTCACAAATTTGCAGCTGTGAATGCCGTTCCACTATGTTCAGTTGTTCAGATATAGCTGCACAAAGAAGGCTATGTATAGAAGATTGTGACATGTACAAAACAGAGTATGGAGCTGTTATTACGTTCTACACACAAGAACGACTTAGGCGGCCCTGGCGGTGTAGTAGTAACCATACTTGCCTTCTAAACCCAAGATCGCGGGTTCAAACCCGGTCAGGATCGATGGACTTTTTTCGGGCGTAAAAATCCTAAGTATGGCTTCCTTCGGAAGGGAAGTAAAGCCGTGGGTCCCGTGTCGTACATTTACGGCATGAAAAAGAACCTCAAGCCTGAAAGAAGAGGTCTCTAAGTAAAATTTGTCGGTCGTCTCAAGCCCTGAATACAGTGGGACGCTGCTGACCTGAGATGTTAAATAGCGTCCGTAAATAAACCAAACCAATCAAAAAGGACTTACTGCAAATGAAATTAAACAGTGAACGGACGGTGTATATGGGAAGCATCCTCCTCTCATTCTACCGCAAAAGTATGGGCCAAACTTTTTCGAATGATTCGAGAAAGCACTGAAGACGAATAGCTTGCAGGTCGATTCTTGGAACTCGTGAAAATATCGTTCTTGTGGAAGGAGAAATTATGTAAGACCGAAGGCTCAAAGTTACACAAATAGCATAAGGTTGGGCCTTTCTAAAATAGCAGATCTTCGAATTATTCATGAACATTTAAACACGAATAAGGTTACATCTAAACTTCTTTCCTCAGCACCAAAGCAGTAGTCATCTGTTGTCAGGCAATTTTGGAGCTCTGCCGTGGCAACGAGAGAGAGAGAGTTTCTGCAAATAATTGTTATAGGAGACGAAACTATGGTTCTCTACTGTGATCCCTTGTCCCAAAGACAATCAATGGAGTACCGTAAATCTGGCGAAGCACCGCCTCTAAAAGCCAAGGTCACTCAGTCAACCAAGAACATCAAAGCCACAATCTTTTGGGACTGTGAAGGAATACTCTTCATTGACTTCAAGGAGAGGAACACCACAGTAAATGGGGAGTACTATGCTGGCCTACTGCCCAGACTATGCTTCCATCAAAGAGGAAAGGCGAGGAAAGTAAAGTGATGGTATGCGCCTTTTTCACGACAACGCGTCTGTGCACACAGTTCTTGTTGCAAAGGAAGCTGTGAAGTAATGTGGCTTCAAGGAGATCAACCATCCCCCCTACAGCTCAGATCTAGTTCCCAGTGACTATGTCCTCTTCTCAAAACTCAAGAAGGACCTTCGAGGAAGGAAATTAATGAAGTGATGGAGGCTGTTTATGCCCATTTTGCAGACAAGACTTCTGACTATTTGGGGGGGGGGGACTGAAATGTTAATTCAAAGATGTGAGAAGTGTATTGCAATGAAGGGTAACTATATTGAAAAGTGAAATATAGTTTATTCTTTATCATATCTATTAAATGGTTAAACCGGAAACTTATGAGCCTACCCTCGTACATATTCATAGATCATTGATTATGGATTTATGGTTGTAAAATAAGCATTTTACAATGTAATTTTGGGGCTATTTTTAGCCAAGTTTTTGCAGTTTTAGTGCATTTTTTGCTATTTTAGGTATGTACTCCATTTTAAAGAATCAATATAATTTAATCTATATTGCGTAATGTCGTTTTCCTCTTTGGAGTAAAGCTAGGGTGGAATTTTTAGTTGGGACATGCCTTAACCCTGAGAACAGTAGTAGAAAAGGATGATTCTTAGGTATGCATATTTTACCTAGGAACTTGCCAGTGTTATTTAACAGTCAAACTTACATTCTGAAAACTAAGGAGTAAACACGTCACGCAATAAGCAGATTTAGCCTCTCATCTCGACTGTTGTTCAGATTGGTGCTTCCTTTATCTGCCGATATAAACACTTTACATTCCCTCCTTATGGAAAAATGACAAGCCTGTGGACATAGTTATCTTTGGTGGTCTGCAACTAGTAGTTCCTAAGTATTTTGCAGCATTTGTGAATTGAAGTTGCAGCAGAAAATCACCACAGATACAGCACAGTTAATGTTGACACAACCTACAACAAGTTACATTAAATATTCAGAATGTTTTAAAGAAATGTGTGCCGTTCCAGTTTAAGTGAATATTCCTCTCTGGAAACTAAGTAATGATCCATCAAGTCTTTTCCGGTACTGTAAGTCCCTCAAGAAGAGAACTGTTAACAGCTGTAGTGCCACTGATCTCATATTTACATGCTAGGGTTCCTGGATCGATGCTGCTCTGTATAAATAAAACCATTTCCAATCCTTGGGTTGGCATTCTGAAGACACAAGAGCTTTTTCCGACAGTGAAACGGGGGAAAGCTGGCATATTTAAAAAAAATATCGTTCTCAATTGAGAAAATTTAAGAAAGTGGCGTGAAACTTGAAACCTCCATTGGATTAGTTATGTGTGGTGAAGGTGGGGAAAAATAAAATGAAAAGTGTACAAGTAGGATTGACATCTAGCGACTTAGGATATTTTAAAAATGCTCCGTTTATAAGCGCCGGTATTAAAAGAGGTTTTTAAATTTAGGATTATTCTTTCCGATAATTGGCTTTCTTCTTTTTTTATATTTTGTACATTTTCAGGTCCTTTGGTTTATTTGAGATGAATATAAAAGACATGTTTTTAAAAAGGTTGCCAAACTATGCTATAAAACAGTAATACTTGCTAACCTAAGTTTTTTTTTCATGATTTTTAAAAGATGTGAGGTCATTTTTGTAATTTTTCATGATTTTAAGCACATGTAAATTATTTTTAGGTGATCAACGTCCGGACCCTGCTAATAATTATTCAAAATAGAAAAATCACGATAAACTTAAAAAAATGTTAACAAAATATAATAAATAATGCATTTATAACCGTTACAGTGATAAAAAAAACGAATTTGTTTCATGACCTGAGCTGTTAATTCCGTCCATTCAAGAATTTGGCTCTATTCACCACAATGCTAAGACATTGTGTTCAATACAGTTGTACAAGCAGAAGTTTTGATAAAGTGGGCTAGAAATGGACATTAACAAATATCGTTTGTTAAAATCGTTGGAGTTTAATTTAATGTGAATGTCTTAATGACTAGAGCATTACCTGTCATTAGGCAACTAATCGCTGGCAAACAGTTTAGCATCGGGATATAAAATTATAGGCTAGCAGGCGTGTTTCTGTCTGGGGAATTTTGTTATATGTAATTAGTGGGAAATGTAACACCGAGATATTATCATCAAGTTCACTATTACTCTTCACCAACATACTATTTTTTCGGTAATTATAACTTATTGATGTTCCAGTTACGCCTTATCTAGGCGTCAATGACGATGTAATGAAGTAGGGGAAGATGTATAATTTCGGTAACAGAAGGTAGACCAGCTTCACTACGCTGGTTTAGTAATAACATGTTTTTAGGCAGTGAAATAAAATACTTTCTTTTTATAAGGCTCTGCATCTAGACAAGCAAGAAGTCTGAAGTCGAAAAAGAGGCTACCTTTTATTTTATTGCTTCCCAAATTTGGGTAACAATATTTCTGAAATATTACAGTTCTATGCTGTCTTAGACATAAAATTGTGCATGCGCTTCATATTAATCCTGACGTGATAAACTTAACATAAGTTTTTAAAGGATTAAATATTATGGATTTTAGAAATAGTTTATCATAATGTTTTTTAAAATATTTTTGGCTGTATTGTAATTAATAAGTAAGAACTTTATGATACACCATATTTAAACAAACTTGGTCCCATGTCTATACTGATGGTTCGGCTGAACGAGCCATTAAAAACGCTGAACTGAAGTTTACTCTACAGACTAAAATTGTCATATACTGTTTAGAACTTTGACGGCGAATTAGCCACTATTTCTTTAGCCTTAGACAAAATAGAGAAGTGTGATAAGAAATAATTGTCTTTTTTGTTGATTCCAGAGCGGCAATTATGACCTTAACAACTTATAATCACAATGAATGTGATATCTCCAAGAACTGCATGGAAAAAGTTAACAAGTTGCTAAACGTCAAGAACCGCATTGCACTGCAGTGGATTCCTGGCCACTGCGGGACTTAAAGAAACGAGGGGGCAGATGAGTTGGCGAAAAGGGGATCCCACATGAAACAACCAGATTCGCCTTTTCCCCTGCGGAATATAAAGGGTCATATATCCTCCTCTATTAAATCTAACCGCTTCAGCCTGTATACAGAGAAAGCTTCAGGGAAAAAGTGGAACTCCCTTTTGAACAAGTCGAAAGGAATTACTAGTTCTCTACTTCTACCAGTTGGCATGGCCTGCTACTTCTTACAGAGTCACCTGTGTAGAATTGGACTGATGCTTACCCTATTTGTGACCATGGCGTATGCTGAGATCATGAAGAGCACCTCAGCATTTGCCCTGCTGTTCTCTTTGCATGTTATTGACAAAGTCTTTGGTGATTATTTTTATCTTCTTCTTCGGTTTTTGCACTCTCGCCAGTCGTTTGCTCTCCTCATCCACAACTTCCCGGTCCTACGTCTGAAGGAATCTGCCCAGCGGCTCTTTTGTCATCCCACCGATTCTGTAGTCCCAGTTGTTATTTTGCATGTCCATCTCTGTGGTCCAGCACCTCACCTCTCTTTCATGCCAGTTCTTCTTCTCCGCCCTCATTCCTTATCTTGTGCTTCACTCTACCCTAGATCATATGTTTCTGTTTTGAAGTTAATGCTCATGTTTGGCAGCCATAGAGGATGACGGGAAGTACGCACTTCTGTCCTCAATAGTAATATCTTCAGACCATACCAGTCCCCCAAAGATATAAATGCAGTAACTTAATTGCATTTATTGATTAAAGAATGTTATAGAAGTTTCTTTCTGCCTCTTTGTGTATTGGTAAATTACAAAAACATGCTCTTGGGGAAAGTTTTCAAACTCTTTGGGGCTCTTTTCCTTCTTTTCTGTGAGGAAGGGCATCTTCATGTAGAGATCACATAAATACCCATTTAGCGAACCCCAGTTCATGTGACCAACCACCACTCCCTCAAACGCTTATACATATACGAACTGGTCACAAATCGGAGTCGCTCTCTGACAGATCTAAAAGGACTTTCCCCACATTCTTGTACTATTTTTACTCTCTCGTTTCCATCTTCCTTTTATTACTCTTATTTTAAAAGTTTAAAAGTTTTAAGTTCTGTTTGCCAAACGAGCTTCTTTTAAATCTATCGCCTTTCTGGCACTTTATTGGAGAGTTCCTCCTCATACGATGTAACGATTTCACGCCGACACCTGTTCCCCTTTGTAACTTCAACGAATTGTGAAGCATCTTCAGTAACTAAGATACAAAGGGATCTATTGTTCGGCCACCTGTATGCACTTATTTTTGTTATAGTACAGAGACCCATCGCTCTAGCCATTACCAGTAGAAGAAACACAAAGGATGACAAAATGCAACCTTTTCCCATTGTTATAGAGTCAAACGTCCAGGTAACCGTGAATACATCGTCGTAACACGAAATGTCCCAGTTTGCTACTATAAGCTATATTTTATAATTATTACTATTTACATTACCTAAAAGCATTTACTATTGGGCATGCGTGGATGTGAGAATCTGTCACAACAAAAAGAAAGTATAAACCACTTTAATTAGTGAATTAAGATTCACTATATAAACTCTTATTTGATTGCTTCCCAGAAAATCTAGGTGATTGGATCAAAGAACAAGGAGAACAGTTTAACCACAATATAAGAATCCTAATTAAATACACATGAACTTGATTACATAAGCGTCAACCAGCTATGCACATTTTAACTTAATTAAATGCATGCCAATATAATTAACTACAAGTCAATATAAATATTAATATGCCAACCTAATTAAATACAGCTGATTTAAATAAATTCCAATTTAATAGATTTCAACCTAAATAAATACATATAAATCTAATTTAAAAGTTTAATAAAATTAAATACAATTTAAAGTAATTAAATACATTTTAATCTATGAAATATATTTCAACCTAATTAAATACATATCAATTGCAAAAGCTACTCTTTAAACTTAGTACTTGTTTCTCTTAACTGTTTTAAAATTGTTACAAGACAGTTCTCAAAGACTGCTGCAGATAAGCTATTCCAATTATCGGTGGTTCTGATACAGAAATAGCAATGGTGTTTCATTACCAGTATGTAAGAGTATATAACTTGTGTAGTTTGTAATATTAGTGACACCAGTAATATTTTTACTACATGCTGCAACTGAGAAGCCAGAATTTGTGTGGACTGCAGTGGTATATAATTTGTTCTGATGTATGTCAAAACTTTAACTGATAC
The DNA here is from genome assembly GCA_030762175.1 of Metallyticus violacea. Lineage (NCBI taxonomy): Eukaryota > Metazoa > Arthropoda > Insecta > Mantodea > Metallyticidae > Metallyticus > Metallyticus violacea. The sequence goes on from CM060839.1 coordinate 92,795,143, forward strand.
AAAAAACTTGATGTTAATTTACGTATGTCAAATGCAGAACAAGTCTAACATTTAAGGCACCAAAATGTGTGTTGGGAAATGTAATTTAAAGAGGCTAATGGTAAATTAAGTAACAACTTCAAGAGAACGTTAAAGTCAAGGAGTGCGTGCAGTGATAAGAATAGCACTGTGTATATTATCAACTTATTACTTTTTAATTTGGTAATTTATATTTTTAATCCTAAATATTGTAATTTGTTTGTGTTAATATTAATGAGGTTTTATTATGAACGTTGAAACACTGTTTGACAGTGTGATAAAAATTTTACATAGAATAAGCAAATAGAAGAATAGTTAAAATAATGATATTAAAATAAATTTCAAATTATAATATTCTATTATTATTTACATATGCAAGTTAACTATTTACGTATTAAAATATATATTTGCTCTTACTATACGGATGTGTTTTTAATAAAATTTTCTCCCATTTTTTTAAGATGGCGAATTTGGTGAAATTTAATTATAAAACCTGTATATGAAGGCCAGCTCTGTAAACTTTGAATTAAAAGGGCAATCGTAATATTACCTCTAGTAATATATGTTATTAAAGATTAATTTTAAGTTCCTAAAATTATTGGACATTCAAACATATATTCCAGAAATATAATTTCAAAGATATACCTATTAATTAATTAATTAATTTATTTAATTCCTGTGGTTAGAGGTAAGAACATACATAAGCCTTTTCTACCGCTCTACTGATCTTATAAATATATGACTAAGTCTTAGTGACGAGACCACAATAAAACATCAATAGTAACAAGGATATATAAATCAATGAACAATATGAAAGAGAGTGCAAATAAACATGCTAGTAAAAGAAGAACAATAAAAACATAACAATAATAATATAAAGAAACAATTAAAACAATGATAATAATAGTACAACTATTAATAATGACAAGTAATGCACATATAACCCACGTAAACCATGAGATTGAAATAAATGATCTACTAAAGCAAATAGAATGAAAATACCCTTATGAAGGTGATAAGATTTTTGACAAGAAAAGCAATAATGGGGCTATATATTCTGCAGAAATATGCAACAAATAAATATTTGTGTTGCAGCATAAGGATATTAAATCTAAGATGATAATTTATTATTTCGAATCACATAAACAATTTCCTATGAATTTCTCTTAGAGTTTGGCAGTCTCTTTATTACAGAGACGAGTGATACAATAATACGATGAATGATGCTGTTCAGTGCTACGTGACGGGTTTCAGAACGAGTGTTAAGGTTGTAGGAGGAAGATAAATTTTGAAAACGAGAGGATAGATAAGATGGAGATGTACGTATAATAATTTAAAAAGTACTATGAGACAATGACTATTTGTTCGGTCTTTAAGGCAGATATCGAGGGAGGGGTTGTGTGATCGAACAAGCGCACATTGCACATTTAACTTAAGTACACATTTTAAGTCTTATCGAAAAATCGCAGTAGCCGAAGGGAGATATCACCTGCCATTGCACCAGTCTGTTTTTAGGTTCTGGATCAGGGTATATTTAATCTTTTAAAAGCATGAGTGAATGAAAGAATAGTGTTTAACGCCCAGCACCACAGGTGGTGGACACTGATTATACATGAGATGAAATGATAATTGGGGAAGGAATTTTAAGGAAGTAAAACGTTCCAGGCCTAAGTTTAAGGTACCACCCCGGCATTTGTCATTTATGAGGACTGAGGAAATCCTTGGAAAAACCTCAGTCAGGGAGCACGGTCCTGGCCGGATTCGAAAGTCAGACCTGCCGCTCAGAGTCCGCGCCATCTCGGCCACCCGTTGAGGTTTTTATAAGTATGAATTTACACGGTTGAATAATAACAAAATACTTTATCACATTGATGGTTTAAAATGTTTGCACCATTGTGCAAAGCTGATTAAGTTACCATAACTCAAAATACTCCACATATGTTTTTAAATATTTTATTCCTGTGAAACCTATTTCAAACAATTGTCTTGTGAGATATTGCAGCAAAACACATAAATATAATTTAGTTCTGTCATTACTGGCATAGCACCCACGTCATTGAAAATATTACCTTTATAGTCAATATAGTATTATAATAATTTTTATTAACGAACATTAGAATTACGATCATTTGCCTTTAATATTTAAAGCCATTATACATTTCCCCAAAACAGAATCCAACATGACTTGAGATATTCAAAAAGCCACACGACATTTTGTTCATTTACCTGAGAAAAACTTTCGTAAATCAAAATTGACCTGGGAACGAAACATTCACCAGTAATTAAATTAACATAATGCGTGTTCGGAACACAACTTGGCCATTTGGTTTTATGATTGAATATACACAGGTTAATTTGTTGCAGAACCTTGTAGATGAACATACAATACGTCTTTTAGTCTGTTCTGAATCTCCTTGGGAAACAACCTGTTCAAAATAAAATGTAAATTAGTACTGTGCATTTTAAGCATGACATAGTGTGATTGGTAAGGAAATGTCTTACTTGTTAATCGCTAGAAAACCCTGGAAGTGTTCAGGCACTGTAAATAGTTGCCGTTCTTTTCGGATACCGTTCATTATCATCCGCACAGCATCAGCGACTTCCATTGGAGGAACTCTAAAAATAGAAATTAATGTTCTTGCGTGAGAATTATGCCATTGTCTCTTCACCACCGTAGAAAACTAAATGCTTAATTAAATACAGCAACTGAAATTCATTGACTATCTCTGACAAGCCATTAGCTAAACTCTTTATGGGATTCACAGATTGAAGTGATGACAGAAATGTTTAAGTTACAGTTGTATACATAGAACATTTTATTTACATGCACTTATTTACAATTATTAATAAAGCTAGCATGTTATTATATTTTAGAATCTGATGATCGAGACTATAATTCTCGGAAGTCATCGTCAAGGCCAGCCGGGCTTCACGAGTTGGAGCAGACGGGGTTTACCGATCTGCTACGTTGGCCGTGGGACTTACTTTTGAACAGTGGAAGAAATAACACGTTTTTTAATCTGCTAAGAAAACTAAATGACAAATATTAAGTCAGGTTATTGTACTACATAGTGTGTAATTATAATTTATAAGTTCATATTGGGTCCGCTGTCTGTTGTCAAGATTTTATTTCACGAGAAAGTATCAGATAATCCAGTTCCAAGATGTAATGCGATTTTATAAATTGTAGTAACGACATACGTTAGACAAATTAAAGGATTACATCCGTCGAGCGATCAATTTATTTCTCAAAGATAATTAAAAGGAAAATGGGTAATTTCATAAGCAGATATCATAAAATGAAAGCTGGCAGTTTCAGCATACTTTTCGTGACATGAGTGGATAGGGAACATTTTAAGTGAACTAGAATGTATTAGACTGTCACTACTGTTTCAACCACCAGTTCTTGTGTTGCTCCGTCCGATTGATCCGACTTTAGTACAGCCTAGCAGCCCATAAGCAACGGCTCGGTTGATGCAGTACGGTCATCAGATATTTATATCACCCAAATTGTATTATGCTTGAAAATGCCTATTATAGTTTTACATTTTGTGAAATCTATGAGCACTATTTCATGAGACTTGTATATAGCTCTAAAACTGTAGTTAATACGTTTGCCTTCTAAATTGCATTTACTTTTACTTTGGTGTTGATAAATACTGCAAATTAGTATTATCACCTCTTATTTCATACAAATTAGATAATAATAATAATAATAATAATAATAATAACAACAACAACAACAACAACAATCTGAAATACTCCATGCCGGTACCTTGTTTCCTACACCGGGAGTGTATTGCAAACTCTTACACTTTATTTCTAAATTACCAAATTACATTCTTACATTATTATTTTCCAGATGATACTTATTCCTTGGTTACAATTAGAAATTTACTAAGATAATAAAAATAACAAATTTGATAAATAACAACATTACATTCTACCCTTTCAACTGTTTCCTAATTGCTGGAAACCAGCTACCACTTTTACTACTTCCACTTAATCTTAACTCTAAATTATTAAACTACTATTCAGCGGTATCCGGTAGAAACTGCACAGGTGACCAGTACATTTATTACATATTTTTACTTTACTACTTATATGTATCTATTCCTGTCTATATTTGTATAAAACTATATATTAATTATATATCTATTGATTTTATATATGTTTCTTTATTTCCCATATTATATCATATAATCTTTATAAATGTATTCGTGAAAATTTCACATTATATCTTATATTAGCCAATTTTTTCAACACTAATTATAGTCTTTGTTTGCGAATCTAACTGACATTTATCAAGACAATATTTACCCTACCTATTCATTACTTGACATCGTTAACAATAGTAACAACAACAACAACAATAATAATAATAATAATAATAATGTATTATATTAATTATAATTATAATAGTTATTATAAAATTTTATCATATTTTAATTTATTTCTTTATCTCCTCCTCCTCCTCCTCTTCTTTTTCTTCTTCACTCTTTAGCCATACCCTTTTTTCACAATCACTTCTTCTCCTCTCATTCTATACACACAATGCACTTTTATATCCTATTAAAAGTTCCATTTCACTACTCCACTATTTTTTAAACTTTTTTTATTTATCCTTTACACTCACATTATTACAAGTTTAAAACTATTCTTACAATTTTCACCACTAACTTTACTTCACCCATATCTACTACACCATTACACTTCAGTATATTATACCTCTCTCAATCTTTATTATACTTTTCCTCTATTCTTCCTAAACAAGCTCCTCTAACTCCCATCCTCTGCATCTTCACTAAGGCCCCCAATAACTCTTTCAGTTCCTGCTTCTCCTGCTGCCTCATCATATTCTTTCCCTCTTCCTCTTCTTCTTATCGTACCTTCTTTCTTCTAACTATAGGTCTCTCTATTATATAACTTCTTCTACCTCTTCCTCTCTATTTCCATAATCTCCCTTTCCTCCTCCTCCTCCTCCTCCTCCTTCTTCTTCTTCTTCTTCTTCTTCTTCTTCTTCTTCTATTGTGATTCGAATCAAGTTTTCATTGTGAATGGGTAGTAAATTATTTTTCTGGTTGTCTATATTTAATATTCTTAATCTTTCCGATGTTCTTCTTTCCCCCTTACAGATGGAATGTTTCTTGCTCCATTCTTTCTTCCCATTCTATTTTACTTATTTTATGGGTTAGGGTTTCCAGATGTTTATACAATTCTTTGTTCCGTAAAATATACGATGGCCACTTAAATTCCTTCTTTCTTCTGAAGTTTGGTTCCTGTAACGTGGATACTCAAATAAAACAAAACAAAACAGAAGTTTTGGAAACAAAAAACTGCAAGTCCCTTTTCTTCTTTTTTCACAGTTTTCCTACAATTTAAACATGAAATTTCATACTTAGATTAATCGTTTGCTGAAACCTATAAATTAAATTAAATTGCACTGTAAAACACAATAAATAATACTATTGAAACAAAAGATTTATTCTTTTGAGAAAAGTCTGCAATATATCAACGAAGTCTTTGGCCTCGCCAGCATTTTCCACTGAAGAGAACTGTGGAAATCTTAAACAAATCTAAGTCAGAGAGGACAGGATTCAAATAAACTTTCCGTTCAGAGGTTCATTTCTTAGCAATCCACATCATTTTACGCAATCGTGTTTAAATATTTGACAAATAAAAACGGAAAATACATTGCAAGTAGCTATTTTGATGAAAAAATAGCTCATAAATTCATTTTTGCATTACAATTAATAAAATAAAGAGTCCCCCTGTGATTTTCCTTCTAAGATGTAAATGTTTGAGGATTAAGAACTTTAAACCGCCCCTAGTGTTCAATTATCGTTAAGTTAGTTGTAGAAATAAAAAAACATGACCGAGTACTCAAAAGGGCTGTGATAATTATCTACTTATGGTTAATAGCACAACAGACTAAGGGGATGTGAAAAATAGAATAATCCAATGCTTTACCATATTTAAATTGTATTGGATAGGATAAACATATTTGGAAAAAAAAAACCCGAATTTAATGTACAGGGGATAATGAACAAATATTAACTGTTTGTTTGATTTGTTTATTTACGAACGCTATTTAACATCTCAGGTCATCAGCGTCCCATTCTATTCATGGCGTGAAACGACCGACAAATTTTGCTCAGAGGCCTCTTCTTTCAGCCTTGAAGCTCTTTATGTGCCGTAAATGTACGAAACGGGACCCACGGCTTTACTGTCCTTCCGAAGGAAGCCATATTGAAATTTTTACGCCCGAAAAAAATTCTTCGGTCATAGTCAGGATCGAACCCGCAATCTTTGGTTTAGGAAGCAAGCATGAATAAATATCACTACACCCCCAGGGCCGACAACAGGTATTAATGAAAAATACTATTTTCCCAAACGGGAACATAAAAAAATTAAGATAAGCATAGAAAATATCATGTAGATAGAATAGATCTGAACAGATTTGCGACTGGCAATTCCGAAGGAAAGCAAAGTAGAGGGAATAAATTATCAAGCAATGTGGAGCTAGAGCTTCGGAAAGATGTGTCTGAGTGAATGACATTGATTGCAGCTCATTAAAAAGAAAAGTATACTCACCTGGTCTTCAACGATGTATCGAAAGCCTTGAGAGTGCGTATAAAATATGGACAAACGCAAGTCGTTTTCACTTTGCTGCCTTCCAGGCGAAGCTCTTCGGCGAGAGCTTGCATCAATCCTGTAAAAAGCAAGCAGTTCTGTTCTAAAATGAGCTGAACTGAGGTAGACTTTAAATGCAGCAGCTATGCACCCAAATGAATTAACATGATATTTTCTGAATGTCCTGTTTTACGATTGTGTAGACTTTGACATTCACGTGTAATATCCATGCATGTGTTTTCTAACAGAGAGAATTGAGAAGATGGGATGGGGTGATCTCATTTTTACTAATTTTTCTTTGGCAGGATTGTCTCATAATATTTTTAAATTAGACAGATTTTTCATAATAGTGTTATTCTGAATACAACGATTATGCAGAGGGTGCCAAAAATGTATACACACTTTAAGCAAAGAAAAAATTGTTTTGACATAACAAAACCGAATTCACACAAAGAGAAAAGCACGAGTACTAATCGTCTTAGACTTTTACAGTTACAACAGTTGCTCAAAATGTCCACCATCAGCGTCGATATACTTCTGAGTACGTTGAACTACTGATTGAGCAAAGTTTGCGAAAGTGTCCTCAGCGATTGCAGCACATGCCGTTTCAATTTCTTCCCGAAGTGCTGCCAGTGTAGCTGGTTTTCTACGGTATACAACATCCTTAAGAGTTTCTCATAGGTAGAAGTCCAACGGCGGCTCTGTTTTATACACACGTCTACATTGCCTTTGAACTTGAACAGCATTCTCGGTTTTCCAATATCACTTCAAATTTGCTTTCCGCTATTCAAATGATAATCTTGGCTCCATTATGTTGTAGCAACGTTATCACAATGTATGTGAGTCACATCTGTTTACAGAACATCATACTACACATTACTGTTGTTTTTCGGTCCAACTATGAAATATATTAAATAGATATGTACTGTGAAGGTATGTATACATTTTTGGCCCCTCCTGTATTAAATGCTCTATTATTTTATTTCAAATGATAATAACAACACCCCAGGTTGTCAAGTAATGATTGTAAATGAAGTTGTACTAAAAGTGTTATTTGAAATTTCAAAGTGGCTGAGGTGAGGTAATAAAATCTAAAATGTAGTTTTAAGCTTACTCTCAGTATAGGAATTAACATTTTTTGCATGTTGAAATTAAATTATTTTAAACAGGCTGGTTGTGTTGAAATGAAATGAAATATATGGTATGGCTCTTTATTTAGCAATCTCCGCCTTATAAAGTTTAATTAAAACATTGTGTGTGGTACTAAAATAAGTGTTATTGATATACCGTGCTCTAATTTTGCTACGCAGTCGGGTACCTAAAATAGTTTAGAAAGGTTGACCTTTGGTGGACGCGGGATTCGCGGTAAGGTTAAGTTAACGTTCCGCTGACGCAGGCAATGGATGTTTATTTATGATTGTTAAGTGCAAAAGAAATCGTTCAATACTGTGGGTGAATATAGTTCTAACCCAAGGGTTTTTAATCGACAAAAATCGGTTTTAACACGAATAAGCTTGATGAAAGGGCTTTAACACGATTAGCTCAGCAAGTTAGTGCAGGCAGTGCGTTCAAAGCCATTCAGCACATAAAATCACTGCTGTACCAGAAATACAATCCGTGGAGGCGCTAAAACATAATATATGGCAGGAAATTTAATATAGACGGGAGAGTAAGTTGCAGTATGTGTCAAAATATTCTCAAAAGTGTTTAGACATGTCTCTCAGGAGGACAGGCACTTTGAAGTCTACTACAATATTAATTACTAATTTGGTACTGAATTAACAAATGAAAAAAGTCACTATTAGTTCTGACCCCGAAATGTGATTTCCCTAGGGCAGATAGCGAGGCCGTTACGGAGAAATCAATTGTCAATTGTGTAACGGAATAAGAACCCTGTATAACGTGTATCAACTAACTTTCAGAGAAAGGTTTATATATCATTTACACTCGTCGTTTTATATTAGAAAGTACTAAAACCGGATCTCCCTATTTATGGCCTAATACAGAAAACATTATTCCAAATAATGGGTCTTATAACGCACAGAGTTAAATCTTTTGTGTTCAGAACAAACTAACCGACTTGCAGTACTTTGCCTATAGACGAAAATGGAAACCATTGCTATTTGCGAGTTTCGTAGAGTAACAGTTTCCTTAATTATTTTAAAAAGTTTTACTTCCAACTTAATGAAAGGAAAAAAGCTGGCCAACGCTGTGTCCATAATTTTTTGGTACATCTTTAAAACTGTATCCTGTTGTAATTTACAATCGAGCCACTGGCTCTTTCCTGAGGGATTTTTATTTAATTTATTCCCACTTGCGTGGGTTTGTCTTTTATACAGTATTTTTAGAGATAAAAGTCACAAATTGTTAGATCGGTAGACCGAAGGAGCTACAAATCCCTACGAATTAATCCTTTTAACACATTTCAGGAAACTGTTGTATGATTGTATTAGCGCCACCTTACGCAATCCTCTGTCTGTTCTTGTGGTCTTTCGGGCATAAAGATTCTAAATATGAATTCCTTCGCACGCAAAACAACCTCGAGCATGAACGAAGAGACCTCTGAGAAAAATTTATGTGCCGTTTTACGCCCTGGATGGAATGGAACGCTGTTGACCTGAGATGTTAAAGAGCATCTGTAAATAAACCAAAATAAAAATTTACGAAATCCTCAAAAGGCAATAAACGCCGCTCTCACCTATAAGGCAAAACGCCAAGTTGGTTCATAGTTCATTGGGTCGTTCTGTGTAAAAAGTGTATATTATTACTAAGTACAGTATCTCCTGTTTGTATGTTTACGTCATTCCTTGAATTAGGTTATATTAATATTTTTATAGTAAAGCGTATTTAAAGAAGTGTCACAGATATATGTGTTGCTGTAGTATAATTTTTGCCCGCTTAGTAAACTTCCTTCCACCTGCTTTATGACATATTCTGAAAATATTGCAAAAAGAGAAATGGTACTCACGGTGTCGCATATTTATATGGTCAGTTGCATTTGCATTTTAGTTAACATGCTTTACCAGTAGACGGCCCCATTAACTAAATACCGCAAACAAAATGGTAAAGAAGCCGAGAATAAGATTTTGAAAGACTAGATAAACCATCACATTGAACGGAAATATTTGAATATACAGAGTTTTCACGTAAAAACTATCCCGCACGTGCTGTGTTTTCAAGCCCGTTGGCTGCGAGCGGCCCTCCCCACTCTTTCCCCTGCAAGTCTGCCCTCCTCTCTTTGAACGTCGCTTCGAAGCAGTGCAGATGAGGCAGTTGACTAAAGCAGCGCATTTTCGTGTGTAAATTTGATCACTAGCCAGCTCGTCATGTTCGTATAGAATTTCGTTTGCACTTCCCTTTCAAATGTTTCCTTCCAGAAAAGCAATTATATTGCGAGTAAATTTTATTCTATTGGGTCAGTGCACAACAAAAAAACATGCAGAAACGTACAGTTTTAATAAAGGATAAACTGAACGAAATGGGTGCAAATCTCAAACGTTCGCCAACAAAAGCACTCCTGATATTAGCACAAGTGGGGGCTTCAGTGGGTTCTGCACATAAAACAACAAAAATCATTAAACTTCAATCCATAGAGATGTACCTTTGTCCATTGTTTCAAACGAGACGAATCCAGTAGCGAATCCAGTGGTTATTTTCATCTGCGGATGAAGGTTTAATGGACCCAAAGCTTCTGTTCTTTTCAGAAAGGCCCTGAACGGCCACATGAACAATCAAAAAAATGAACTACAGGAAATCCCTCTTTATGATAGGAACGTTTGGAGATGGGTGTGCTGTTAGCGCAAGGTGACAATAGATGCAGAAAGGTACGGAAAGAATATTTTGACTCCATTTTTTCAGCAGCTTATAGAAGAAGAGAAATCCTATGGTTGGCTTCAACAGGAATCTGCAACTGATCATACAGCAGCGGAGTCCTTGAGTAAAACTAAGGAAGTTTGAGGATAGAGTGATTCGTGCTGGTGTATGACCCTCTCGCTCACCAGATTTAACAGTATGTGATTTTACCTGTGGGGTGTGCCTGAAGGATAGAGTTAATAAAACAAACCCTCGCATATTGGAAGAATTAAAGGAAAATATCACAGCGGCGACACGCCCAGGCGCCGAGAATCAAAACACTGCGCGTGAGGAATATTTTTTACCTTAAAACCCCGTACTACCTATGCAGAAATTAACTTAAAATGCTTATTATTTTTATATTCATTGGAAATTGGTACACGGTTCTATTTTTATGTTCATTACCATTTCTATCACTTTCACATATGATGTAGTGGGTTTATAAAATATCCGATCTCTAGCGAGGATAATATAGTTGCATATCTGAAGTCACTTTACTCCTAATGCCCTTCAAATTAGGTCATTTTTAACCATGGTGGTATCTGTTTGTTGTACAGCGAATCTTTAAGATATGAGATCTACCTTATTTTCCACTTGGTAAGTCTGGAAACTGTACCTTATCTTAAAGATACGCAACTGATGCGAAAGGATACTAAACAGTAATGTCATTTATAGAAGGAGCGAGATTCTTTAATTAAGAAAACTATGCCTTCCGGTATTCCGGGAATTAGAAACAGGTAAATTGACTTATTTATCAGCAAAAGACTTGTTTTGTAATGCTTTTAATAATCCCTATCGCCTTGCGCTGGGACATTGAACGCAGAGCTAAACAGAAATATTACGCCAGCGTTGATTGTGCAAGATCTGCCTTTGTTTTAAACAATGCCTGGAAATCTACTCAGTCAACACTAGAGCGGTGCTTCTATTTGACTGGTAAAACAGCGATGAATGATGAAAACGGCTGCAATTAAAAATTAAACATCATATCGCCAAGGTTCCTTCAATGTATCAGATCAGAAATGGGAGAGAAAACAGGGAACAATTTGTCCTATGTGATCAAGAAAGTGAAGCCGACTGCACAGCGCGTAAATTAAAATATTGAAGCCAAGAGAGAGTTACACCTTCTCTCTTCTAGCAACACAGACAGCTTATGCAACTGCAGATGATATTACTTCATTTTCTGCTCGAATGCACAAGGTGTGTTTCATTGTAGGGTATTTTAATAACTGTAACTATGAAATTACCTGCATCTGCTACTTTGTTTTCTTCCAGGTTAAGTGCAATGCCTAATAATTAAGTTATTACAGGATAGGATTATATTTATTTGACTACATCAATAAATTAATTAACAAGCTCTGACATAATGCTTTCCATCTCTGTAGTCAAATGCCACTAGATGTATAAACAAAACAGTTTCTGGTATGCTGTTCAAAGGAAATAAACCAAATTATTTTAACTGAAACGTGTGTTTAAAGGGCAAGCAAGTTGTGAGTACTGACTTACCTACAACGGCAAATTTGGTGGCACTGTAGAGGGTCAAATAGGCTGGTGACGCAAGACCTGCAACCGAAGCGATAGCAACCACTTGGCCTTTGTTCCTCTTCAACATCTCTGGAAGATACTCTTGAATTAGCTAAGTGACAAAATAACCAAACCAATTATATAGTTATGTGTTGGCAATATATTTACTTCGCATTTTGGTACATACCTATTAAACATTAGCTAAGAATGTAAACCTATGAATTATCTATAACCCTTCAAACACATCAGCAATTGCACATAATGAAGTTAGATCTGTGTGGGGTGTAGCCCCGTCTTGCTGGAAAATTCGTTCTTCAGCCATAATTGAAGAGATAACGGTTCGGTATCGGCCAGCATTAAGTGTTTCATGAAAGAAAACCGGGCCAATCATTCGTCTCGCACTTATTTCGTGTAAGGTTAGGATTTTCTACTGCCTAATACCGATTATGAACTATTCATTCGACGTTCAAGTTAAAAAAAAACACTAACTACCGTTGTAAGTATTCATCATTTACAGAACCTTTGCAAAATGAGATTCTTCTTCCCGAGTCAGTGGGCTGTAAGACGAAAGTATAGCAATTTTGCAGTAAAGTGTGGTGTACCACTGACCTCTGCTTGTTGTACTCACTTTGCAAGAGATTTTTGTGGTAATTTCTCTAATACAGCAGCGATATACTCCAGTTTCTCCTATAATAACAAATGACGCCTGTATATTATTCTCTGTCCACCTTGTTGTTTTGAACTTACGCAATATTTTACTACAAACTCGGTGAATGAACCCCGGAAAAAGTTCTGAAAATTCTATTCAACACTGAGTAGCTAATTCACTTCTTAAAATTTTGCAAAAAATGAGAATACGTGTTTTGTATTGCATGTTTTAATCACGACAAACAGAGAAATGAAACACTTCATTGTTCTGAACCTAAATACGCGTTTCTGACGGTCGGTTCGTGCAGCTGTGACCGCTAGCTTCAGGCGGGTTCATGTGCGGTAAAAACAAAACGAAAATCCGATATTTTGTCATCGTTATTGTAAAGAAACAAAGAACCACAGTACAACTTTCAGAAATTAGAGATGTGCAATAAGAAATTATTATACGTTTAGAGGTAAATGCATAAATATGTGGGAAAGCAGTTCTGAATTTAACGTTCAGAATAGAATGATGCGATGTGGTGAGGGAAGAATGCACTTCTCCGTAAAGAAATTGGCATGGAAATATAAATATGCACATTACTTCATTCGGTATTCCTAAAAATATTGTTCCGCTTATAAAATGGTTCTGTTTTACAAAAGGTGAAGTTTCATAGTAGAAAATTTAGAGAGAAAATTAATGAATATGATAATAATGTAATGTTGATATTATCAACTGTCATTGAGCAATGATACTGATGATTATATTATTATTATTATTATTATTATTATTATTATTATTAACAACAAATTTGTAAAGATAAAGTTTTAACTACAACAATTTTTAAGGTTTGTTTACTGCGTATTGTATTTATAATTTGAGTAAGTAGAAACACATTTCCCGTGCCTAAAGTTACATGTTTCGCCCTCTGGAATTGTATTTATAGGTGCCTAAAAGTTGCTTTTAAAGACCTAAACATACGAAGTTTAGTTATTACTGCCTTTGAGTCTAATTTATAAACTTAGAAGTAAAAAACACAAGTAAACAATAAGCGTACATATAATTGAAACGCATTCGGTAATTGCAATGAAACAATTGCCGCTTTGTAGTAGCAGTGGTGCCATTCAAAGGTTGTCCGCTCTATCAAACGCTGGCCAAGTTCACCTGTCTTTAAAGGATGTGATGGGATTGTTTTCTATCCCGTATCACTATTAACCTCGAAGCGTTATTATTAGGTACAATATACTAAAGGGTCGTTATCGAAAGAAAAACAGTTTTTTACAATTGTTATTTACATTTTTCTTTTTTAAAATCTATCTCCATCGTTAAAAGTAAAGAAAAAAGTTAAAATTTTTTTTGCAGTAACACTGAAATACATTTAAAAACATATAAAATTTGTATTTTTAATTTGTTTTCAAAGAGATGAAAAAAATAAAATATTACGCTTTCGGTGTTTTTTAAATATTTAATTTTTATTTTAATATATTAAAATCTAGCTGCACGTTTAATAATTAATAGTATACAGAGATTATACATTAATATCATACAATTTGTAAGAGAAAATAGAATTTTAACGTGTTTAAAATAACTTATCACGAAATTTTGCAAGCTCATAAATAAAATTCTTTTAGCATAGAACTCACCCATTTAAAATGTAGCGACATTAAATTAAGTTGCAAGCAGCGTACAGCCTTAAACCTTTGGTATCATATGAAGCAGGATTAACAAATGTTTTGGGCAAAAAAGGTAATTTCTTATCAGAATTATTCAATTTTTAAAATTGTGGTGTTGTGCAAACATTTATCAGTGATAATTCAAATAACATTTTTAAAGCAGTAATATTTTTTTTATTTTTGCGCAATTTTGGTCAATTTACAAATATTTTCCCCATAAAAGCTTTAAAGTAATGGTATTGTAAAAATAGTTATTATTTTAATACACACAACGTTTTAGGCTAACTACTTCACTTATGTGGCATCACCATAAAATCGACCAATGAAATGAAAGAAAATTTTGAACTTTCACCAATCACAGCCCGATATCACAGTGAAATTATCGTCAAGTTTTATTAAATGTCTTTACCACGCGAAGCACGTTTGTCTTTTGGTCAGTGTAGCCAACTCTATACTTCCCACTATAATTAGTGAGCATCATACAGACTAATGAACATAAAGTCCGCAATTCTGCATCTAATAATTCCCAAATGTCTTTTGTAACCAATGAAGTTGCAGCCGTTTCATTCAAATTTGATAACTGCACTTTTAATAACTGTAAATTTAACTAAATGTGTATTCACTTCAACAGTTATCTTCGCGTATTCAGTCAAACAGCCTGAAATCTTTTTGTAAAAGTATACAATAATTGCCCAAGCAGCCATAAAATTTAAACGCTTTGTTCAGAATGTTAAAGTATTGTGAGGATAGGTACATAAGTTTCCGGCCTCGTCGATAAGGATTATCGCCTTCACAAAAACCTTATCGTACCTTATCTGTTAGTAAATAATTGCAGCTGTAACTGCCGCTCCGCTGTGTTCAGTTGTTCAGATACAGTTACATAAAGAAGGCTATGTGTAGAAGATTGTGACATGTTCAAAATGGAGTTTCGAGCTGTTATTAAGTTCTTCACAAAAGAAGGACTTGCTCCAAATGAAATTAAACAGTGATTGAACGGTATATGGGGAAGCACCCCCCTCATATTCTACCGTAAAAGAATGGGTCAAACTTTTTCGAATGGGACGAGAAAGCATTGAAGACAAAGAGGTTGCAGGTCACCCCTGAAAATATCGTTCTTGTGTTCTTGTGGAAGGAGAAATTATGGAAGACCGGCGGCTCAAAGTTACAGAAATAGCAACAAGGTTGGGCCTTTCTAAAACAACAGTCCTTAGAATTATGCATGAACATTTAAACATAAATAAGGTTAGTGCAAGATGGGTGCCTAGACTTCTTTCCTCAGTCCAAAAGCAGCAACCAGTCATCTGTTGTTAGGCATTTTTGGAGCTCTGCCGTAGCAACGAGAGAGAAGTTCTGCAAATCATTATTACAGCTGATGACACTGTAGTCCTCTACTATGATTTCTTGTCCGAAAGAGAATCAATGGAGTGGCGTAAACCTGGCGAAGCACCGCCTCTAAAGACCATGACCATTCAGTCAACCAAGAAAGATCATGGCCACAATCTTTTGGGACTGTGAAGGAATACTCTTCATTGACTTCAAAGAGAGGAACTCCACAGTAAATGGGGAGTACTATGCTGACAGACTACGTGCTTCCATCAAAGAGAAAAGGCGAGGAAAGCCGAATGGTGGTGTGCGTCTTCTTCACGACAACGCGCCTGTGCATACAGCTCTTGTTGCAAAGGAAGCTGTGAAGAAAAGTGGCTTCAAGAAGATCGACTATCCATTCTACAGCCCAGATATAGCTCCCAGTAACTATTTCCTCTTACCAGAACTCAAGAAGGGCATTCAAGAAGGAAATTTAAGTGTGACGAAGTAGTGATGGATGCTGTTTATGCTTATTTTGCAGATAATACTTATGACTATTTTTGGGAGGGATTGAAAGGTTAATTCAAAGATGTGAGAAGTGCATTGTAATAAGGGTAACTATATTGAAGGGTGAAATATAGTTTTTGTGTTTATCATACTTAGAAAATGGTTAGGCCGGAAACTTATAGATTTACCCGTGTATGCCTCTTATGTTTTTCTCATTTGATATTAGTAAATCGAACTGTAGTGTTTGTAAGTCAACTTTCGTCTATTCAGTATCATGGTTTCTGAATAGATAACAGTTCATAATATTCTTGTGTGAATTTCAAATATATAACTCTCTATTGGCATTATTGACAATCGACATTCCTCTGTTGTAAGATAGCAACAGATTTGTATTATGAATATATATGTAGTCATAATGCAAATTTATAATTTTTACAATTTTGTAAGTCAAGTTAGGGAAATTATATTTAAATGATTAATTTATTCCAGAAATAGTCGTAATAAATGTCACTCGAAGATCTGAGTTTTCCAGAATACTCGGTAATCTCAGACCCTTTTGTGATATGAAGTATGATAATGTATATTACAAAAGTCTCTTAAAATGTGATCATTAATTTTTTGACTAATATAAAATGAAGCATATAAAGTGGATAGCATGCTAATTTTCAGGGATTCTTTGTAGCCTATAAAAAATATAGGATTAAAACAGGAAGTGATATTAACATCAGTCTAATATCAGTAATATTAAATTATTTACTTTAGTGAGTATTAAAAGTGTAAACGTTCGGAATAAGTGTTGAGTTAATAATTATTTTTATTAATAACTCCATTTACATAATTTGTTATTACTACTTCAACAGATAAAAAATTGAGCTGAAATAATATGTGAAAAATATCTAAATACACTTTTCTATGTACTATTCTTACATATGCTTGATTTTCGTATATAAATACTCATGATCTTAAAAACATATTAGATAAATTTTGTTCCTAAATTATACAGATTAATAAATGGTAATTTTTGAGGTTGTGACGTCAAAAAATTGGAACAACTATTCTCAATAATGTCATACCAATAGATATAATGCATTAAAATGTATTTTACCTTTTTCACTAATCATTCCTGTAGCATAACAAACAGAAACGTATTTTAGTTAAACTAAAATCAAAATCTAGATGGAAGTTAAAACATAATTATTTGCAAATTTAAAAGATGTCTTCATGGTTTATAAATAAAAGATGAAAAGTTTTGCTACTTTATTTTAAGATTTAACAACTTACACTGAAGCTTAGTGCTTTGGTTCAATGGTAAATACAAAAAAAGTCAATTCTTGGCATAAATATTGTCAACACATGGGATGACAGGTAAAGTAGTTCATTGTGAAACATTAACTTACCCAGAAATGTGCTTTCACGTTGACGTCAAAGGAGCGACATATTAGCTGATTATCGATTTCCGAAAATGGGCCGAACGCTATGATACCAGCATTGTTTATTAAGATATCGACAGGTCCCGTTTTAGCCGCAAGAGCGGCGACGGCCTGCCTGTCCGAAACGTCGCAGGTAAAAGCTTCAGATTTGCCCCCAAGTTCCATTGTAGTCTGCTCACAGCCCTTACCATTTACATCGACACACAGTACAGTGCATCCGAGTTTAGCAAACTCTATTGCTAATCCCTTTCCAAGGCCATGAGCCGCTCCAGTTACCTAAAGACGCAGAGCACATTAAAGCAATACTACAAAGGATGCGTAAATTGCAACAAAAACAATAAAGTACATTATCTGTACTAGAGAAACACAATTCATGTAGTAGATTACAGAACACAAACAAAAGGCAACACTTCCGTTTTTGGTAAACATCTCATAAAAATGCATTTGAATCCCAGATTTAACCCCGTGTGACTTTTCCTTTTCCTCAAACTGAAGAAACACCTTAGTGAGGGGCTGTTGGGCTTTTCTGAAGGGCCTGTCTTTGAAGCAGACAGGCGCATTGTATACAACGGGGACTACTTTGAGAACGAACATCAAAATATGTCCAAAATTATGATAATTACTTAATTGAGAAATATTAATTCTTAATTGGGTTCTAAGGTTCTTGTACACAGTTACTTTGAACATAGAACATGTAAAGCCTTACCTTACATAGTTAACGGGAATGGTTTAAAATGACATTATGATAATTGAATTTATATATGACATAGGAGATTTTGTAGTACATGAAATATTTGTCATATTTTGACGTGAAAAAGTATAGTAAAATGCTTATTAATGGAAAAGTTCTAGATATATGTACTAAAATATCTTTATATGCGGTACTTTGTCAAAGTGCATGTTGGAAAATATATTTTATGGTATTGAAAGAAAGAAGATACAAATTTTTAATTCTTCCACAAAGTAAGTGGCCTTGTTCCATAGATATTCTGTATATGCAGATTTGTACTTTTATTCATCACAAGACAACAATAACAACGATGCTGATGCTGATGATGATGATGATAATAATAATAATAATAATAATGACAACAACAAAAACAATGCTTTGAGTCTATTTAAAGAGCATTAAATATTCTCACACATTTATAATGACTCCCTTTTGAGGACAAGATAAACTATCAAGGGTATATGCAGATTTGTTGTTTTTCCCCCCTAGTGTTCATATTAAACAATTCGATTTCATAAATGATTCTAATAGACTTTTAACAAACAAAAAAAAAATGGTCGGTCATAGTGGTCTAGTGATAACCATATTTGCCCAAGATTGCGGGTTCAATCCTGGTTGGGATAGATGGATTTTTTTCGGGCGTAAAAGTCCTAAGCGTTCGCAATTAAAAAATTAAAAAAAAAAAAACGCAATAAAAATTATATAGGCACAAAAATACCACACTTAAGATCTTAGGATTTTACATGAAGCTCTCTGTTGTTAGCATTACAAGTTAACGAATTAAATTTTTTGAAGCATAAAAACTAATTTGCTTTCAAATCCGAAAACATAATCAATTTTTGTATAATGAGAGAGGTAAGTAAGCATAAAAGTATAGATCTGGAGCCTAAATAAGACATATATCTTAGAACATTTAGTTTGGAATAACAATTGCATTCTATAAGTGCACGAACTTGACATCTGCAGGCCGTTCTAATATGGGAACTTGAATCACGGTAATTTGAAATGTTGCACTTATATGCAAGGGACTGTAAGCTACTTACTTTTGTACTGTTGCTTTCTGTTTATTTTATTTTTTAGTATTTAAAACGTTAAATATAGGTTTTGCAATTTCATATGTTTCCTAGTGTATTGGGAAATTTATATACGACCCGTGCGACGTGGCTGAGTTAGATTTGTAACAAATATATTTTGTAAATAAATACACCACTACTAATACACCACTCTGATTATTGATTCCAGCACGTAACCTGGGAGTTATATGTTATATACATTATAACCTTTGTTTTGTTCATAAGCTATCTTCAAACCAGTCACAGTAGATTTGAACACGTAATTCAATTTTGGTGAATATTTTTGTTGCAAACTAGTGTCAGCGGCAAGGAGAACGATGGCAGTCATACTTTTTACTGATCATTACAACTGAAAATAACAATTGACCCAAAAAAGATCTTTGTCGAATTGCATGTTTAATAATTCCACATTCTGAAAGAGTACACTTAATTATTTTCTATTAAACTCATTAAAGTATTTGTTTATTACTATTTAGATATCTGATTAACCATTTAAGATTCTAATTTTTATTCTATTTAAGTTATGTTTCTATTAGAATTTCATAATTAACACAGTCGAAAGTTTTGGTTTCATCACAGATGTTCATTAAATTATTCAGTGTTATCAGAACTTCATTTGTAGGTTTAAAGTTGCGTTTTCTCTTGATTTCTCTTTCCTGAAACTGGGAGGTCATTTACCAGAATATTGTTACTTTCAGAGTATGTTGAAAAGTACCTTCTCAAACATTGAGGAAAAGTTGGTTGGATTATATGTGTTTGTAATTGGGAAAATAATTTTTATCACCTTTCATAAATAGGGTTTTTACAAGAGAATATTTAAAAATTTCGGGACAATATACCAACCTTAACATGGCACTTATTAGAGCGGAGCATACTTTTAAATTTTGTCGTAATCTTATTCGAGGGTAAGTCCATAAGTTTCCGGCCTAACCATTTTCTAGGTATGATAAACACAAAAACTATATTTCACTTATCAATATAGCTAGCTACTCTTTATTGCAATACCCTTATCACATCTTTGAATTAACACTTCAATCCCCCTCCCCAAAATAGCAAGTAGTGTTGTCTGCAAAATAGGCATAAACAGCATCCATGACTTCTTCGTCACACTTAAATTTCCTTCCTCGAAGGTACTTCTTGAGTTTTGAGAAGAGGCAATAGTCACTGGGAGCTAGATCTGGGCAGTAGAGTGTATGGTCGATCTCCTTGAAGACATACTTCTTTACAGCTTCCTTTGCAACAAGAGTTTTGTGCACAGGCGCGTTGTCGTGAAGAAGGCGCACACCACCACTCAGCTTTCCTCGCCTTTTCTCTTTGATGTAAGCACGTAATCTGTGCAGTACGTCAGCACATTACTATGGCGCTCCTCTCCTTGAAGTGAATGAAGAGTCCCAAAAGATTGTGGCCATGATCTTCTTGCTTGACTAAGTAACCTTGGCCTTTAGAGACGGTGCTTCGCCAGGTTTACGCCACTCCATTGATTCTGTTTTGAACAAGAGATCACATTAGAGGACCATAGTTTCATCTCCTGTAACAATGGTTTGCAGAACTTCTCTCTCGTTGCCACGGCAGAGCTCCAAAAATGTCTAACAACAGATAGATGACCCTTTGCTGTTTTGGACCAAGGAAAAGTCGAGGCATCCATCTTGCACTAACTTTATTCGTGTTTAAATGTTTATGAATAATTCGAAGGACTGTTGTTAAAGAAAGGTCCAACCTCTTGCTATTTCTGTAACTTTATACCGCCGGTCTTCCATAATTTCTCCTTCCATAAGAACGAAGTTTTCAGGAGTGAGCACCTTCAAGGCCGACCTGCACGATCTTCGTCTTCAATGCTTTCTCTATCCATTCGAAAAAGGTTGGCCCATTCTTTTAGGTATAATATGAGGGGAATGCTTCCCCATATACACCGTCCAATCGCTGTTTAATTTCATTTGAAGTAAGTCATTCTTTTGTGAAGAATTTAATAACAGCTCGAAACTCCATTTTGAACATGTCACTATCTTCTACACATAGCCTTTATTGTGCAACTTATATGTGAACAACTGAACACAAGTAATAGCTGCAATTATTTACTTAACAGATAAGGTATGACACCAGATAAGGTTTTTGTGAAGGCGATAATCCTTATCGGCGAGGTTGAAAACTTATGAACCTACCCTCATAAGCTCTGTATCTTCAAATAGTTGGTTTTATTTATTTCAGATGGGGTTGCAGAATTAATGAACTCGTAGAGAAATGTTGATTGTAAAAAATTGAGAGCTTGCTCTTTATACCCATGTATGTTCAATATATCGGTAGTGTTTAAGAAAACGTTAATATACAAGGTCACTATTTTATATGAATCTTTTATTTCTTTTTTTCCTGTTTATGATATAATAGTATCTTGGGCTGTTTCACTCTATAATATGTCTCAGCGATTTATTTTTATTTTATTTTTTTTAGATTACAATATTATTGCCCCTCATTTCACTATATAGTTTTATAATTTGCATTTATACTTTTTAATTTCTGTAGTAAGCCAGTTATATACATAACCCTATAAGAGTTTTCTAAATTATAATTGGAAAACTGACTTATAAATTAATTTTTAAAATATTAAAAGTTGAGAAATTCGTGATTTTAAAACATAAAAGTTAGTAAACATTTCTTTCTCTATGATCCCTATTCTTAAATGCGTGTGTTATATTAACTTTCGTCCATATGTTCATATCCATTATGCATATAACCTGAGCGTCATGAACCATTAGCGGAGATATTAATGAGGAATCAAGATTGTTTGAATATTAAAAGATATTATCAATATTATTTTAGTAGATTAAGTTAATCTTGTAGGGAAATTACAGCATGTTTCATAATAAAAGTAACGAAAAATTAGTTAAGCTCATTTTTCTCTCACATATAGAGAAACCGATATTTATGTCTCCAAAGACGTTATTTCTTGAATTTATCAATTTAAAAGCATAAATTTCCATCAAGTTGTTTGATAATTTTTGTTGTAATTTCTTTTTGGAGACAGATATAGGACTGATGATGGTCTAAATGGACCGCATTTTTAGCGACCAAACAATATTTATGTAACAATAATGATGTTTCAGGTGATGTTCAATGTATGTATTGAGATTTTCTAAATTCATTAAAAGTTTTTCAGTTTTGTTTCTTATGCCTCGAATGTTCTTTTATCATTTCTGTTCATTCGTCATTGACAATCATGTAATAATAATTATTATTATCATCACTATAAAGATTTCCTGTAATAGAAATTCTGCACTGTACTTTTCTAGTATTTATTTCTTTTAGATTTCTTAAATTAAAATTATTCTGTTAGACTTTAATCTTAGAAAAATAGCCTATCATTTGTAACAGTGTGGTATAAAGGTTTTTCAATCATGGGCCAGATTTTCCCCCCAGAATATGCCTAGAATCACACTTCCGTTTATTAATTTAATTTTTGGCTTTAAAACAATTAAATTCTGTTTAGCTTCATTTAAAGATTTGCATTATAATAGCTATACTATCTTTTATATAAGGATGTAATCTGGCTTAAAATTAGAACAATTAGCTCATAATTCTTAAAGTTGTAATATAATTTTGGTAATTTTACAACGTATAAAGACTTTTTTGTGAAAATGACATCTATAGGTCTAATAGTTTAAATGCAATAACTCTCCAAAGTTATCATATTTTTCCAGACAGTTTTTGAACAACATAAAATAGAAATCTGAACAACTTAATTTAAAGTTTATATCTTACAAACATACGATTTGTAAAAGATTGTCATTAATTTACAAGATTAGAAGAATATATGTTTTATGCATATTTGAACGTTTTCCATAAAAAGACAGTGAAAAAAGGCAAAATTGCAAATTATTAAGTCAAATGTGTGTGTGTTTGTTTCATATTTGTGCTAAAACATAAATGAGGTCAGGAAAAAATAAAACAAGTTCATGGCGATAAATAAAATTCTTGCACGATGATTTAACTGGAGGCTAACTTCTGTTTGGGGCCCGCACGACTATACAAGATCCGTGTATTCCAAATATAATTTAACAAAATTACTTTAATAGGAGTTCTTCTTGACGTAACACCAAAACAATATTGCCAGATAGAAAGAGAGAGAGAGAGAGGGGGGGGGACAATCGGCCTATATTATTCTTATTGTTTAATTGTGGAAGTTAAAAATGTTAACTAACTAATTTATTTATGTCTCTGTTGCAACATGTCTGATACACATGTACAGACTATAAGTTACAATATCAACTTTTTTAAAAAAATTTAAATTATTTTTACCGGATAAGTTCTTCTAAATAGTTCCTCTTAGTGGATTGTTTCCTAATAATATATCTTTACATAATGCGTAAATTAATGTAATATGGTTCCACTTGTCTAAGAAATTAATGTCGTAATCCTTATTATTTGTTTTGGCGAATTCGTCTGAAAAGTAAAAGTAATAAATAAACTTCAGTAATGTAACTTGGAGCAAACACAGACAAGTGAAAGTAGAGCGCAGCGCTCCTGAATTACCTTGAACCAGAAACTTACCAAGACCTTCTTGCCACGGAGGTCCTTGAACGGCCTTGGCACAAAGAGGTAATACAGTTTCTTCAGCAGCACAGGAATCACCAGCAAGACCGCGCACAGCACCTCGCAGAGCAACAGTAGTTCACTCAGGTGACCCATTGTGAAACTGCAACGTGTTATAAAACTGAACACAGTGCCCCGAATTTGTTCTTCCGACTATTAGAGGCTTTTAATAAGTTTAACGTGCAGATCAGCATACTCCCAGTTAATGATCAAAGGCTGTTATTAAGCAGCATTGGGTTCAAGAAGGCGAAACGCACGTACCTATTATTTACAAAATGCTGCTTGATCAGCGTACGCAAATAATATGCGAGAAGTTCAGTGATGTGCGTCGAGAAGGGTGATAAAACTGTTAAAACGTGTATACAGATAGTCATTGTAGACCACATGTAGGTTCAAACGTAAGGCTTAAATATTTCATTAATTATGCATTTGTCGTATAATTTCAATTCCTCCTATATTAGCTATTCGCTGCATTTTCTTTGTTAAATCTGTTATTTATCACTAAAAAATTAAGCAAATGTCATAAAAATTGGAAATATGGTTCTGCATTCTGTACAAATACGAAGCAAGGAACACAATAAATTTTCTTTCTAAGATAAATTTTATAAATAATAATAATAATAATAATAATAATAATAATTAAACAACAAAATTGGTTAGAGAAGCGCTGGAAGTGTACAACTTAAATAACACCTACAAAAGGGGGGGGGGAATAAGTCATATAAGTATTGACACCAACTCAACATTTGATCTAATTTAACCAGCTATTGACGACCGCCACGGGTGGCCGAGGTCGTTAAGGCGGGAACTCGTAAACTGGAGGTCTGGGTTTCGAATCCCACCAGGACTCTCCTCCCTGACTGAGGTTTTATCCAGGTTTTCCTCAGTCCTCATAAATAGCAAATGCCGGGGAAGTACCCTAAACTTAGGTTTGAAACGTTTCCTTCCTTAAAAAAAATCCTTTTCCAATATATAATTTCATCTCATGTTTCATCAGTGCTCACCGCTGGTGGTGCCTCAGTAGTAAAAACGAGCGTTAAACAACATCACAAAAAAAAAAAAAAAAAAAAAAAATAATTGACACAGGACTGAACTAAACAGACAGTACGATAGTGACTGTGCAAGTTTAAAATTATAGCTTAAGGTTCAATGTCACCAATTGCGTCAGTTATATTTTTGTAATCGTTATTACCAAACAACGGAAGGTTGGCTGCAGAACTTTTTGAATGCTCCTTGTAGTTTTTTTTTTTTTTCCTCGCCAGTCACATCGAGTCCTCGTAACAGCAGAGGTATACCGAAGTTCGATTCCTATACATGGGTGAATTGTTTTGTTATTATTTTTTTTTTTGCAAGTAAAAATAATGTTTAATACACGCATGATGATATAACTTCCATTTGTAGAGGATCATTATGCTCCCACAAAAATATAATAAAATCTTTGTTTTAACAATAAATAGAACATTAATTATTTTAATCAAATAAACGCAATATATATGTATATATATATATATATATCTTTTTAGCTTTTTACTTTATAACACGCATTACTGTTGTATTTTTTTAAAACGAAGATGATAAATTATATTTATGTTTATGAATATAAATGTGTTTAGGATTTTACAAACAATAGAAAATTTATATTCTCAGCTTTCAACTCGTGAGTTTTCCAACATTTTTATAAAAAATCATCTAATAAATTAAAAATATTATATTTGGCTTTTTAAACTAGAATGAACCATAAAGAATTCTTTAAATAGACGTGATACACTTTTTTCTAGGAAATGCAGCTCATTTTAATAATTGTCTTTGTCAAAAATTAGATATTTTTTGTAATATGTTCTTGTTCATTTTTTATGCAAGTTGAATTTTGCTTGTGTTACACAAAGAAACTTTTAAATATTTAACAAGAGCATCTCAATTCCAAAAATGTCTGGAATTTGGTACAGCGCATCTGATTTTTCTGGAGTACAAATTGCGACTAATTAAGAGATAAGTGTAAGAACTGAGCGGAATATATTTTAAGTGTTCCAGGAACGCCACTTCCGTTCATTAATACTTTCCTAGAAAAACAATTGCACTACGGACGTTTACTTTCCCCATTTCCTGCTCTTGTTTCCCTTTTTATTGCTTAAACTCTACGAAAAGCAAAGAACGCTTTCGTTATCACCGCCATAAACCCAGAGCTACAAAACAGCAAACTTTCAACTGGATCATTCTATGGAAAAGTTTAATTATAACATGGAAAGAAAGTTTGTAGATTTTTTCTTTTTTATAGAAATATTCTGGTCCTAAAGAGGGTGCTTTCATTATTCGGAAGCAAGGTCATTCTGTCTTTGAGAATTTCATTTCTCGTCAAAAAGCAGCAGAAGTTATCACAATACCATCTGTATCAGACATCTGAAGGAAAAAAAAAAATCTTAAAAACCCGACACCAGTCTTAGCAGTGGGGCTGCAAAGTATACAATCAAA
Organism: Metallyticus violacea; assembly: GCA_030762175.1. NCBI lineage: Eukaryota > Metazoa > Arthropoda > Insecta > Mantodea > Metallyticidae > Metallyticus > Metallyticus violacea. Next base: position 92,821,569 of record CM060839.1, read on the forward strand.
TTAATTATTTTAAGTACGTTTTACCTCCAAAGATTCTGCAATTAACTGAAAATACGAAAAGGACACAATCATTGGGTTTTAATTATGAACTTCATTATTATCACATTTCTTTATTTTTCTTAATCCTTATTTCTTCAACGCAGAGTTAAAAACCGGTTCAAAAAAGAAAGAAAAAAACTGCATTTCTATTGTCCGATAGTTTTTTGCAGGAAAGTGTAAAACGAGTTATCTGCTGGTGATTAAAATTGCAACGCCCATAAGAGGCGCGTTGATTAAATTCCGTTTTCTCAGATGGAACGAGTACGACTAGTAAAAAACACAATACCAGCAGGTGCCTGAATTTTATCAAGGGAAAATTGTGGCACTGCGAAAAATTGGTGCTCGTGCCGAACGAAAGGTATCCACAGCGAAGATAATATGAGATCAGTGGATCGAGGTAGGACAAACACACGGCCATGAAGGATCCCAATGTCCGTCATGGCTATTATGAACGCTGCAAATTCAATGCTGCCAAGTACTTATATTCGGAATTAGATGCTTTTTGTTAAGAATGAAATTCTAGTCTCCTCCACCCAAGCATTTTACAGTGTAAGTTTTATCGTTTTCTTTATGAAAGAAAAATTTGATTAATATCTAAAATTTGTGATACTTTATTCTTAAGAATGGGTTAGTGTTTTCCTTAATTTTTTACAGAACATCTCATTTTCATTTTTAAATATTTGATTTTTGTGAAAGTTGAAACGATTTTAGATTTAAAAGAATCGGAACTATTTATTATTATTATTATTATTATTATTATTATTATTATTATTATTATTATTAAACTTTACTTTATACCTTCCAAAGCTTCTGTGTTTTTTCTGTTATGACACATAAGTACTAAATGTAACGGAAGTTCGTTTTTGACTTACCCGACGAGTTAATCCAAGTGAGATTTCTAATACATATGCACACTAAGCACTTTCTAGAACTTGTCCTTTCTGCAGGCTTAGTCCCCCTAATCACTAGACCTTGCCCACGTCTGTTGAAGCTGTCCAAACCTTTCGTTTACGGGACAGGAACGCAACTGTTGCCTTGTAGGAAATGACAGTGCCTGCCGAGAAGCTGGTTCAAGGCTTTAGGCCACGCACACGTTCACAGCAACAGGTATGTTTTTCTCAAAACTTGTAAGGTAGCCATACACGCAAGGATAACAGGAGTACAACATCTTCCTTACATTCGTAGCGCAGTTGTGTTCATACTTAGACTTGCATAACTTTCGATTGTCCTTGAGGTATTACGTAGAGAGGGAGATAACAAAACCGGTTTATAGAGTTAAGTACTGCATAATTGTCCCATACCGCCAGTCCTTACGATTACAAGTCCATTGTACTCACTAGAAATTACAGGACAGACAAATACAAGAAACAGTTTTTGTAGGAGAACCGCACAGTACAATAGTATCATGCAAACTAAAACATTTATTATTATTATTATTATTATTATTATTATTATTATTATTATTATTATTATTATTTTGCACTAATAGTTAATTTGTATATAATTTATAAATTATTATTATTTTTATTATTATTACTATTACTATTACTAAAACAGCTATTGCATTAATAGGGTAGTTATTTTAACATTAATAAAAATAAAAATAAATAACTTACTGCTACGTAGATGTCATTTATTTGAAGTTGAAGATCGAACTGTGCTACTTTCTTGCACAATTTTGTCAATACGAACTGATTGATTTGAAACAGATATCCTAAGTAAGTTTTCAAGTTGTCATTGGAGAGGTGAGATGTAAGTGTGCCCTTGATGAACTCTATTTTTCACAAATATACGTTGATTCAAAAAAGACACAACATTTTGTATGCATCTGACTTTATGGAAGTGTATTCCAAACTCTTAAACTTGAATTAGTTTTTCGCTTCTCTTGAAACATGCTCTTAGTTCTGCTGGAGATCAATACGTTCAGATTGAGATCAGATCCAAAAATTGACACCTCTAATATATCTGCCGTCGTTACTGACCAGGGTTTGTTGAATAATTAAAATGGGCTTCGAAAGTTTCGAAAATCATTAAATCTGACGCTAAAATCGTGGAGAAGTGCAGGGAGCAATTTCATGAAGGGTTTCAGTTTTACCTATTCCTCTGAGGTTTCTTGGATAAGGCGATGAAAACATGGGAAACTAGTAAAATCGTCATTATTTTGTACTTTTGTGTATACTTTCAAATTTTGTTTCAAAGAAAAGATTGAATTTGTCGGCTTGTTTGTTTTTACCTTACATTAGAATTTGGACATAATTCAGTGTTCCTTTTATATCAGCTAAGAAGACAACCACAGTAAAACCAGTCTAGTTCAGGTATTCTTTATGTCGTTCCTTTATAAAGTTTATTTCAGGGCGATATTTACAAATGATTCCCTTATTTAACCACCTTACCTCACTGTGTTAAATAACACCACCATGCTGTGAATTAAGTACTTTGGGAAATTCTATGTGATTCACTTCACGAGACCTAATGAAATTAATACTGTTAATTACTTTCATCATCACAAATTTTAAAATGTTATCAAATTTAGCAGTAAGATTTTCTTGATGAAAAATGCAATGGTATGTTAATAACTGGTCCGTCATTAATATTTTTTTTTTAACAGGGAAATAAATCCTCTATAGGAGCTTCCATTAAACGGCAACCGTCAGTACACACTGATATAAATTGATTCAAGCAAACTTTGTGTTTATCGAAAATAGATTTAACCACTTCAAAAAATATATTCCGCGTGTCTTACCTAAGTATTACTGCTAAGAATTTGTTCTAAAATCTCTGCTACTTAATGCGATGCTTTAGTTGTCAAATAATTTTCATTTACGGTAATATATGTAAAACGACGGTGCCAAAAACGTATACACACTTTCACAGCAGATATCTATATAATATATTTCAAAATTCAACCGAAAAACAACAGTAATGTGTAGTATGATGTTCTGTGAATAGACCTGACTCACATTACGTTATGATAGCGTTGCTACGTGACAGGTATATCAATAATGAACAAATGAGGTCAAGATTATCGTATGATGTTCTGTAAACAGATGGAACTCACGTTATGCTAGCGTTGATACAACAAAATGGAGTCAACATTGTCGTTTAAACAACGAAAAGCAATTTTGAAGTGATATTGGAAAACCGAGAATGTTGTTGAAGTTAAAGGCAATGGAGACGTGTGCACAGAACAGAACCGCCAACGCGAGTAGCAATTGCACGCATTCGAGACAAATTTGTGACTCATGGTACCGTATGCAACAGGATGATGTACCACCACATTACCACCGAGATGTACGTGCGTACTTTGATGACAATCTTCCAAGGCACTGGATAGGACGAAGAGGTCCGATTGAATTTCCTCCGCGTTCTCCAGATCTAACTCCGTTGGACTTCTACCTATGGGGAACTCTTAAGGATGCTGTATATCGTACACTGGCAGCACTTCGGGAAGAAATTGAAACGATATGTGCTATAATCGCTGAGGACACTTCCGCAAACGTTACTCAATCAGTAGTTCAACGTACTCGAAGTGTATCGACGCCGATGGTGAGCATTTTGAGCTTCTGTTGTAACTGTAAAAGTCAAAGATGATTAGTGCTCATCATTTTCTGTTTGTGTGAATTCAGTTATGTTATGTTAACACAGTTTTTTCTTTGCTTGAAGTGGGCATACATTTTTAGAACCATCTGTATTGTCTATTAATGAAGGAAATTAAATTTTACAACGAAAAAAAAAAAGTAATGGAAAGTAGTTTCATGCATTGCAACGTTTATTAGTTGACTCTTTCTAAAATGTTATGCACATTTAAGTGTGCATTACGATTTTTACGATTATTTTCTAGTTAAAACCTCTAAGATGTAAAAATCAGCCTGTATATATTTTACGGTGATTTCTTTTAAATAATTGCACTGGATCCCTCACACCATTTTAAGGTACCCTTATACATTTTCGAGGTCATCAAACGTCTGTTTCAACATGTTTGAAAACGAAACAAGATTGCTGGCGAATAGGGGTATCTTAATATTGATTTTTTTTTTTACAAAACAGATATATAAAAGAATTTTACATAGTACTATTGGTTTCTAAAAAAAGTTAAACACATGCCAAAAGAAGACAAGCCAAAGAGGCAATTAGCAATAATGAAAATATGACTTCTGGATAATGTCCTTTATATTTATAGTTATATTCTGTATGTTAATTGTACAAATTATACAAATTCTAAATAGAATTATCAACTACTTGCAAATAATTCTATACTACATGTATATTGTCAATTGTTCTATATCCTATGGAAGAAACTTTTTAAAATTATTAAATGTAGAAAACGGTGCAAGAAAGGAACATAAAATTAATTACAAAAATCTAAACTTAGTATAATGATCGTTTGAGCAGGGTCACGGCAAATATCCTTGAACAGTCATTTGCCAAATATAAAATAAACAAATTAATAGAATTAGAACTGCAAAAGAATAAAACTGTAGCTGAAAGTTAATGTTAAGCCTGGAGATGTGTTCTTTCATAAGGGCAGGCTATAAAATAAACGGCTGTTTTTAAAAAAAATAGCTAATAATGTGTAAATAGTATAGTATATGTAGATAGATAGTATGTATAGATAAATTAACAGTAATAATAAAAGATTTAAAAGGATAAAAACACTAAGATAAAGTCACACTTGTAATCACTATATTTCGAGCTACTACAGTTCTTCTATGGCAAGAAGACAAGTCACTTGTGTTTTTATCCTTTCTACTGTTATAATTACTGTTAATTTGTTACATTGTTAATAGTGATACTTTATTTTTCATTTTGTTTTATGTATAAAGTTCATCTGAAGGTACTAAAGAGCACACGCTTACTTGAATGCTAATAAAAATTAAAAACGGTTGCTTAAACCCAATTTGGTATGGCTTTAATATACTGAAGACGTTGTTTTCTCATTTTATGTTGAAGGTAGGCATCTTTCTTCATCCGACACTGTAAGACTGTTTCCAGAAATGTTTATTTCGTTTCAATCCTGCATTCAGAACATAAGCTTCTTCCCCTTCTCATTTTCTTTATGTCCCGGCAAGGACGGATCTCATGATATCCTGGCAAGGTGGAACAGGGGCTCAGCAGTTTCAAAATGTGCATTATAAACGAAACGGGCTTTAACCTTCCCCGCGAGGGTGGGATCTCGCTAGCAAGAGCAAATATCAACACTTGAAATGCTAATGTCATTCTTTACTTAGATGTCTTGTATGTAATAATATTCCACACTTGGTAGCGGACTGTATATAAACACGTTGATTTGGTTTTTAAATGTCTTCACGGAGGGTGAAGACTGTCAACATTTCTTCCCTCTTACAAAAATGCACGGTAAATTACATCGCAGAGTGCCGTGTTTTTATTGCGTTCAATTAAACAGAATAACTGGCTAACGTCAAGGATTTATGCACCTTACGACTTTGCATGCTTAACCCTGTCTCTTTCAAGCAATGAAAGGTTCCATCTCTTTACGCTCACACGCTATGCTAAGCAAATACAATCATCCCGCACGACAACAGGCCAGGCTTTGGCGATGTAGTGTGCTTGCTTGAAGAATGGTAGAACTATATAGATGGCTGTATACTTCCTACATAGCTTAGAAACTACAGGCGGCTAATGCGGAACATTTGCAGCTTACAAAGGTAATATGTTGGTGTTTGTAGTTAAAAGCATAGCTTGAAATTTTCTGTAAAGAAATTACACATGCAGTTCAAACAGATATGACAATTTACTAATGATTATTCCTGAACCGGTCTGCTCATGTGGAATGTAAACAAGACCAATGGTGGACAATTATTTATACATTACTAGAGATTGTTTTTTTCATTCAGGAATTGAAACATTTTTCTTCTTCGTAATGTTAAGACAGTGAAACCACTGCAAAATAGGTTAGGTTAGATTAAATTAGATACAGGAACAAACCTCCTCGAGGGCTATATGCAAAAAAATATTAAAGTGCAGGGCAATTTAATTTATGTTGACATAATTTTGTATTACTAGAACTCTCTTTTAGTGTGTGTTTTTTTAACAGCACATTTGAATAACGGAACATATTCCAAAATAACTGAAAATTTGATGAGAAAATCGTAGTTTGCCCAAAGAATAGCATTCTCCAATCTGAAATGCTACTTCATAATTAGCGACAACACAAGATCTTATCATTCGCATGAAATCGGCAATTAAATCAATTGAGATTCATTATTATGCAGATGAAAATGTTTATATACTAAATAAATAGTATATAATTTTAAAAATTCACTCTAAACTTTTTATAAAATAATTATAAGTTTGCGTTAGAGAAACATGCAATGGAAACCTGGAAACGCATGTTTCATTGACTAAGTCAAATGTATCCTTGGTGAATATGAGGGGGATAAAAAAGTCATTTTTTGAACGCAAAATTCTTTTAAGTCCTACTCGATACAGCGTGCGGTTCGTAAGGTGTCCAGTAAGGCTGTGTAGGCACTGCAGGAGTTGTGGCATGCACTAAAGACGCTGACTAGTATGTGTGTTCCGTTAGCTCTGCGGCAGAGTGTGCAGTGATGTAGTGATTAAGACTGCAGGTTCGCCTCCCGGCATTAAACACTTTTTATAATAAACCTTTGTAACCTATCATGGCAAATTAGTTTTGTAGTATAGTTTCCCATACATAGCAAGCTTTAACGTTATCATATTACAACTTCCATTAGTATTTGTATTCGCTAACATGCAAGAAGGACAAAAGATGGCTTATGGACACAAATTCAAAAAGCCTGAGAGGTTTGTTGTAGCCTCTCGTCCACATTACTGTAGAAATCTGACAACATCTATGCCCCGAAGATTGAGAGCAGTTATATATACATGTTGAAGGTTCATACACCCATATAAATTTGTATTTATTTCTATGTGTTTTCATTTTAGAAGATAAAGGTATTTTCATGTATTTATTTATTTAGTTATAAATGTGCATAGGTAATGCAATAAAACTCAATTGATACATTAAAATATAATATAATATTAAGGCAACATAATGCTCTGCATATACACTTATAAAAACAATAATAAAAAAATAAAAAAAAAATTAAGTGGAATTTGAACCCCTGAGCTTACGTAGAAAAGCAATGTCTTCTAAACAGCTCGTCCACCGCCACTCTACCCTAATTTTCTCTTTCCAGATGCTTATGTGATTGTGATCATAACTTTACAGGCAAAGCGCCCACTGCAGCGTGAACTCGCTGCATGCACGTTGTGATTACAGACTTTACGAACGTCCCCGAAGTTCTCCGATCGATACTTTGAATCTGAGGAAGGCACAGTTTATTTATTTAAACATTTTGTCAAAGGGCGTAGGTGTTAATCTATATAACTTAGGCATCGGTTTGTTCCTTATACTTGTTCATCAAGGTAATATTGCTAAAATACCTTCTTTAATAGTAATGGCGCTACTTAAAGTGACTGCTGTGACTCCTAGAGTGGAACTATCACTGGAAAAATGTGCTGCGATTGTAATATCAATGAAAATTTGTTGGTTCCTCCAATTGCTAAATATTGTGATTTACCTTGGAGAAAGGGGTAATACTACTAGCAACTGTTGCTAAGGCTTGGACTTTGGACTTTACTACCACCCAACTTCGTTTCCCGAGTAAACGTCGGCTACACTGCCTGCAGAGCGACTTCACGATCACCCTTTATAAGTTGTACAATATTATAATATCTAGCAACTTTTCTTAATGACTTGTGTAAATAATGTTTAAAACCTTTAATTGTAACTACTGTCATGTATATCTATTGCAAAATTGATATTCTCTAAGTTTTTACATATTAATATTTTAAATTATTGCATAAATAAACCCTTATCTTGCATTTGTTAAAACGACTGTTTATTATTCATAAGTTAGCAATCATTATGTATCAATTTTCGTAGGTAATGCAGATTTCTGCATTTTACTTTTAGCTTTGGAGCTGATTGGATTTGCAAATGAATTCTCAGAAAGTTTCATTTTCAATATATAGTTCCTTCACACTCCATTGGACATAGATTTATGTTCTCGTTGAATGATATTCTTGATAAATAACTACATATTTTACAGGCGTATATAAATATGATTTCTGACAGTCTCACAACTGGCATCTACATGAATAAAGAGCATCTATTGTAGTTCTCCAAACTCTGTTAAAAGAAAAAGTTTTGTGAAGAGTTTTAAGATCCCGACACAGGGGTAAAAAGTTCTGTTAGGGGAAGGGGGTGGCAGAGAAAACAAGCCAACCGTCTCGATCTCATCTTTTCGAACCGTGTCACGTTGAATCCGAAACCAGTGCCTCCAATCATGACCACGTGACCTGCCTGCTGTGACAAATCAGGAGCATCGGGTGATAAACACACCAGTCCCCCAAGAAGATAATTTAGAATCCAAAGAACTAGAGGACGCGCTACTTTCTCCAACTTCTTTAACCCAAGAGACCTTCTTTTGTCTCAGCATACAAGATACCATACAATTTGAGCTCGACTCTGTGGTGTTCAAGAAAACAAGCAATTTCTAAATTTGGAAAATGCTTAAGTGTCTATAAGTATTTATATATAAATTCCAGGGCTGTCTGAAAATTGCTAGGTCTAACCCAAAAGCCTGCAAAATAAACATCTACAGCTACAATTATTAATTCCAACAGGTCCATGAATTTTGCTATTGTTTGTTTGTTTTTTTTAGAGCCTCATATTTTAACTCTTTTACTATAATCATGGTACTAGTATATGTGCAGTATCCTCTGTGCAATACCCATTCACAATTACTATTAATTCCTTATAGTAATCATGCTATTGTGTTTCTGATATTAAAAAATCTGTAGAACAAATTAAGCAAGTATAGAAGGATATAATTATTACACTAATTAATCCAAAAATGAAAAAACAAAACAAAGGTAATATACTCAGCGAGAAACTTTGTGGTGACAGGATCTTATTGCAGATTTATTTTTGAGAACTGAAGTCGCCTCTATAACTTACTGTTTTTAACAGTAGAAAAACCAATATAATTTGCTGAAAAAATAATATATAACACATGTATTTTAATTTTGAATAGCAACAAAGTATAATAAAACTTAACATGAAATATGAAAACGAATGTCAGCAATACACCATTGAAAACAATTAAAAGACATTTAAAATGTTAAATTCGAGTTCGGAATCTTCAAATTTTAAATTATAAATCTTCAAAAGTTTGTCACACCACACAATCTTCAAATTACTGGCAAATAAATATTAAGGTACAAACATACAATAAAATCGTTTATATTAACAAGAAAAATAAAACGTTAATGCTGTGCTTGAGTTACCATAACTTTGATATTTTGGCTTAAAAATGCACGCTCTTTGCCGAGCAGAAGTAGTTACATTCGAACTTGGAGTCAATAATTATAATACATTAGCAAAGACATTAAAACATATTTTAAAGATGCTTTTAGTTAGATCATTGGATATAGACTACGAAGAAGGTTCCAGTCCTAACAACTTAGAATTAAGGGCCAAAAATGTATAGATTGGTGTCCTTGCTGTACATCAAAAGAAGAGAAACAAAGCGTGGTCAAATCGCCACCCAATATAGCTTGAACTCCTAATTTCATGAATATACAACTTGCTTGAGCCAGTGACCAACCAGTCGGTCCTGGTAGTGTAGTGGTAACCATACTTGCCTCCTAAAACCAAGATCGCAAGTTCAATCCCGGCCAGGATCTATTGATTTTTACGGGGCAAAAATCCTAAGTATCGCTTCCTTCGGAAGGGAAGTAAAGCCGTGGGTCCCTGTCGTACATTTACGGCACGATAAAGAACCTCAAGCCTAAAAGAAGAGGTCTCTGTGCAAAATTTATCGGCCGTTTCACGCCCTGAGTTGAATGGGACACTGATGACCTGAGATGTTAAAGAGCGTCCATAAATAAACCAAATCAACAATGGCCAACCAAAATGGCACACGGAATTATAAAACTAATTATTTTTTGACCCACGCGCGCGGTCGCGGGAGAGGTCGACCAGACAATTGGGGTGAGTTTGGTTAGGATTATATTTTAATAAAACAGAAACGTATAAACTACCATGCTATAGAATGTAAGTTAAACAATTTATCTAATAAACAAATAATAACATTTATATAACATTTAAGTTAAAACTATTATTATCCTGTATTATTGCCATAGGATGCGATTCCCGTCACCTATGTTAAACTACTCAATGGTAATTTAATTTTTTTTCCTTGTTGGTTCTGCATGTGCTCTCCAGATACTATCTAAATTTCAAATGAGTTTTCTTATACCTTAAGTTTACACCCTTGATACAGCTGCAGAAAACATCTGAGATACTTTACTTTTATATATTTTATTTATTTAGACAAATTCGCTCTATTAATATTCATAACATTGTTTCTTTCTTGTTAGAAATTAGAAGAAATATTTTAATGTTTTCCCCCCCTGAGTTTACATCAATTCCAGTTTTTCAGCACATATAAAATTAATAATTCCAAAAATATAATTTTTAATATTGTTGTTATTTAATATACAAGTATTTTGCATTCCTCTTAATTTGCTTTACTCCCATTGTCCCTTTAATAGATTCCTTTGTCATTAATTATATTTCTAGATTCAAAACAATCAAAGCATAAAATTCTGATGGTATCATTACATAGAGCTACATGTGCAGTGAGATTAATTGAGTTAAGGGCCGTCTGAACCCGCCTTGTTAATGGAGAAGTGCAGCCCACCAATGTGAAAAAGAAAGCAAGCTATATTTATGTAGTGATATAACTGACTAAGAACATTAAGCACATAATAAAGGCACCGAGTAACACGCGAATGCACAATCACTCGTTGACAAATCCTATCTCATACCTACATATGCTGCTACCTTTTATTTTTGTTGTTGTACGATATTATGACAGATTCGACGTCTGCAATGGCCAGCGAGTATGCCTTCACTTTCACGTAACTCACGCTGCAGAATGAAGTTGGTGGTGGTTTATAGCAATATTGCCGATTGAAATGATATCAGCTTAAACCAATTTTACATTGAATTCTTTAATAGACGGAGGAATAAAAATAATAAGATGACCAGGATAATGGGGAAGAGGAAAGACAATAGAAGAAAAAATATATACAGACAAAAATGTACTCTTAGGGATAATAATAGTGCATTAAATGGAGAGTAAATAAAAAGAAGAAAAAAAAAACAAAGAAAAAGAAGGGAGGATAAACAGCCCAACACAAAAACAAAAGAGTGGCATTTTCTGCTCTTTTAGCATGTTAACGTTCGTACTTGGCCCTCCACACAGCAGTAGCGGCTTCTGTTCGAGTATACGAATGTACTTAAAACTGCAACTGTTGTAGTTCGTAAGCCGGTGGATTTTCAGCATCATGAATTTGAAAACAGCCCCGTGCCGGCTGCGAAAATATTTCAGAGTAATGCAAGGTCTGGATGGATTGTCATCCTGTTATCTTAATTTCCTGTCGGGGGCAATGAGAACAAATGGCGACATCCTTTCGTTTTGTTTACAGCGCCTTTGGGCAACGCAGTTAGGAGGGAAGACCAGGCGCTGTTCACATATGCATAAGAACGTCACCTCAAGTTATATATCGGATGCAGCGCTGGGGAGAAAGATAAGGAATATAAAGAAGTGGGATTGTTATCAAACTTTCCTTCACCATTAAAGATTTCTCGCTGTCACAAGTAAAATTTCACTCAAAGTTAAAAATTCTAATTTTTATCATTTATATTTCAAGTTGCTCATCGCAGGTTATCAAAAATTAAAGTTATAAAATAACAAATATGCTAATTTTTTCATTATTTATCTTTTTATTTTAGTGTGCCCTTACAAAACGGTAATAACAGCAATTATATAAAACGTATATAAAGGCATAAAATATTAGTAATAATTAACAATATATGATGACACATTACTCTTTAATTTTAATTGCCGAATGAGAAATTAATGCTGCATTTAATTTACAAGTTATAATACATCAGGCTTAACGGGAGAAAGACGTAATTCACTGCTTGTATCTATATATTCAAGGGCAAATGCTCTTATTAAATGCTTCGTGGACCCCCCGGGAGAGACTCGCGGATCAGAGTATGATAACCGCTACTGTTGAGGAATTTTTGGCAATGAACTCAAAAATATTACAATGAAAATGTCATTTACAGACATTTTTTTTAAAAACCTTAATTCTGATGCGGAATGATCAAAGAAATATGAAAATATCACAGTAAATGCATTTATGAATTAATATATTTCTTTATTAAAGTAATATATGAAGATAAATAAAGTTAGATATGTGCATAAGTGAATATATGCATGGCTTAAGGAAATAAAGAATGAGTAAACAAATAAATATTTTGTGATATAAATGGAATTTATCCCGAAAGGCCTTAAAATAAACAATAATAATGTATTAAAGAACGAATTACTAAACAATAAATTAATTTTTAACTAACAAAGAATGGATAATTGAACAATTCATTGAAAAAAAAGAGGAGAAGGATATAGAAATGAAAACTCGAAAACTCGGAGGAAACTTTATCAATAAATAAAGGACAAAAAGAAAAGATAGAGGGAGAGGACGCAACAGAAGAAACAAAAAATATTTAAATGATATATGATACAAGAAATTAAATAAATCATAGACATACCTCAATAAAATAATAAAATTTCAAAACTCAGGTTTGTTTTTCGCATATCTTAACCAAACAAGAGATAGAGTACAGCACGACAAACTTTGGAGTTAAAACTTTCCGGTGTTTAATACGTGCAACTTTTAAATATAAACTAATACATAAATTTTCATTCAACTAAAAGTTAATATACTAGGAAATGCCTTTCTTTTATAATACTATTTTGTCTTATTAATTTATGAAATAAAGGTAGCTTTGTTGCATAAAACACAGATTCGTGGTTCAAATTCCTTGAGCCGACGTCCTGGCCAAGTTTTTTTTTTGTTTTGTTTGTTTGTTTGTTTTTTCTTCGTCTAGGTTTCACCTGGTCTCTTAGGCGAGTACTGGGATAGATACTTGTTTTAATTTTTAACAATTTTCCGCTCTCCCATTTCATTCCATAATTCTGGTTGCAGGGTAGCAATTTTTGGTAGAAAAAAAACTGCATAATGAAATTGTTTTGAAAGTAACGTGATCATGTGATTTGTTTCTGATCTATTGCCTGTTGATTTTATATTTATAAGAGTAACGATAATGATATTAATTTATGCATTTTACGACCAGAATAGTTTTTTTAAAAAAGTGAGGTTATTTTTTGTGTCAAATAAATTATTAGCGTTAAGAAAATATGGAGCAATAAATAAATACAAGCATTTTAAGGAAGAAATCAAATTATAACAAAACATCTCTATGGGAGATATAAAATCAAGAAATTTGCGAATCGATTAATACAGTTGAATGAAAAATACAGGTAGCAGCATTCATTTCTGTCTATGAAGAACGATCAGAAATTCAGTGTTCCAAATATTGTTACTGAAGATCAAAAAGTTCATTTCAGAGTGAAAGAGTCCCAGGTTTATGAACACAAATTATTAATTATAATTAATTCTGAGAGTATTACCTGTGATGCCTCAGCAAACACTTGAAAATCTGAAGGTAATTAGATGGGCGAGTTTGGATTACACTTGTATTGTGGGGTACGAGTGGTAATGGCATACGGCATGTTTGTTTTATTGAAAACGGAAGGTCTGGGGTTCGATTCCCGCCGGGACCATCCTCCCTGACTGAGTTTTTCCAGGTTTAATATAGTCCTCATCAGTAGCAAATGCAAGCGAGGTACCCTAAACTTAGACCTGGAACGTTTCCTTCCTTTAAATAAAAAAAAAAAAAAAAAACCGTTTATCATTTCATCCGATGTATCATCAGTGCCCACCGCCTGAGATGTTGTAGTAGTTAAAACGGGTGTTAAAATAAAATAAAAAGCAACTCACTATCGTTGTGTGCTGCTCCAGCTATGCCAGTCAGATCAAATCGCGTACATGTATGCTAGCAAGAGGAATGTGCAATTTTACCTCATCATCCAAGGCTATGTTCCCATCACCATGCACACAGCTGTCACCTCTTCTGAAGAATCCATTAGCCTTGTTTTACTCTGAATGTAATACAATTTGATTTTCATAGATGTGTATATTCATTTATTAACACAAGGGTGCAAAAGAGTCACAAAATCTTAGGCTATGACATCTGCAGGACTTTAAATAAGGAATATTTCCCGACAGACCCCGGTGGATGCTACACACTTACTTTTCCGCACAAAAGTACCTATTTGACTTAATTTCAATGCAGTAACGCCGTGGATATACACCATTTTGGGGAATCCAAAGCCTGAGTGAGCTTGCTTACAATGGGTCTATACTATAAGGTTATAAAAACAGCCAACCTTAGGTATTTATTTATTACACAGAACTGTAGCCACATCCTTGTACAAAACAAGCTCTATCATTAGAAAGGTGAAACTTTTCGTCAAATGCTGGAACCATTACATCAGCTCCAGCCCTTTCCATGCTTACTTTATGGTCCTATAGGACAGAATGTTGAAAAATGTTCATGACAAGCGTAATCATATAAAAACTATAGTGGTGATCAATGTTTTATTGGATTTAATAATAAACCAATTTAAATAGAAGAATTTTTTATTAATTGTATCTACTTTTTAGTAATTTATATTTTATGCAATTTTTCCCCTTAATACTGTTATTCATAGAACCACACTTCTATGCTTACAACTAAATAGTTGTTTCAAATAGGAGGATTTGCAAACAAACATTTTTTTGTTATAACACTGAGTTTCTATTGCATTTATTTGTCTCCCATAATGAACGCAAATTTTGTTATAATAATAAAACACGCCATTTATTTGAAAAGTGCTAATATTATTAAGTCAATATGAAGCACAAACACTGTCATTTAACATGAAACAAAAACATCAGGCAAATGTCCTCCACGGCTTCATGGGCACACCTTCACTCTGTTGGAAAAATTTTCAACGATTTTAGAGCAAAGTACCGGCTGAATTTCATCCATGTCATGTCTAATTTCTGCCTTGAGTTGAGCGATAGTTCGTGAATTGTTCACATAAACTCAGGATTTTACATACCCTCACATGGTGCAAATCAAGTAGCCAATTTTGATCGCCATTACGAGAGAGGTAAATGCTCGACGTCGGCTTCAGTTCTTGTGTTAGTTCGATCTTAAAAGAATGCGTATGCAGATCTTTTGTTAGATTTCGCTGCCAACTATTCTCGGAATGGTTAATTGTTGAGAATGGTGGCGAATCGATTTAATTGCACTTAGCAACGCTCTGCCTGACGAAGGCAACATTTTCTACCGATCGACGAGAACGTCCAGATGATTTGATGTACTCTGTCGATTTTCTATCTCCATAGAATGGAATTAAATCAAAGAAGGAAGACAAACTTACAATACATTTACAAATATTACCGAAAGATTACACGAGGGAAGAAGAAGAGAAAGAGGGAAAGAATATGATGAGACAGTAGGAGAAACAGGAGCTGAAGGAGTTGTTGGGGGTCTCAGTGAAGATCAGAGGATGGGAGTTAGAGGAGCTTGTTTAGAATGGAGAAGTATAATAAAGATTGAGAGAGGTATGATATATTGGAGTGTAATGGTGTAATAGATATGGGTGAAGTAAAGTTAGTGGTGAAAATTGTAAGAATAATTTTAAACTTGTATAAAGGAGAAACAAAGTGTAATGGAGTAGTGAAATGGAACTTTTAATAGGATGTAAAACAGTCTTGTGTATATGGAATGAGAGGAAGGTAAAGTGATTGTGGAAAAAGGGCATGGCTAAAGAGTGAAGAAGAAGAAGAAGAAGAAAAAGAAGAGGAAGATAAAGAAGCAAAGTAAATAAAGAAGAAATAAAGCATCATATGTAAAATAATAAAATAGCTATAAAACTATTATAATTATAATTAATACTATTGATATTATTATTATTACTACTTCTACACCGCCACGGGTGGCCGAGGTCGTTAAATCGCGGATTCGTGAGCGGGAGGTCTGGGGTTCGAATCCCCCCAGGATCGCCCTCCCTGACAGGTTTTTTGCAGGTTTTCCTGTCCTCATAAATGGCAAATGCCGGGAAGGTACCCTAAACTTAGGTTTGGAAAGTTTCCTTCCTTAAAAAAAAATCCCTTCCCAATATATCATATCATTTCATTTCATGTATCACCAAAACACCATTCATTCTACTACTACTACTACTACTACTACTACTACTACTACTACTACTACTACTACTACTACTACCACCACCACTACTACTGTTGACGATATCAAAGTAATGGACTGTTAGGGTAAATGTTGCATTGATAAATCTCAATTAGAGTCGTAAACAAAGAATATAATTATAGTTGAAAAAATTGTCTAATATAAGATATAAATGTGAAATTTACACGAATATATTTATAAAGATGATATAATATAGTAAGATGATATGGTATGATATGGGAAATAAATAACACATATAACATCAATATATATATATATATATATATATATATATATATATTAATGAAACATAAAAATAAAGAAACACTATTAACAATGTAACAAATTAACACTAATAATAAAAGTAGATAAAGATAAAACACAGAGAAAGAATCACACTTGAAACTGCTATATTTCGAACTACTGCGAGTTCTTCAATGGCAAGAAGCTAGACAAGTGAAGGTGATAAAAGTAAATATTGAGTATCGAAGGTAACGTTATGCATGGAAACAGATGAAACTAGATATGAGAGTGTGGGAAGAAAAAAACTAATATGTAAGATTTAAACCAGGTGGTATACGCGCTTTATCTTCATATTTCCTTACCAGTCTCTGCACTGCTGGCACATTAGGCGCATTTCTTCTTCCAGAAACGACATGAAGTCTTCGAACGATCTCTGCATAACATTCACCGTATTTAAAATGCATTTTCAGAATCTGAATGCATTGATCCTTGGCGTATTGCTCCATTTTAGCTGATAACAATACACACAAATGACGATCGTTAATCGCCACACAAACAGATGACAGTCTGTTAAAATTTAGGTCCCTCAACCTAACAAACCGACATAGGTGCTCAATTTAAAAAATGCGTCCATTTTGTAAAGTTGTATTGATGAACTATTTATGTGTGCTAATTGCATGTTTTCCTTTCACAAAAATAATGATTCAATTCAGAATGATCAGTTGCTCAATATCCACCGCTATCATTATGGTTCTGAATACTTGCAACATTCTTGACTTCGTTTGAAGGTCAAGCGATAACTCCCCTCTATTGTAGTCATGTCATCCACATTTTCATATCTGTCTCTCGCTTTACGCTTCTGACTTCCTGTATAATAGTAAAACACCATCAGAGCATAAATTCATTCTATCAGTACCATATTATCCGACGTTTCTGCATTTAACCTCTTTCTCAGTTGCCACTATTCGGTCTTGATTCATTGTTACAAGATATCAAGGGTGTGTGCGGTTTGACTAGTTTTAAATCCATGCTATTCAGACTAGGTGCCTCAGTTTAAGTTTGTTAATAATAATAATAATAATAATATAAACAAACAAACAAACTATTATTATTATTATTTCATATTCATGTTTTTCTGTGAACTCTCGTCTCTGTCTTTTCACATAATGCTAAATATTTTTATCGTTTAATTTATATTCTTAGTGCGTATATTTTGATTATTTTATGTAATATTAAAGTTATTTTTCTTTCTATACACTTACTAACTCTAATGTTACTTAGTGTTGTCATTTTTATCTCTTATCCGTTTATGTACTTTATATCTCATTATCTTGTCTTTTACCTTTGCTCATATAGATCCATTGATATTATGTATTCCTTTTTTTAGCCTAGTTCAGTGTACAAGAAAACCTTACGGCCTTAATTTTACCAGGCAAAATAAACCACTATTATTAATATTAATAAAACAATGAAACATGATAAACGGTTTCGATACTGAAATCAGGGAGCGTTGTTGGTTTATGGTACTCCCAGAAAGTTCAACGTTTAATCTCTTATAATTATTGTTTAATGCGTTTATATGCGTAAAGAAAGGAAGGAAAAAAATTACAATATTTGTAGGGAATTTCTATCTTCGCCTAAAGTTTGTATGCACACTAATGCCTTGATCAGTTTGTGGAGTATTTTGCCCGAGGCGGACAAGAGGAAGCGGTAAATGAAGCCTCTCGCCTATAAGAGCTATTTTGTGCATGCACCACTAGAAACGTCACATCTTATCATGTACATTTCCAGGAAAGCATCCAGTTATATAACAATGCTTGTTGTTGCGTTACAAAGTTCATTTAAATGTTTAAAATTCTATTATATAATTATAGTAAAACATATTTTAACGGCAACAGTCATATATACAGAGGGTACCCAAAAATGTATACACACTTTAAGCAATGAAAAAATTGTGTTAACAAAACAAAACTGAATTCACACTAACAGAGAATGATGAGCACTAATCATCTCAGACAGTTACAACAGTTGCTCAAAATGCACACCATCGGTGTCGATATACTTTAGAGTACGTTGAACTATTGATTGAGCAATATTTGCGAAAGTGTACTCAGCGATTGCAGCAGATGTCGTTTCAATTTCTTCCCGAAGTGCTACCAGTGAGGCTGGTTTTCTACGATATACAACATCCTTAAGAGTTTCCCATAGGTAGAAGTCCAACGGCGGCTCTGTTTTATACACAAGTCTCCATTGCCTTTGAACTTAAACAATATTCTTAGTTTTCCAGTACCATTTCAAAATTGCTTTCCGCTGTTCAAACGATAATCTTGGCATCATTTTGTTGTAGCAACGCTGGCATAACGTAATATAAGTCACATCTGTTTACAGAACATCATATTACACATTACTGTTGTCTTTCGGCCCAATATTGAAACATATTAAATAGATATCTATTGTGAAAGTGTGTATACATTTTTGGCACACTCGGTATATATGTTAAATATGGGAAAACTTTCAGCTTTTTCAGTATCAAACAATATTACGTTTGAAATTACAAAATTTTTATGCAGAGCAATTATCAACCGATTGGTCACATTATGAGTATCACCTTATACTGCTGTTTAATTAATATAAATTATGCTGTTGCTGGGTGGTAGGCTAGCGAACTTTCCTATAAATTCGTGAAGTAATAGCTTTATGTCGTTTTGTGTTAACTGTACGTACAGAAAATGAAAACTATACGAAACTTACATTCCAAGCCCTTTTCTTGGAAGAAAAAAATCGAAATTGTGCAACATTCAACGACATTGTTTAAAACAAAAGACGCGTTTGTTAACACAAAGTTGATATACTTAGTGAAACTTGCAGATACCGGCCATTAGTGAGCTATCATATATTCCGATAACCGTTCTTATTACTGCATCTTGATTATATCGCACAAACTGCGACAGACGGCTCTAACAAGCGCCCAAGTTGCCAGGGAAGTTACCCGAGCCTAGCTAGGTATTTGCTTTCGGCGTTTACTCTCGCGAAGCCAACCAATCATTAAGAGTCTCCTGTGCCGCATCTGCAATACAGTCCTCATGTCGCCAGTCAAAGCCACCATTGTAGCAAACGCCCCGATCTCGCCAAATCGCAAACAACCGCCCGTCAACCCGATAGGAATATCTTATTATAGGAGCTCCAGCACCGCCTCCTTTCCGCCTCCCGCTCCTACAATGTGCAAGTCACTCGTTGGCTTTCTCTGCTCTGTTTATCGGATACATCTGCCGTTGTCGTTTGTTTTTACGCTTCGTTTTTATACAATCATTTTAAAGCGCTTCGGAGATTTCTGCCACTGACAGAAATAACTATGTTTAGTGCAAAAAGCGAAACTATTTAAATAAATGTAACTTTGAATTGTGGAAAATGATAAGCAGGTATGTTTCTAGTAAATGAACGTTTGTGGTAATTTTTATTTATTTGCAATACTACAGGTACATGATCGAAAAGCTCTAGGAAATTAATACACAAAATATCTGCAAGCTACTTATAGTAGTAGTTTCATAATATGCACCCCTGGAAATATCGCCACGGGTTGCCGAGGTCGTTAAGGCGCGAACTTGTGAACGAGAGGTCTGGAGTTCGAATCCCGCCAGAACCATCCTCCCTGACTGAGGTTTTTTCCAGATTTTACTCAGTCTTCATAGCTGGCAAATGCCGGGGAGGTACCCTAAACTTAGGCCTGAAACGTTTCCTTCCTTAAAAAAAAAATCCTTTCCCAAAATATAATTTCATCTCACGTATCACCAGTGTTCCACGCCTGTGGTGCCTCAGTAGTAAAAACGGGTGTTAAACACTATTAAAAAAAACTGAAAAAAGTTTCACTTTGCTATACTGCTTAATTTGTAAAAGGCAAACTTTCCTTTGTTTTCCACATTTGTGCACATAATCTCTGTAAATATAGAAGTTATATATATATTTGATGTCTAAATTATTTCATTAATAAAATATCTCAAATAAGGCAATACACGAATAATGAATGACAAACTCAAATGTACTATCATGAGAATCAAAGTTACGTTTATAACAAGATTGTTTCACTCATGGAAGGTCTACCGTAAGCCTTGACATCTGAATTATTGACAGTTGGCGTAACTTAAAACACTTATAAAGAGAAAAGGAAAATGCGCGAACAGCTAACGATCTTGATGCTTAATGGGACCTCTACCAGTCTTTATTATAGCTTGCTACAGGCATGAATAATGTCAGTATGTTCGTGTAAAAACCGGTTCATGTTTTCACACGATTAATTACTTCTTGTTTTTCCTCCTTAGGATAATATGCAAACTTTAAGTGGGTTGGTTTAGGTGATAACGGGTGATTCTAGGTTCAAATCCTGCGGCCCACTAACCTGTCTACCTGGTTTTCCTCAGTCCATTTTAAGAGAGAGTGCATGTGCTTAAGAGTCTTATGTGTTCGTGATGTCGTCAAGGTGACCCGGTAATAGGATCATTCATTTATGGAACCCTTCAGTGTGCATGTGTACGCTTGTGCTTAAGAGTAAATAACTTTCTTAAAGGGAATGATCTGGCATTGGGACATTTTCAGTCGGATTTAAATATGTGCTGTTGTTTGACCACTTTCTCTTATATTTTGTTTCTGTTTCTTGGGAATGAAAACGCCTTGGGTTCAAACTTTGTTCATAAACCTGGTGGAAATGTTACTTCTAGAAATTTAGCAAAAACATATTTCCTACAGAAGTGCTACCGAAACAGTTGGCATGATAAACATGACTGAGCAAGCTCAATTTCCAGCTTCAACGGGACTTTAACTTCAACCTTACCGGAAATGGCGCAATAACTGAAGATCAACCGGCTTCCACAAGTGTATACAAACTCCGATTGCGTAGTAGAATGAACGGTACATTAGCCGTCCCTTCAGTTCTACCTACAATGCGTAAGTTTCGAGACTGAGAAAAGAAAAGGCAATCGGGGATAATAAGAAAATGTTTTGATTGCGGTGCAAACTACCAGAACATTGCATTTAATATATAAGAATAATACAGTGAACCTACACATTTGAAAATACTTGCTTTACTGGGGTATTCAATCCCCTAAATGTCCAGATAACACCTGTTAGAGACGAGTTTTGGATCGCAATTTAAATTCTGTACAAATGTGAACAATATATCTGCTAATCGGTCGGAAGAATCCCAGAATATTCTCTTAGTTCCCTTTCTTGGAACAATTATCATTGACAGCTGAATGATATCGTTACAACACCGGCGGTTTTATTCAAAACGATTACCACTTCCTTTGTAATCGGAGTATGGCAGCATTCATAACAGAAGAAAGGATATCAATATAATGGAATTTTTCTTATAATATCCATCATTTCCCTAATTATCTGAAGCTAAGAAAATGCATTGCCGTCCAAATATTTCACGACACTTTTTTGATTTTAACAAGATGAATATAGCTTAATTACCATGTAGAGGTTATTTAATTCACAGGTTCCAGATACAATTAAATACTAAAATGGAATACGGTCTTAGCTTACTATGCGTAAGCGTTTCTTCTGCGAAAATAATTTACTCAATATCATAACACACGGCGTTACCAGATAATCTTTTGTTTCTCAGCGTATCTTTAGTTTACGCGCTTTTAAATACTCTCGTTTGTTAATATAAGTATTTTGCCCAGAACACATAAAATATAACACTTGAAAAATTAACGCCTTATATCTTCTACGATATGCCACACTTACACACCACAACTTTCACTTTACTTCATGACCTTCCGTTTAAGCTTAAAGGACGGTGTCCCCTGACACAGTATGGGATATGGGTTAGTTCCGACACCTCCCGATAAGAACGACTGTGTTTTTATATTTAGTGACTTGAGGAGAGAACGCTTTTACACAATGTGGCAGCAATTTTAATATAAACTGGGAGCAGTATATCTCGCTATTTTCTCTCAATTAATTAACATTCTGTTTTCCTTATCTGCCTACGAATTATAGTTTTCTAAATCTATGACATGATTAATTTTATTGCCCTAATGTATATTCAAATTATACTTTAAACACATATTTTATCCCCCTTAATTTCAAATCGAAGCTTTCTATTTTCTTTTGATCATGTGAATTCATAAATGTCTTTGTTTTAAAAATATTTAGTTTAATAGCGGAGCAGTCTATTTGGCTTAATGTTGTTTTACCATACGAGGGTAGGTCCATAAGTTTACGGCCTTGCCGATGAGAATTACCGCCTTCACAAAAGCCTTACCCTGGTGTCGTATCTATCTGTTAAGTAAATAATTGCAGCTCTAACTGTTTTTAGTTGTTCAGATATAGATGTATAAAAAAGGCTATGTGTAGAAGATTGTGACATATTCAAAATGGAGTTTGGAGCTGTTATTAAGTTCTTCACAATTGAAGGACTTACTCTAAATGAAATTAAACAGCGATTGGACGGTGTATATGGGGGAGCATCCCCCTCATATTCTAACGTAAAAGAATGGGCCAAACTTTTTCGAATGGGTCAAGAAAGCAGGTGTGCAGGTCGGCCTTGGAGGTGCTCACCCCGGAAAACATCGCTCTTGTGGAAGGAGAAATTATGAAGACGGCGACTCAAAGTTACAGAAATAGCAGCAAGGTTGGGCCTTTCTAAAGCAAAAGGCCTTCGACATATTCCTGAACATTTAAACATGAATAAGGTTAGTGCAAGATGGGTGTCTAGACTTTTTTCCTCAATCCAAAAGCAGCAACGAGTCATCTGTTGTAAGGCATATTTTAGCTCTGCCGTGGCTACGAGAGAGAAGTTTGCAAACCATTGTTACAAAAAATGAAACTACAGTCCTCTACTATGATC
This sequence comes from Metallyticus violacea, assembly GCA_030762175.1. NCBI lineage: Eukaryota > Metazoa > Arthropoda > Insecta > Mantodea > Metallyticidae > Metallyticus > Metallyticus violacea. The sequence goes on from CM060839.1 coordinate 92,844,971, forward strand.
CCTTGTTCAAAAGAGAATCAATGGTGTGGTATAAACCTGGAGAAGCACCGCCTCTAAAGGCCAAGGTCACTCAGTCAACCAACAAGATCATAGCCACAATCTTTTGGGACTGTGATGAAGGGATACTCTTCATTGACTTCAAGAAAGGAACATCACAGTAAATGGGGGTTACTATGCTGGTCTACTGCACAGACGACGTGCTTCCATCAAAGAGAAAAAGTGACGAAAGCTGAGTGGTGGTGTGTGCCTTCTTCACGATAACGCGCCTGTGCACACAGCTCTTGTTGCAAAGAAAGCTGTCAAGAAATGTGGCTTCAATGTGATCGACCATCCACCCTATAGCCCAGATCTAGCTCCCAGTGATTATTTCTCTTCTCAACACTCAAGAAGGACCTTCGAGGAAGGAAATTAAGTGTGACGAAAACTGTTGGATGCTGTTTATGCCCATTTTACAGATAAGATTTCTGATTTTGGGGAGGGATTGAAATGTTAATTCAAAGATGTGATAAGTATATTACAATTAAGGTAACTATATTGAAAAGTAAAATATAGTTTTAGTTTTTATCATACCTAGAAAATGGTTATGCCGGAAACTTATAGACCTACCCTCGTATATATCCACTATATTTCGGTTTTGTTGCCCTTTAATTCTTAGTTTGAATATTCCGTCTACGCAATATAATAATCTTCATGTACCTCATTAAATGTTTTCTCTTGGGCTTTGTTTTCCATCGTTCGGTGCATAATTTGTGAAAATTGTAATATAATCTCTATATACCACATTAACAGTGCAATTAAACTGAAATAATTACAGGTACATTCATTATTTTTTATTCTTATAGTTTTTTGTTGTTGATGTTGCAGAAATGGCCGCTATACTCATTTTTCTAATGAGGTTTAGGCTTTCCAGTTGGAACTATGAAACCTTTCCATTATATGTGACAGTTTGTCCTGTTACAATGTTTCGTCGGCATTTCGGTAAAATACTTCCGGCTGTTTCTTAATTGGGGCTAATTATTATTACGTAAGTCAAAAGTTATATAATACAAATTATACATTTAGACCTGTATTTTAACTACTGGTAATAAGTACCTCTTGTGCTTGTGCTTGTTGAGCGTAACGAAGGTCACTAAAGTACCTAAGCTTGTTTTAGAATACTCGAGTAACAAACACTTAATCGTTCTAAGCATCAAAAGGTAAAAATGTCATTTAAAATTTCAAAGTTGTCGTAAATGGGGAAGAAGGGGCGAAACCTAAATTTTAATTAACACAATTTTAAACTTCGGGCCATTATTTGAATTTAAACAGAATAAAAATTATCAACATAGTTGTAGGATTGAGAAAACAATTTATTTTGGGTAAAAGTATAATTATTAATATTACAGTAATGCTGCCAATTTTGAATTTCATGACTAATCCGCTTGCATTCTATTTTTTCTTGTATGGTGTAAACAATTTATTGCACTTTTTTATTAAAACACAACTATTTCATTAAATATTCAGTAGTTTTTGCAGTTTTGTTCTGTGCAAATTCAAGCAATAATAGTAACAATGGCCAGACAACGATTAAATCATATACAGGCTGTCCCATTTATCTTGCTCACGTAAAGTAACTTTTTTCTGTTGCATCAAATGAAAAATTTTTTCAAACGTTTTTTTAACATCATAAGTTATTTTTGTTTATCATAACGATACATGTATATTGCTAATAGTTGCATTCTTGTTACTAATAATCTTCCGTTCTTGAACGCACATCTTCCTTTGTGATAGATACATCTAATGGTCTTTCTTCTTTCTCTTCCCTTGCATAGTCATCCAGCATGGCGTGATCAGCAGGCTGGTTGGCTATTGGCTCAAAACAAACAGCATGTTGGTAAATTTAAGGGACTCTATTCATGCAGGGTGTCGGCTTTACTTTTCTTGGCTTCTCTTCCTTGTACACACAGCAAAGGGACACAGGTTCGGATGGTATGCGATACATATTCTTTTGGCTTTTTAATTCTAAGTAGTTAAGCCCGGGGCCTTCTTCGTAACCTATATTCACGGTAGAACGTGCCTTTAAAGGATCCCGTTGTAAAGTAAACTATTATTATATTGACTTTATACATTTTCTCGGCAAGAAACACGCGTATATAAGCCAAGGTAATTCAGGCGCAGCATTAAAGTCATTTATTATTTGTTAAACCAGGAACTTTAGCATATACGCGTATTTAACTTTTTTTCCAGTAGAGGTGCTATTTAAAATCTCAAGGTGGTAGTAGCTGGTGGGCGAAACCTAAAATGTAATTAATGTTGTTTTTAAATGTTCTTCTCATATCTAAATTGACGGAGGTTCATTCTTCATTTATTTATTTAAATGCAATTTTTATTAAATAGGTAGTTATTTAGAATAAGTGTTTTGATATTAAATCGCAATATATCTCTTAAATCCACAAATCAACCTCTACAAACACTTGTTGTAAAAAATCAAGGCGAATTCCCTCCGGAAATGTGAGTGCCGATGCAATTCACTTGTCAACAATGCATTGGAATTTCGCACATCGGCGACAGAGGGCAGTAGCATAGTCGTTTGGAATACATGCACCAAGAATTGGCGAACTGCATTACGTTGACTGATGAAGGTGAAGCTGGGAAATGAAATAATGATACAACAGCAGCGAAATGAGTGACACAGAAAACTGTGTACCCAGAAGCCAATCCTACTTACGGCTGCAGATGTCGAACCCGGCCACCTTGGGGGAGGGGGGGGGGCGAGTAGTTTTACCACTCGACCACGGCGCCACCCTTTGGAAAAGTTAATCATGCATTCTGAAGTTTACCGCCACAGGTGGCCGAGATCGTTAAGGCGCGGACTCATGAGCGGGATGTCTGGGGTTCGAATTCCACCAGGATCGTCCTCCCTGACTGAGGTTTTTTCCAGGTTTTCCTCAGTCCTCATAACTGGCAAATGTCGGAGAGGTACCCTAAAAATTAGGCCTGGAACATTTCCTTCCTTAAAAAATCCTTTCCCAATATATCATTTCATTTCATGTATCACCAGTGTTCACCACCTGTGGTGCCTCAGTAGTAAAAACGGGCGTTAAACACTATTAAAAAAACTCTGAATTTTCCTGCCTATTTTCTTTTAAAAACTTGGATAGTGAAATCGTACACTGTAAAAATGATATTTCAGATATGTTTTAAGTAACATCATATATCCTTTGAAACAGAAGCTTTATTAGCTATAATAGATTTGATTGATGTTTGCTTTGGTTTATTTACGGATCTCTTTAATATCTCAGGTCATCAGCGTCCCTTTCAATTCAGGGCGTGAAACGGGCGACAAATTTTGCTCAGAGGCCTCTTTTTTTCAGGTTGAGGTTCTTTATCGTGCCGTAAATGTACGACACGGGACCCACGGCTTTACTTCCCTTCCGAAGGAAGCCATACCTAGAATGTTTACGCCCGAAAAAAATCCATCGGTCCTGGCCGGGATCGAACCCGCGATCTTGGGTTTTGGAGGCAAGTATGGTTACCACTACACCACCAGGACCGACGTCATAATAGATAACGACACTAATGTCATAATACAAATACTATATTTTGTATTATTATTATTATTATTATTATTATTAGTATTATTATATTAAGTATAACTATAGTGATCGCAATTCCTAAAAACGCAGAAAATTAATTACGGCACAGAACTGCAGAGAGGTTATTTGAGTTAAGGGCCGGTAGAGCGCGACTCTATACTAAGAGAAGACATATTACCGATAGGGGTGGCTGCAGTTCCTTAAAAAGCATCCCCACTCGGCAATAATCTCACTGTAGCAACTATGGACTTATCTATCTGCTTGAAACTTAACACAGCATAAACAACATATGCTGCTTAGCAGTTTATGACCGTTAATGGCTACGCACTAAAATAATGCATATTACCAGAGCCTAGAAGTTTTCTATCTGGGTGGATATATTTAAGAATCAGATAGAAATGAAAATATTTCAGCACCTTTGGGGTCGATAGGGCCAGTTTTTGTTTTGCATTTTTGTGTTTGCCTATTTTAAGGTTTGAACCTTTTTTTGTCTTTTTTGGATCGTTATGGATTTTTTCTGCGATTATTTAAGCATTTTAAAAAGCATATAAAGAACATCAATATATCAAAGTGAAAAAAGTTATAAAAATTAAATGGCATGCTCACCCCACAAAAATATCTATTCTTTTCAAGCAATCAAATACTTTCCCTTTCATCCATTTACTTAAGCTCTTTAAATAGCAGAACTTCCATTAGTAAAAGGAACGCCCGGTTATCTCGGGCATACGAATACCAAGAAATAGACAGGTTGAGGGAAGTACGGTAGTTTTGAATATTCCTGGGGAATGACCTGTATTGATCTGGGGAAGATAATCCTAGGAAATTTGTGGTGGGGGTAGCTCCTCATCTGCATAAATGTAACAAACAATTGCTATCGAGGAAGATGAGACAGTATAGCTGTGCAGTAAACCGTCCCTACAATGCATTCAGTACAGAAAATGAACTCTACCAGAAACCACTGTGCATCCTTTGCTCATTCGCCAGGACGATTAAAACTACTTTACTTTGTCTTAATCAACATTCCATGGTGTTCCGAAAGATGAATTTTCTTTTGTAACTGATATCGAGTACTTCTGAAATAGCTTGTTTTAAATATGCTCCAATCACTTCAGTGGAAGAACGTTCTTTTTCTGTGATAAAAAATATTCTCTCTGAGCAAGCGGCTATGACAACTGATCCTTGGAAAAATATTTTGTTTTTGTTTTTAACCATGAAAAGTAAGCTTAAGTACTTTAATTATGTGATAAAGAAATTATTAAGTATTTTAAATACCTATTTTCATCAATAATGAGTGATATCGCTCTCTGTTTTCACTTTTAATAAATGTCAATTTCAATTATATTACTGCCTATTTTAAGTGTCTTTTTGACTGCCTATCTTAACCAAAATAAATGCCAGAACTTCCGGGCTCTGCTGATTACCTGCAACGTTTACGCTACATGTCAAAGTCACTGTCTGGTGGGGTTGAAGGTACACAATAGGGGGAAACATTTGCCAGGGTTTTGTGGTCTGCCAATGTTACATAATTTTGAACAGTTTTTTAAAACGTTGTTTGTTAATAATGACAGTAAAGGTAAAATGAAACACTAATATTTAAACCATGAATTTTATGAGTATGTATTACTTAGTTATCTCAAAATTTAAAACTTAAAATAAACCTCTAAAGCTGAGAGTAATAATTATAAAGGTAATGCAATAAAAACAAAATAATTGCAGCCACAATTCAATTTGTTTTACTTGCCATTCCAATCGGAAGTACAATTCGTTTTATTCTGCGCTTAAAACCGCATCGCGATTGCGTCAGATGAACAAACATAAAACACACAGCCACACATGGGCACACTGAGGTGGAAGGTCACAAAACGTGGAAGGGGAACCCGTTTCGCCACAAAAGAGTCAGGGCTGTATAATGACACTCAAAATGCAATAGATTCTGGTCGCAGCTGTTCTCCCAGGGCATGATATCTCCGATATGTTGGAGAGAAAATAAAAAATAGAAGGGTTTTGGCAAGTTATTGTTATGCAACACAAAGGCGGTGGGATGGGAAACATAAAAAATAACTCTCGAGTTGAAGACCTTGTCTAATATGCACATTGACAGGATAATATAGGCCATGAAATGGGCTATGCTGAGTACACTGCTTGAACCCGATGGTAGAGAACGATAAACACGTGAAGGTTGAAGAGTCGACTCTTCTGTGTTTCCATTACCTACAGCAAATAACACCATGTCAGTGTTTATAAGTGTAATCTTACGTTTAGGAGTCAGTGGTGCAGAATGAAGAAAATGTCAGACGATTGGCTTATTAACTTGTTAGGTTAAACATCAAGGAATTTCATGTATAAATACTCAGTTAGTTAAAAACGTTTCTTGTTTGTTAACACCGGCTCTTTAAGTGAGTGCAATAAGGGAATGCACAAATGTATAAAGAGCAAGGACACGAATGTTGAAGAGCTAAAAATGGCCAATAAAATGACAAATAAAAATATGAAAATATGGCCCAAAACGACATCAACTTTCTGAAAATCCATGTAGGTTAGCGTGTATCATTTTACATTAATGTAAATTAATAATGTTTTTAAATTACCCTTTTTAGAAACGAATGTTTTATATTCACATTAAGCAAACAAAAAGAGAAACTGCACAATAAAAATGTAACCACCTTATTCTGTATTGACATAAATTACAAATTAAAATTCATTTTCTATCAGGAACAATTGAAAAGCCTGGAAACTGGGAACTGGGGCATCTGCCATAAAACGGGAGTTTAGAAAGAATAGGAATGGGATAGTTATAGGAAATGGGAGTTGGAAATAGAAGGAATTTTTGGAGGAGTAGAGTAATAGTGTTTTACGTCCGTTTATGTTACTGATGCACCACAGGCGGTGACACTGATGATACATGAGATGAAATGATATATTAGTTCAGGATATTTTTTTTAAGTAAGGAAACGTTCCAGGCTTAAGTTTAGGGCACCTCCCCAGCATTTGCCAGTTATGAGCACTGAGGAAAACCTGGAAATAACCCCCATCGGGAAGGACGACCCTGGTGGGATTCGTACCCCAGACCTCCCGCTCACGAAACCGCCCTTTAACGACCTCGGCCACCTATGGCGGTATTTTTAGAAGAAAGTTACAGGAAGATTAATTGATATGGATAGGCAGGTAAGAGTTCTAACAAAGTCTCACTGGAATTACAATCAGGACTAAAAGGGGCATGGGGGAGGGAAGTATATATAAATATAATGACATGAGAAGACAGAGAGGAGTGTCCTGGCTGCGACACGCGCGATGGAAAACGCAGAAAGTGGCGGATGACACAAGGGAAAGAATGTCCTATGTGTGGTATAAAGGAAAACTGGGTACATATTCTTGCAGAATGTGAAACTACAGAGTGCTGGGGTCGCAAATTCTCTCCGAAAACTTTGTGAGATCGAGGAATAGGACGGCAGGTATTATTTGATATTGGATAAAATAATTGACAGGGGCTGTGTAAATTTATCAGGAAGATCAAATGAACAAGAGGAAATCTCTGGCTAGAGAGGACATAGTATATAATATATTTATCTATTCTAAATATTTTTGTTTATTTTAGTGTTTATATATGTATGTATTGAATTATTTATTTCCCTTGTTTAGTGTTCTGTAATGATACATTTATGATGTTTATTAATCATTTTTTCATTATTGATGGAGGGGGTTATTTCTTAAATATTATAATGCATGACTTAGTGCTTGTACATATGTAATTCTGTGTTTTTCTTCTTTTTAAAACTTTTCTTATGTGTAAATAGGAGCAGGAATAGGTGGATTAGAGCCTTGATCTAAATAAATATTTATTTTATGTATCCGGTAAGCTATTATTGTAATAAATGCTGCTGCTCTAGTGCACATATGGAGATATTAAAAAATTAAAGGAACGCCAATTATTACCAAGACCATTTTTATATTTTGAAAAGCTCCTTTCAACATCGTCACCTGCAATTGGAGCATATTTTAAAGTATGCTGGGTCACTAACTGTCAGTTCTTATGTGTTGAAATTTTCAAGCACATGGCATGGTACACTTTTCAACATATCACCAACTTCATGCCAGGCGCAACTTGAATTTTGTTTAGAAGTTCAATGTCGGTTTTAAGTTTCACACCACTTTCTTAACGAGGTCGTTAAGGCGTATTCTCGTGAGCGGGAGGTCTGGGGTTCGATTCCCACCAGGACCGTCCTCCCTGGCAGAGTTTTTTTCCAGGTTTTCCTCAGTCCTCTAAATCGCAAATACCGGGGAGGTATTAGGCCTTGAACGCTTCCTTCCTTAAAAATAGAATCCTTCCTCAATTTATCATTTTATCTCATGTATCATCAGTGTCCACCGCCTGTGATGCCTCAGTGGTTAAAACGGTCGTTAATCACTATTGGATTTTTTTTTTTAAGTTTAGCAATTATAAGGATATGAAGCGGAAATTTGCTCTCCTGAGTTCGCTGGTTTTGGCATCTTACATGTCTGATGCATCAAAGACACCTCGAAATTGTTGCAATAGTACACAGCAGCATGTTCAGGGTCCTGGTAGCAGGGGAACGCCTGGAGCTGCGAAACTGAACACTTTTCTTCTTTAACAAAGGGCACGAACTTCTTCCGCGACCTGTGTAAGGAAAGTTAAGTCCACTATCTTTGAATAAAAGCCTTTAATAGCTTGAACAGCTTTTGCCACTGCTTCGGTGACAAACAGAAGACGTCATCATGTCCAGTTCCCTCGGGCCACAGTAGATGCACGGAGCAGTCGAACAGTCGATAGTTGTTGAATGATTAACTGCATCCAAAACTTCGTTATCAGCAGTTATACATGACCCGAATTGTTTTCCATAGCCCCCACGTGGAAACGGTCTTCAATGTCGCTACTTTCAACAACAGAGACAAAATCTTGTTACCTTTGATAGTTTGTGGTGTCCTCATAGCACTGAGGAGTGTAATTTCTTCTTAAAGTCGTCCCAGTAGGAATGATTGGCAGTGTAGCGTTTTAGGAAGTCCCCTTGGTTTTGCATTACTTAGTTTCAAATTCACTGAAATTGGAACGCCACCAGTTCTTAGAAAAATGTTAAAGATTTACCGCTACTTGCTGCAGCTTTGGCACGAGTCTCGAGAAAGTTTATCGAGTTTTTGTGCTGCTTTATTGTGAACCTTTCTCTTAAGCCTCTTTAGCTCCACAATTATATCCAGCCATTAGTCGCAAACAAGTTTTTTCCGCCATTTGGCTTAAATCATAATCTTTACATGGCATTTTTAGAGCGTGACGTAACTGCAACTAAAACGGACCCAGCTGATTTGCACGCCACCAAAGCAACTGTTCACTATTTGTCTGAATGGGAAGAGGTGTAAAACAATAGCCGTCAGTAATGCAGCAAAACACAGTCGTCTAAGTTATAACCCTTTGTATCTTGGCGATCTGACTCAATGATCACGTGATGAGAGGCTCTGGTTATCTATTGCGTCACGTCTCATTCCTCAATTTGCGTGGCTGGCTGTTTAAATAACATTTTCTGGCAAGTTGTGAACTTAATATGTAAGGCTCTGCATTTTTTATATTACTGCAGTTATTTCAAGGTTAAGGCCTGTCTCATTTAAAAATTCTATTCTAGCATTGCTTATATGAGGATGACAACAATATTGCAGCATTAAAAAGTTCAATTGAACCTAAAAATAAATCAAGTATATCGCTAATAACACAAACAAATAAGTAATAATTAACTTAAACTGTAAAAAATATTACCTAAAAAAGAAAAATGTCGGAAAATAATAAACAGCGAGATTAAAAATGCTCGTTATAACTCCACAAATCTACGAATAGGATGTATTGACATTTTATACAGAATATTGCATAATCAATAATATCTAGATCGTGGTAATGACACAGTTTAACAGATAGTGAATGTCAAAGTGATAAAGCGATTCAATAAGTTCGCTCAAACAAAAGTATGATGACACTCAGTGGAAAAATGATCGACTTCAGTGAAAAAAACGAAGGAAATTGTAAATGAGATTTATACAGGACGTTCCGCTTAGAGGTATCAAGAAATAAACACTCACCGCTTAAAAACAGAGGAAGATATTGTTATGATTAGCAACTTACAAGATAAAGGCACTCTTCAATTTTAAACAATAGCAATCATGTTATAGCAAAAGACACGCTGTGGTTAGAATAGCAAACATTTCGGTACACAAGGAGGTTAGCGGGATAAAAATCTATTACTGTGCAATGCGAGCGGAATGTATAGATATCTGCAAAGCACTTACCGAGTTGTATTGACCATTTGAGAATTTCCAAAACAAGTTTAATTAATAAACATTTAATTATATTTCAAATTATTACTTATTCCTCGATATCTCTAAGCGTAATATCTATACCGACTCAAAAAGGAGTATTAATTAATAAACAAGCAGAAAATTCATTTCGGGCTAGGAGGAAATGTTATAAACTTAGGTCAGTCATTTATTGATCGTCTCAAATATCTAAGCACAAAATTGTGAACGGGATACTGATGTTCGAATCCTGTAAAGTGTTTTCCAGGTTTTCGTCTATCCTTATCACTGGTAAATGCCTGAGAGGTACCTAAACTTAGTTCCCAAAATTCCTTTTCCAAATTATTTCATGTATCATCAGTGTCCATCGCCCGTTATTTTTCTAAAAAAAATATTATAATACCCAAAAGATTTAAGCGATATTTGTATTATATTAAATTTACAATTTTATTCCAAACTTATCTTATTATAAATCTTTTGTATATACAATTTCATTAATGAAAATTAATCCATCTCTCAAAAATATTTCGTCAAGGTGATTCTCATTTTTAATTAAAAAAAAAACTCTCAAAACTTGGCATTGATTATTTGATACGCTATTGGCAGAAGTAGGCGCTCCAAGGCATCCATTGTGTAAGCATTGTAAGTAATTTAAAGAAATAAAACCCAAGCCATCTCAGCGTTATTTTAACCTTCCCCATTTTCCCAGTATTTTAGTAACAATAACCGAGCATTATTAAGCCCAGAGCATACAGGACGGTGAATTTTTAAATATGTATCCTTCGGCAAGGATTTTAGCATATTAGGAGAGCTTAAAAAAGACAAAACAACGCAAGATAAAATATAGGATAAATAAATATGCCAAAAATAGCTTTTGCGCATAATGCATATTTGGCTGTAACCTAATTTTTTATAGATTTAAGATGTTCTTGTACAATAAATTTTAATAAAAATTATTATGTGTATTACCTTAAGTAAATATATTTGTTACTTTTTCAATATAGATACAGGCTGGCACAAAATTAGATATATCTCAAGGTGAATTTTTAATCATAGCATAATATCATTTTTAATGTTTTTAATTTTAATTCTACAAATTAATCTGCACTGGCGTACATCTGAATGTTCTTCAACGAATACTCTTTTTTTAATATGTTATTTATTGTCGCTTTGACCGCATTGGTCTTGTCACCACGTCTGAAGATTGGACGTGAATACTGTAGGTGTAAGCCTGCAGTGATGAATGGAATGAAACATTATAAAAAATAAAGCATAAAGGGATAGAACGTATGAAAATGAACTTGAAATTAAAAAAAATATACAATTACTAGAGTAGTGAACTAAAATCTGCTGTTATCGCCAACCTAGAAACACAAATAAAAAAAATCATATATATTTATATTCCCTTCAGCCAAACGTTTCAAGTATATATCTGCAGCTATATTAAAATGAATTAAATAAAAGATCGATTACATAGTCAACTGTGCAGAAAGCAACTGCCATTCTTAAGAAACATACTTGAACCTTCCTCAAAAAGTTGAGTCGTGCTGTTCAGTACTGCAAGACATTAATTTTAAGTATAATAGCTGATTTTAAAGTTTCTAAAAAGCATAAATTGAGAATATTTCTATAATCCTGTGAGGACAGAATGGGCATTTTACACTGATTTCGTTTAATAAACAGTGTTTAGTTTAAGAATATTTTCTACCATTGCCTCAACAAAAAAATGGTACAAAATGCTTAAATGATAGTTGAATTGTTTTATTTACGAGCCCTGTTTAACATCTCAGGTTGTAAGTGTCTCATTCAAATCAGGCATAAAATGACTGATTAAATTTGCTCAGGGGTCTCTTCTGTCAGGCTTGATCTATAATACGGGACCCACGGCTTTACTTCCTTTACGCCCGCAAAAATCAATCGAATCTGGCTCAAGTCGGCCCGCGATCTTGAGTTTAGGAGGCAAGCGTGGTTACCACTACACCACCAGGGCCGACTGCTTAAATAGGGACAAAAAGGCAGAAATAATATTAATTTCTGTCAGAAAGTGTATCTACTGCAACTTTCGTATTTATATTTCATAGAATTTAGCAAATCAGTTGCCTCCCTAAAATGAAGTCACATTATGCCAACTGCTTGTGTATTAATCGTGTGTGAAGTTAATTCTGAATTTAATTTAAATTGTTAATATAGCGTGCATACTTTGTGTAATGCTAAGCCCCTTTGCGAACAAAAAGTACACACTGATAAAAGGGAGGGGGAAAAAACACCAAAATGTTCCTACTAAAATCCATGTACACCAAACCAAAAGAAATTATCTGAACTGATTTCTTTAAAATAACGTGATTTTCATTTACAGATTTACGTGAATTTATAAGGAAGTAATAAAGTTATCTGTGAAACTGAACAATACAAAAAACTAAGTAGTTATTTAAGTGAATTTCAACTTGCAGTTTATTTAATTTGTTGTATGGGTTACTGCAATAATTTGAAGTCTTTTTTCTTTGAATTGTTTTGCATGCTTCCTTTGCGTCATTACAATTCCATTTTGGTGTTTATTAAAAATAAAAAACAAAATAAGTCCAAAGAATAAATAATAATAATACTCTTTAATATATATGAAAATATACAAAATGTCTCAGAAATACTTTTACAAAATTTAATGACGGGTTCCTCACAGCAAAACAAGGAAATAATATATATATGGAGATATATCCGGCAACTATTAGTTTTTAAGTTATTAATGAAAGTTTATGAAAACGAGAAAAAACTCTTTATAAATATATATCCAGAAATTATTAATTTTATGAATTATTAATGAACGTTCACCTAAATAAGAAAATAAACGTACCCAGCATTAAAGTTACCGTTTCGATCACATCTTACACAGGGTATATTACCAAATCACATAAATGGCCAATCTTCAACGGTGCTATTGCTGCATTTTGAGAATATTGTTTTGTTATGAAAGTATGCAATGCTGGTGCGTCAAGTGGATCAGCAGACTTGTATCAATAGCATTATTCGATTGTTTAAATTTTTGAATTCTACCTTGAAACGCGTTGAAGTAAACTTTTATCAATAATTAAAAAGCAAAGAATTTTAGGACATATGTTTATATAGGTATATTTTCTTGTTCTGGTGTGAGCAACTCGCCACCAAAGTTTGTAAAAGTATTTCCGAAACATCTTGCCGGTATACTGAAAATTTAAATGTTTTAAACGCATAAAAGTGTTAAAATGTAATAGATGTAAACAATATTTTCATCTACAATATATATTACCCATTTGGCATCATTTGGAAACATACTTTATAAATATATGCATTATAACAGAAATATTTTAGCTAATTTAGTAACTTTTATGTTGTTAAAGTTGTCATAATTGCGTTAAGTGTTATTAGATCTAACATCTGTTCATGCCAGAAAACGTTAAGAGGTATATGCTCTAGACTAATTAGACAATACTGTACACCAAAGTCACATTATAACGTATTCATAATTGAGGTCTGGCTTGAATTCATGACCTTGATTCATAGAAAGTGCTGTGAGTAGGCACTGACTGGTGATCAGAAGAGAGGAATGTGCTACGTCTACTACTCTCCTCAATATTTTCATGCAGCTCTGTCGTTGTAAAATCTGCTCCGCCGTGTGAGATGAACAGGTGACTAGTCAGAGGAATGTGCTGATAACGCAATGGTGTCAGAGGAGTGCTACAGTAAACATGTATTATAATGAACTTGTGCTATGATGCATTTAGAGAGCATTGACCACTTACAGACTTAAGTTAATATGCTTAACATTTCCCAATTTAATAACTAATGATTTAAATATAATTGGGTCAAGGGCGTCCTCCAGTAACCGTCCTTTTCCCAAAGTTTTTCCTCTACTCTATTCACGTTACCATAACCTAATTGTCTACTGAAACATAGGTACCGACTCCTAGGGGCCGGAGGTGCCTGGGTCCTAGCAAAATTTTGTCAGGGGGCTGAGCTATGTGATATAAACATATATTTAATATTCAGCTCGCCGGAGTTTTGTACGGTTCATTTTAATTGTTATAATGTCAATTTGTGCCGCTGTATGATACTTTTTGACTGATACCTAAGATCATAGAAAGGGCAGAGCCATTTTAATGTCACCACCATTTTAAGCTGCCATTGTAACACAATCCGCTCTTTGGATATCAATCATACAGCCACCAGTTTTCATCGAGAGAAATGAGTTGCAGCTGCAGGCGTTGGTCAGACTTTCATTAAACCAGATCATTCTTAATTTTTATTTCTTAAAATGTTTTCATTTATTTTCGTGTTTTCAGTTTATAGATTGATTTAAACAAATCAAATAGAACTCGTGGCCTTTATTTCAGTTTACTATATATCATAATCTTATTAATCTATTTTAATTTGCTTTCTCATTAAAACGGGGTGAACATTTACAAATTTTGTCTTTTGCTAATATCGCTGACGAGTGTATTTACAAATCTCACAAAGGAAGGTTGCCCCCTCTCCCCAATATATAACAAAAATCGGCGTCTATGCTCAGGTATGTTTCAGAAACGTTTACATGTTTATTTCTCTACTGACGTTTTTCTCTCTTAGCAAAAGTTTGCAGTGGACCGCTCATGTTCAATGGGGTTGTGTTCACACAGTATGTAGGCAAACTCAATGCTTAATGCTATCATTATATAGAGAGATTAGATACTGTGCCAATATTTCCTAATTGTTAAATTATTCTCCCCACAAATGTCACCAATATATATATATATATATATATATATATATATATATATATATATATATATATATATATAATTAACTAACAGTAATAATAAAAGTAGAAAAGGATAAAACACTTAGATAAAGCCACACTTGAAATTGCAATATTTCGAACTCATTGAGTTCTTCAATGGCCAAGCAACATCAGCAAATCGAGAAATTATATGTTCAGAAAACAGGATCCGCAGAGTGTTCATTGTTTCACGAGCATTGTGAGCTGTGGCACCATCCTGCTGGAACAAAAACTCATTTTCATCATTATCGTCCATCTGGAAGTTTATTGTTGCCAGCATTTCTGGCACATTAAATTCTACCCTAAATCTCCTCTGAACGTAGGAGATTGACTAGGATTCAACAAATCTTGTAACAGCAAATACATGTTTTTAAACCATCCAATTACCAATACTGAGGTTACTAAATGGATAGAATAAATTTCATAGTTACACCATAACTGTAATGCAAAATCGCTAGAAACGGCAACGTTTTGAAAACCTTGAATAGAGTCACTTGTGATTTTTAGAAAAAAAAAAGTTCAGATTAATAAATTACATTGTACTATTTGTTCCATGAAAATATTTTTATTTAATTGTATGCGAGTATCCCACAAGAAGGTTCGAAAACCACCATATTCCATTGGGTCACCCTGTATATGCAAAACTACACACTAAACAGCATGCAATGCAAATCTTCCAGCTGTTCACTATCAATATACGGCACTTGTTACCGCAACGAGACAGAACCGATTCGCAAGTATTTACATATGCTGCATTTGTGCACGATGAAGCCCCCTCTCCCTGTATACGTCGCTAGTCAACACTCCAGCTCCCAGCTAGTATTGTACATTAACCTTCATACATTCCATCGTATGAATGAAAATAATGAATAGTGTTTAACACGCCCGTTTTTGCTGCAGAGGCACCACAGGCGATGACACTGATATACATAAGATGAAATAATATAATACGAAAGGATTTATTTTTAAGGAAGATATCGTTCCATGCCTAAGTTTAGGGTACCTCCCGGCATTAGCCATTTATGAGGACTGAGGAAAACCTGGAAAAAACCTGTCATGGAGGACGGTCCTGGCGGGATTCGAACCCAGACCTCCCGCTCACGAGTACGTGTGTTAACGACTTCGGCCACCCGTGGCGGTTTTATACATTCAATCGTGAATGAGAGAGAGGAGGCAAAGTGTTTGTGGAAATGGAGTATTGTGAAAGAGTGAAGAAGAAGAAGAATATGAAGATAAAGAGGAAGAAAATAAAATATAATAAAACCTGTTATAATATTATTACTATTGTTTACGATGTTAAAATAATGAACTGATAGGAATGCTGAATTGATAAATATCAATTAGATGCAGCATTGATCTAATTCAGCATACCCAACCAGTTCATTATTCATTATTTTAACAATTAGATTCGCAAACAAAGAATATAATCAGTGTTTTTTTATATATTTATTTATGGACGCTCTTTAACAGCTCAGGTCATCAGCGTCCTATTCAACTCAGGGCGTGAAACGGCCGACAAATTTTGCTCAAAGGCCTTTCTTTCAGGCTTGAGCTTCTTTATCGTGCCGTAAATGTACGACACGGGACCAACAGCTTTACTTCCCTTCCGAAGGAAGCCATACTTAGGATTTTTACGCCCGAAAAAATCCATCGGTCCTAGCCGGGTTCGAACCCGCGATCTTGGGTTTAGGAGGCAAGTATGGTAACCACTACACCACCAGGACCGACAAAAAATCAGTGTTATAAAATAGATTAATATAAGATATAAATGTGATATTTACACGAATATATTTATAAAAATAATATAATATAGAAAGGTGGTATAGTATGGGAAATAAGGAAACACATACAAGATCTATAGATATATAATAGAGTTTTATAAAAATATAGACAGTAGTAAAGTAAAAGTAAAAATGTAAAATAAATGTATTGGTCACCAGTGCAGTTTCTACCGGATACCGGTAAATAGTAGTGTAATAATTTAGAGTGAAAGATGAAATAGAAGTAGTAACTGGTTTCCAGCAATCAAGAAGTAGAAGAAGGGTATGAAATTGTGTTATTTATCAAATTTGTTATTTATTATTTTAGTAAATTTCTAATTGTAGCCTAGGAATAAGTATCATCTGGAAAATAATAATGTAAGAATGTAATTTAGAAATAAAGTGTAAGAGTTTGCCATACACGTCCCGGTGTAGGAAACAAGGTACCGGGATGAAGTATTTCAGATTTTATTTATTTTTTTTATTATATTCAATGGTGACGTGTGACTTGACATTAACTACACAGTTCATATCAATTTACTGAAAATGGAATAATTCAAATAATTTATGTTACTGTACCGATGAATACCATCTTTGAATGAACGCCGAAAATAACAAATTTTCACAACTGTCTACAGAAACCCTTTTTATCACTGTATTTCCACAAGATTTTCACTTTAAAATCTTATTGGTTTTCTTAAAATGAAAACATGTCATGCGTGAAAAACATTATATATAGTCTTAGGCATTTAAATGCTTATTCTGACGTAACATTCAATTTTGTTAAATGATTTTAGATTAAATCATAACAAGAACTATAATATAATACAACATGCAGAATTATTAATGTTAATCAAAAAGCACGTTCATACATTCATCGTCTTGTGAATTGCAATGTGCTGGTAGAAGGGGCAAGAATTTGTCAAAATAACGTAGGCAGCGTTCAGTGTTGAGTTCTTAAGCTGGAAATAAGAGTTGTAAACCGCGTTAGTGAAGAAAAAAATGCTAAACATAAAGTCAATTTTAGAAAAGTTTGCACTCGTTTTACCTCTTTCTTTTTACCCGCCTTTTATGACATTAAGTGTTCAATTTAGCAAACGTTTCACCACGCCAATGAATTCAACAGGTACTAAAACACATGAATAACACTAAAATCTCAAAACTAAACATGTTTGAGACGTTCAGTTTTGTGATTTATTTTTACACCATATCAGAATAATTTACGTTAATTATTCTAATTACATTTTATTAGTTTTCTGATAACAGAGATAAAGAAAAGAGCAAGTAAG
Organism: Metallyticus violacea; assembly: GCA_030762175.1. Classification (NCBI taxonomy): domain Eukaryota; kingdom Metazoa; phylum Arthropoda; class Insecta; order Mantodea; family Metallyticidae; genus Metallyticus; species Metallyticus violacea. The sequence goes on from CM060839.1 coordinate 92,862,672, forward strand.
GTGTCAAATAATAAAATATCCATGCTGTTTTGTCTAGGTTAGTATGCCGTAATTAGAAGAAAGCCTACTGGTTGAACAAACATTTGCAGGGGAAAAGATCTTCGTTTGGACAACAATGCATTTTTCCCTTTAAAATCTGTCTCTGCTTAACGTAACAGCTTTGGAAGAGGAAATAAATTCACTCCGTTGCCTCGAAAAGTCGATGATCTAAATGGCAACTTAAAACACGTCTTAGAAAAAGGAGGAACGTTAAAACATTAAGCAATTTATTATTCCTTTCAGGAAAGAAAACAAAAGTGGAGGGAAGGAAGGAAGAGAAAAACAGACGCAATAACCGGCTTCTTTTGCTCCAATAAGCATAATGAAGGAGTAAAACACAAACGCGGCTGAAAGGAGCGAATTCCGCTCTTTAAAGCCGATGTCGCTAAGGGACTGACAGTGGCATCACTCCGCGTTTTTGTTACGTCCCAGATTAGGAGCTCATTTGCTGGAAGGCAACAAAAAGTAGCGCTATGACGTTGCCAACAATGTTTAAGAACATGACACTGAGCGGGAAGTCTATTTGACAGGCGCGGTGAGGCATCCAAAACTCTACAAAGTGCTTTTCCACCATACCCTACAACAGCCTTTTTTTCTTCTTAAACACTTCACAACTCAGAGAGTTCATTCTTTGCAAGCAGTGCATGTGTATTTCGTTTGTTGCTTGTCGTAATGAATAGATCTATCATGGAAATACGGTCATGTCTTTCACGGAAACACCAGTAAATATGATTTTTTTTAGTAGCGTTTAACGCCCGTTTTTACTACAGAGGCACCACAGGCGGTGGACACTGATGATACACGAGATGAAATGATATATAGGGAAAGGATTTATTTTTAAGGAAGGAAGCGTACGAGGCCTAAGTTTAGGGCACTTCCTCGGCATTTGCCTGTTATGAGAACCGAGGAAAACTTGGGGGAAAAAAAAAAAAAAAAAAAAAAAAAAACCCAGTCAGGGATGACGGCCATGGTGTGATTCGAAGTGGCGATAGTAAATATGATTTGTATATAATAATAAAGGAAATAAATACGCGGAATTTGAAAGCCCTTTCTTCCTAATGAAAGTAAAATACTGATAAAGTGGCAGACTGTAAATTTTTTATAAGTTGAAATAATTTATCCTATATCGAATTCCAACGTACCGATCTACCAAGGGGGGGACTATAAATACTGTTTCGCACTCAATAATAAAATGACATTTTATTTAAATTTTTTCTGTATGGCAAAATAAAAAAATAATATTGCAAACTATGACATTTGTTTTAAAACAAATTCCCATTTTGTTTAGATCAGTCCTAATTTTTGTGATGTCATAAAAAGATAATATGGTGTCAAATGACAAGTAATAATTATCTCTGGTAACTAGAAGAAAGGACCTAACTTTGCCAGGTAGAATAAATTATTATTATTATTATTATTATTATTATTATTATTATTATTATTATTATTATTATTATTATTATTACAAATGATTCTGCGGTCGCATGCTACTATAATGTTCTACACTAAATTCAGAGCAATGGAAATATACATCCGCAAATGTTTTAAAATAAGAAATAATTTAGATACACTAGTACAGCATATCTTTTTTACTTTACTTTACTTATCTCTTTACTTATTTGTGTCTTGAGATTCAAATTAAATTATGAGCAATTTCAATTATTGAGCGGCATTCAATTTTAAGGTTAAAAACCGTTGCGATTGAAAATGTTTTGATTGCATAAATGTTATCTACCAGCAATACTTCCACCTCAATTTTGATTGGAGTTAGTTATTTCATATTTTTATCGGCTATAGGTTCTTCATTAATTTATTGCTGTGTTTACTGTATTATATATTTATTTAAAAATGTGTAAAATTATGTAATAAATTGAACGCTTATGGAACTTGTAATCTCTAACCTAAGGAAGGTGGTTAATGGCGGCTAGATATCTCCTGAGACACGGTTGCCAACCGCAGCAATAAAGCGCTAACACCCTTGTAATTGCCGTGCCCCAAATCCCGGGCAGCTATAGCTCATCTCATCGACGAAAATAATCCCGTGGCTCGCAATAAAAAGGAAGAAACATAATTTAACAGAAGCACGTGCCTTGAGGACAAAATCACAGTTGGCGCAAAGTTGAAGCATTAGCAGTGATGCCACAAGTAGTGGCGTCCTCACTAAGCCCTCGTAAGAAAGTTGGCGCAAGAAGGTAAATCCCAAGGCGAGGGGGATGCAGCCCCTAACAAAACAGCACTCACTTCGTCCTTCACGTCGGGCAAGGCAGTAAACTTCACGCCAACACCAAAGTTGCTAAAGACGGAGAGGTAAGTTCATCCGGAAGAAAATGAGGCAATACTTTGATTTCTTAAAGAAAGAGAACAATAATTATTTCCTTAATAGTCTCTTTTCTCTGTTTCCCCAATTTCTATTCTTTATCTCATTCTCTAAATACTAGGTTCTCCCAATTTTTATTATTATTATTATTATTATTATTATTATTATTATTATTATTTCTTCTTTTTAAATACCTTTTCTCTTATTTTCCTGTTAAACATTGGTATACCGAGTTCCTTTAGCTATCTGTTCATTCACTTTCTTCTAATTGTCTTCTGTTATCTCTATTTTATTTTGGTTTTCATTTTCCATATCTTCAGGTTTATTCTTAATTTCACATTTTCTATTTTTCCTCTTCCGAAGCTCCTTGCTTCCACTTCTTTTCCTTCCCTTGTACAGTCTCATGATCGTTATATTTTCCAGAATAAGCAACTCAATTATGCCACAAGGTATTTAACAACCTTAAAATCAACTACCAAGAACATATTCTTACATACATTATCTATTTTCTCGACCGTGGCGGTCGAGATCGTTAAGGCGCGGACTCGTGAGCGGGAGGTCTGCGGTTCGAATCCCGCCAGGACCGTCCTCCCTGACTGAGGTTTTATCTAGGTTTTACTCAGTCCTCATAAACGGCAAATGCCGGGAAGGTACTCTAAACTTAGGCCTGGAACGATTCCTTCCTTAAAAATAAATTCTTTCCGAATATATCATGTCATCTCATGTATCATCAGTGTTCATCGCCTGTGGTGCCTCTGTAGCAAAAAATGGGCCTTAAACACCATTCATTATCTATTTTCTCTATCATTGCGAAAATACCTTTCCTACATGAACCAGATCAGAAACACGAACAGCTAAAAGAAGTTATATTTGATATAGGTACACCAGTAGAGAAAAAGTTTGTGTTAATAACTGTGCATAGATTTACTATTAATTTTATAACTTGATCCTTAGTGAAAATATGACAGAATTTAAAGGAAAAAATGTACATAACGTTTAATTTTGCCCATCTTTAAAACCCCTGAAAGCTGCAACCGATATGGCATGCTTGCTATGAAAAGTATAACTTGAAAAAAATATAGGGCGATTCTTGGATATTATGTTCTTGACAAAATTATCACAAGAGGTTCTGAGATTGCTGATAAATTCGTTAACCCAGTGTGTGGTAATTATCAAGACTATTTCACGAATATAATAAGAATTAAATATAATTCCATTAAACTTGGATTACAAAAGTATAATAATTATTTTTGTACAATTGTATAAAATGTTATACTTACTTATGAGTACCTAAATATTCAGAAGCCGTGAGAATGAAATAGATGAAAATCGACTATTACAATAGTTACAGTTCGATTTATTAATATGAACTAAGAAAAACAACAGAGATAACATCTAACCATTCTAAGCAACGGTTTTATTAAAAATTATGGTTGCTTAGGCAGATATTGTTATATAATTTATAAAATTAATTCCGACTGTTTGGCTAAATACGCAAAAACAATTGCTTGAGTGAATACACAATAAGTTAGCAAAACGCACAATACACAGAAAAGTGGTCAGTGATGCGTGCTCAGGAATTATATAGTAGAGGTATAGAGTTGGCTACTCTGCTCAGAAGGCAAACGCACTTCGCGTGGTAAAGAGATTTGATAATGGTCGATTTTATGATGACGTTACATCAAAATGGTTATAATAAATTTTTATGTGCATATCGAAAAGGTACTATTATAACTAAGTTTAATATTGATACGTTATTCTTTTTATAGTCCCCTTCATTTTGAAAATAATGATTTTTACAAGATATTTTCACAGATTTTGAATATTTATAAAAAGGTGTACTATAGCAAAGAAATTCTGAGCATTGTTATTCGAGTAAATTGTTACAAAACATACATTAATTAACACTTTATTAAAATGATTCATGCTAATATTTCATCTTTATTTGTGGACGTATGAACTGATTGGAAGTGCTAAACTTTCAGAATCATTTTCATGGTTTTAGAAAGTACAAAATAACAGAAGCTCGTTACTAAAGTTCGCGCTATTATTCACTTCTAATATTTTCCATGCTCACTAAATCCAATGCAATAGTGGAAAGTTATGTAACTCCTTAATCAAGTCTGACACTTCCAAAATAGTACAGGGGTTACGAAAAATAAACATTTCATACGTTGGCATTCCCTCCCGTGCGATCCGATGTTTTAACAGCATTTCCTGGATATCAGCTACCCCGTCGCTTTATGGTGAGAGAGTACGCTGAAAATATATTTCGTGTTAATCAAAAGTGTCATTCATCTGGAAACGCATGAGCACGGCGGTGTTACCAGAATAATGCCAGGATAAAAACTTTTTTTTTTACTAAACTTAACAGCGACACTCGCTTTTGTTCATTTGTTTTTGTTAGCTGAACTTTTGGCGGCAAATCCACGTAGATTAACTTAATGGATATTGCAAGTTTAAATAGTAGAAAAAAAGACAGAGAGTTTAGCACTTTCTGCCCTTCTGTTTGAGTTTGTTTCAAACCAAAGAAACTAAGCTTTGTAAGGCTTGTTTTGATACATTTTGGGGAAAAAAAATGTATATCTAATGAAAAATCAAAATGGTAAATATTGAATTAGTAAATAATAATTTTAAAAATTATAAAAAATTTATCACTAATAAAAGGAACTGACTGTTCATCACAGTTTATTAAAAACAATAATTTTAACGTAACTTTACAACTGAGCTGCTAAATTTTTTTAACTTAAGTTTGGAAAATTTAAAACATATCTTTCACAAATATGAGAAAAGCAGAAAGATTCGAAATTTAACATTAAGAATGCATCCATCTTTCTAAGTTTGGTATCGTTAGCCAGTTGCGATTGTGGTTTATAACAGAGCTATGAGTGTTTATAAGACTGATAGGGAAGATATTAACAACTTCTGTTGATTGGAATGGTAGAATAAAAAAAATCCGACATTTAAAAAACTGTATTAAATCTGTAAAAATTAGGGTATTCAAAAAGAAGTTGTTAATGATAATGTAAAACAATAAAGAATAAAAATAAAAATTAAATTATGGTCCCCCTTTCACCTGAAAAAATAATCTTCGTTTCTGATATGGCTATTCAAAAAGCAGCGTTATTACCTGCTTAATGGGTAGTATTAGACGCAAAACATGTCATATGAAGATTAGCCAATATTTATATCTAGCGGCGTTACCAAACTAAGTGGGTGTGTGCGGACGAGAACTATACTCCTCAATTCTTGAGTTTTTAAGACGTGGACACCTGCTATATACTGAGGAAAAATTATTTTTTTTAAATTATTTTACTAGCTACACATAATTTCCAGCTTGGACTACACAACACATTTCATTTACGTAAAGAAAAACCTTCTTCTTGTGACAAGCGAACGCAGACACACATTAACTGTTTTGTTTATATATGAATTTTGAAAGTGCATTATGTAACCCTGTTTGCTTAGCTTGTATTTACTAAGTAGTGAGATTCAGTTTGAATCAACGACCAATATCTCACTCATTGCGCATCTAAAAACCAAAGACTTGCTCAGAATTTAAAATCCTTTCCGATTTTAATATTCTCGCAGTTGTATTTTTCGAGCGTAAAATAGAAACGCGGCTCTCTCAATTATTACAGCGTATGAATGTACCATAACGGACAACAGAGGGGTGCAGAACAGCATGTTCCACTTTCATGTCATTAAGTTCTCTGTCTACTTTAATTGTGAAACGTTTAAGAGATATTAACTCACAAAATTTAAAATTAGATATGCAATCTAACAGAAAAAACTTTTAAATTACATGATTATTACACTAATATTTCAAGGATGGTGGGAAAATATAAACAGAAGTGCACGTGAGAACAATCAATGGGTTTGGAAATGCATGTTTATAAATTTACGGATAAAAATTAGAGAATACAAATAATTATTTATATTCCCGTGCTCTACATTTTCTGTTGAAGTTTTTGCGTGCGTATCGAAGGGCTAAGACTAAATAATGAGATAAAACTTAAGGAGAATTACTGGTAGAAGTTAACTATGAAGGATGCCAAAACAGGGTATTTATTTAATGAAAATAGAATAATAATAAAAATAAAAATGAATGTGTTGAACGGTTAGAAGCTGAAGAAATTCATTGTAAGTAGGGAAAGTGAGTGGGAAGTAAAAAAAAAAAAAAAAAAACAGTAGAAAGAAAAATTCCCTAGCAATTGCTTTTATTTTGAAGTGTATCTTTATTTCTTTATGTTCTGTAAACAGATTTCTATACAGTATAATGAAAAAATACGAATTGTAAGTTATTTTAATATTAGTTTAATTAGAGCGGTTTCAATCATCGCTGCTTAGGCCGTAGTGTAACTCGTCTCTACCTCGTTTAATGATTCTCGGTAAAGTAACGTGATGCCTATTACCGGCACTTGGTGGGAACCAACGCACCATTTAGCTATCTCAGAGAGAGCAAGTGACAGTAACTTGTAGTAGCAAGGAGGCAGTAAGTCATTGATTCAACGACACTTATTTCAAGGTAACCCACAGGCCGTTGATTGTCATGGCCCGACTGCTTTCCTGAAGGAGTCTACCCATCTCGTTCTCGGTCTCCCTCTTCCTCTCCTACCCATACCTGGATCCCTTATGGTAGCTTATATGTTCCTATTGCTACATGTCCGCCCCATTTCCACTTCAGGCTGTTTGCACGTTAAGTCACGTCATTTAGTCCTGATATCTTCCTAATTCCACAGGTGATATTTTATCCATGAGGGATACTCCAAGTACTTTCCGCTACATTTTACGTTGACAGATGCTGACATTCTTTTTCACTTCAGTTAGGCTCCAAGTTTGGCATGTTGGGAGCATGCATGAATCCAGCACGTCTAACCTCAGTTTTCGGCTCAAAGTGTTGTCCATCAGTATGAATTTCAATGATCAGAATGCTCTCCATGCTGAGGAAAAGTTTCTTTTGATTTCTTTGGGCGTGTGTTACTAGAATGCAACTATTTGTTCTAAATAGACATGTCTGTTACGTATTTTAGTATTGTTGAGTTGATTCTAACGGGTGTTACTTTGTCATGATTCGTGTTTTCTGCATAGACCGACAGTTTTACTGTGCTTGTTCAGAGTTTGCAGCATTCTTTGAAGGCTCTCTGCTGATCTAGCAAATAGAACTATGTCATCTGCAAATCTTAGATTTGTAACCATTTATGTTAATCCTAAATCTGTTTCCTCATTTTATTTTGCGGAATATTTCCTCTAATAAGCTTATGAAAAGTTTGGAGAGATTGGGTCGCCTTGCCTTACCCCTGTACCTGGCTTGAAGGGTTGCCCTTTCTTATTTGTTTTTACATTTGCATATGATTCGCTGTATAGTTTGGCCAGTAGCCTTATGTACTTTCGTTCAACTCTTTTTTCTTGCTAGTGCCTGGATCATACTTTGGTGTTCTACGGAGTCAAAGGCTTTGATATAGTCAATAAAGGTGATATACAATAAAAGATTAAATTCCTCCATATTCTCCATGACCTGTGTGTTCGTTTGCAGGTGATCCAGCACTTAAATACAAAATCACACGAAACTGCTTAAAATGTTTAGTGTAAGGTTAAACTACTTGATAAAAATGTATTTATTTGTATAAAATGACACATTCTCGTCTGATTAAATAAAATAATATACATTTAAATAAAATAAATAAAATTAATTTTAGAAATTAAAATAATAGTATTTTCGATAAACATTAATCTATAGTTATATAATAAATTGATATATTTTTGTAGACAATATAAACTCCATTAAAGCCAAAAACTTCTAGCGATACTTCTATTCGAAAATAAGCACCAATCTGAGGAAAGAACATTTGCTAGTAAAGCCTCTCATTTCCAATGTTTTTTTGTTATTTTAAATTATTATAAAACGCTAGTATTTCTCAGTTAATATTTAGATCTAATTGTTAGTGAAGTTTTTTTATAAACATGTACAGATGATGTTTTTTTTCTGAAGTAAGAAAGCTATGGCAAAAATTCGGTAAATGTATACGTTAAAATAAAACTTCATTCATAATGGAACACAATGTTTATAATTAAAATATTTCTGAATAACCATTATGTATAATTATATACATTGAAATGGATAAAAATGCATTAAATTTGCATGAGAAAAAAAAAGAATGAAACTTTTAATGTTTTATAATATTGTTTTAACTACTGGGGTACCACAGGCGGACTTTTAATGTGTATAGCCCTTAGAGGTTAGTAGAGATTTAGAGGAATTAACAGCTCTTTTAGTTTCATGATGACTTAAAACCGGTCCAGTTTACAAGACTGTAAGTTACATCATCCTTATCAGCCTTCATGACAGCAGAATGCAATTTCTTTTGAGGCTACGTCTAAACAAAGGTAATGTTATTAATATGTATAGGTATCATTCTATTTGTGTTAGGCAGAAACAAAATCCTTCCATATAAATGAACTGCTCAGTTTTGCGGTTAAAAGCTGGAAGTATTTCTCTGCGGTGTGCCCCATGGTGGTATTTACGACTCTCAGAACTACCAGTTTCCATGAAAGTAGAAAACCTTGGCCAAGATTCAGAATATTTATGAAGTTCAAATAGGATTATAACATGGTGAGTGTTTATAAAAGCCTTGAGTCTTAATTATGAGTTGTACACCTTGACAAGAGCAATGCGTGTCCGGTTAATTACGGTAGAAAAACTACAATTTAGGAATAGAATAGCCACTTTAATTACGCCGGAATTTACATCATCTAAGGTCATTTTAACTACATTGATACTACGTCGGATGTTTCAAAAATACACTGCAATCTTTTGGGGGTGGATTCCTCACATGTAGAGAAGAAAAACTAAATTAATATAAATATGGGTTCAGAAATTCGGAGTTACTGAAATATCGGACTTAAAATAATTTATTGTATTAACAACACAACCGTATATACGAGGTAGGTCCACAAGTTTCTCACCTAACCGTTTTCTATGTATGTGATGGACAAAAACTATATTTCACTTTTCAATATAGTTACACTTTATTGCAATTATACTTCCCACATTTTTCAATTAACATTTCAACCCCCTCCCCAAATAGTCAGAAGTCTTGGGCATAAACAGCATCCATCATTTCTTCGTCCTTCGAAGGTTCTTCTCGAATTCTGAGAAGAGGAAATAGTCACTGGAGGCTAGATCTGGGCTGTAGGGTGGATGGTTGATCTTCTTGAAGCCACATTTCTTCACAACTTCCTTTGCAATGAGAGCTGTGTGCACAGGCGCGTTGTCGTAAAGAAGGTGCACGCCACCACTCAGCTTTACTCGCCTTTTCTCTTTGATGGAAGCACGTAGTCTGTGCAGTAGGCCAGCATAGTGCTCCCCATTTAATGTAGTGTTCCTCTCCTTGAAGTCAATGAAGAGAATTCCTTCACAGTCCCGTAAGATTGTGGCCATGATCTTCTTGGTAGACTGAGTGATCTTGGTCTTTAGAGGAGGTGCTTCGCCCGGTTTACGCCTGCCACTCCATTGATTCTCTTTTGGAGAAAGGACCATAGTTTCATCTCCTGTAACAATGGTTTGCTCAACTTCTCTCTCGTTGCCATGGCAGAGCTTCAAAAATGCCTGACAACAGATGTCTCGTTGCTGGATTTGGACTGAGGAAAGAAGTCTAGGCACCCATCTTGCACTAACCTTATTTATATTTAAATGTTCATAAATAATTCGAATGACTGTTGTTTTAGAAAGACCCAACCTTGCTGCTATTTCTGTAACTTTGAGTCGCCGGTCTTCCATAATACCTCCTTTCACAATAGCGATGTTTTCAGGAGTGAGCACCTCCAAGGGTTGACCTGCACGCTCATCGTCTTCAATGTTTTCTCGACCCATTCAAAAAAGCTTGGCCCATTCTTTTACGGCAGAATATGAGGGTATGTTTCCCCATACACACTGTCCAATCACTGTGTAATTTCATTTTGAGTAAGTCCTTCTTTTGTGAAGAACTTAATAATAGCTCGAAAATCCATTTTAAACATGTCACGATCTTCTACACATAGCCTTCTTTATGAAACTATATCTGAATAACTGAACACAGAGGAGCAGAAGTTACAGGTGCAATTATTTACTTAATAGATAACGTACGACACCAGATAACGGTTTTGTGAAGGCGATAATTCTTATAGGCGAGGCCGGAAACTTATGGCCCTACTCTCGTAAAATGCTAAATTTGCCAACCCTGCGTTTCATTGCTTTACGAGCACAATTTTAATAGACTTACACTATTTGCTAAAAGGTATTTCTTAATTTTCCACAACACTCAATTACAGCAACTTTTTTTCGTATGTCCACACAAACAAAAAGTCCAAATGGGTTTAATTCCGGTGAGCGTTTTACCAGCCTCTACTGATACAGTAATCAGGATACCGTACAGCAAGGTACTCACGGAGACAACAACGAAAATGTGCAGGAGAGTCATTGTGCATTAAGTACATTCATACACTGATGGACAGCTAGCGGTATGCAGTCAAAGTGCAATTAATAACATAATCTGTTCATATAAGGCAATCAAAATATTAAATCCTTACAACTACTACGTATTTAAGTTCGATATCTCACCAATTCTACTTTTAACCTGTATTTATATACTTTTCTGTACATATAATAACTCCTAACCCTAAAATATGGCGTATTTTCAAACATCCTATGTAAACACAGAATAAAGAGTAACATATACGGCAATAATGATGTTATAAATCCGTGAATGTTACCAATGGCTAAGAGCGTATGTATCAATATGTCAATGGAAGACAACGCCCAGCACTTAGTAATGCAAGAATAACAAATGTCAAAATGTCACTCGAAAACTGCAAACGAAGAACGGCATTAGCCTTTGTGGTATTCATTACTCCAAAGAAAATGGCGAAGGAGATAAAGGAGAGAGGGATCTACTGCTCAAGAAAATAAATAGAATTACTTAAAAAGCTTTAAAAAAGTATTAAGAGATGAAAAATTACGAAAAAATTTGCGAATTGTTGCAGGATATAGTCAGAGTAGAAGTAATTCGACATACTTTCGGAAATTTCGTCTTTCTTGATTTTTCTTTAAACTAAAAATGTTTTTTTACAGCTTTACTACAAGTCATTACACGTTTACTATTATTTTTGACAATAAAATCCCTACATGTAAGGTAGAGAAAAAACATTTATCTTTAAGGCAACCGAAGTCATATCAATACGTCACAGGGCCCAAGGCTTTACTTCCCTTCCGAAGGAAGCCACACTTACGATTTTTACGCCCGAAAAAATCCATCGATCCTGGCCGGGTTCAAACCTGCGACCTTGGGTTTAGAAGGCAAGTATGGTTAGCATTACTCCACCAGGACCGACTTTTTATAATAATCAAAATAATAAATACTAAATAGAGAAATACATAGAAGTAAAAACAGGTTATCTTTCCCTACATCAGAGGTGAGAAAAAATTCACAAACTAGACATTTATTTTTACAAACAAAATGACGGGGATTTATAAGTAAATTCATATTTATTTATAACCGCCTGTGGTGTCTCAATAGTAAAAACGGGCGTTAAACAGTATTAAAAGTATTTCTTCATCACAAAGATAGTAAAGTTTAAACTTATTTTTATAATTCTTCTTTGTAATATTAATTATGTACATTTATTTTACACATGTTCTATATTTATGGGTTTAGCACATATTTATATAGAAGATAAATATTATCCCATTAATTATAAATTTAAAAGCATTGTTCAAACTATTAATTTATTATTAAGAATTAGCACGTATGAAAGCAGCTGATTTTATAACGTAAATAAAAATTACTGCTTACTTACTCCTTCAAACGTTTAAATTCGAAATATATTTTAAGGGATTATGTTTTCTTGAAATTTAGTAAGATATATTTTGTATAAGTTAATAGCTAAAGCTGTAACTACAGGAACAGAAGGGGGATAATTTACAACGGTTTTGGCATGTCCCTATATTACGCGGATGTAGTTGTTTGTTCCCCTAACACGTCTATAGACAGCTAATGAATATTCCTCGAGAGCAAATTAACAAAACACGCTTAGTATTTCATAGCGTGATGCGTGACCTGTCACCCACATCCTCAGCGACGCTTCTCCGCCTATTGTCCAGCTTCCGGTATGTTAATATCAAGATGTCTAGATCTTCACGTCTGCGCTGGGATGCTGCGTTGCATTGCAGTGTCCATGATGCAGTTTTTCACATCCTAGATCTTCATAATTAAACCTCTCTCATAATAGCATAAATCCGTTTTATTTGTTTTATTTATGTTATTTTTATTTATTTAAATAAAGTGATTTATTATTACTATTAGTATAAATAAAATGTTAAATAATGACCACTTATTCATAATGAAAATATACACAAGCACATTATTAAATCTGTCAATTTGACTGGAATATTTGCAGTTTTCTTTAAACACATGAGGGATTATTTAGGATGATCATGTCATAACAATGCTGACCATAAAAATAAATATATTTATTATTAGCAATAACTACTTTACAGTCACTGTAGACAAAACATATCAATGACGTCACTTCTGATGTTACTAATAGCATATTCTTTATAAATACATTTTCTTTGAACTTTTATCATAACGTTACATTACCATAAAACAAAATAAAGGATAATCCAATTATTTGATATCCGTCGCAGCGGCAGGACACTGGATCAATCATCGCTCAAGGCCAGCTGGGCTACACGAGTCGGCGCGAGCTGATTACGCAACACAGAAATCGGCGGTAAAAACACCAGAATGACAACCTAATAAGTGTTGATTCACACAAGGAAATGCTGCTGCCTTCATTTTCCACACATACCCGGCATATGCTTACCAAATTCTCTATTAACCTTTTTAATTCTCATGGAGAAGTTGCATTGACCTCTATATGAATGCTATGCTAAAGTGTACTAATTTATGAATTGCGTTTCGACTGGGATTATCCCTTCAAATAATCTCTTGACATCACCAGGGACAATGTGTAGTCCGTCGGTCCTGGTGGTGTAGTGGTTACCATATTTGCCTCCTACACCCAAAATCGCGGGTTCGAATCCGGCCAGGACCGATGGATTTTTTCGGGGCGTAAAAATCCTAAGTATGGCTTCCTTCGGAAGGGAAGTAAAGCCGTGCATCCCGTGTCGTACATTTACGGCACGATAAAGAACCTCAAGCCTGAAAGAGAGGCCTCTGAGCAAAATTTGTGGACCGTTTCACGCCCTGAATAGAATGGGACGCTGATGATCTGAGCTGTTAAAGAGCGTCCATAAATAAAACAATAAAAAAAATGATCGAATAAATGGCAATGAGTGGAGTACAGGACCAATGACCTTGCAGTGTACTGACATCTAAAAGGTGGAGAAGTGAAAGTTGAAGTTCGCTTTCCGTTGTATTTACTGCAGCGCTGTCAACCATCAGGAAAAGTGAGTGGCACCCGATGCGATTAACCTCTGCTTATCAGTTCCTGGCTGTCTGTTTATAATGGGACTGCTTTTGCAACCCAATTCGTTAATTTAAAACTTCCACAACTGAAAAACAAATATGAATAACAATTTGTAGCAACATAATAATAATAATAATAATAATAATAATAATAATAATAATAATAATAATAATAATAATATCTGTAATGCGCCGTCCTGGCACCTAGATGCCTATACCATAACATATATTACAGTTTCTATAGTTTATTATATTTTTTCTTATCTCTTACATTTCAACATTATTTGTACATATTATATCTATAACTAATTAAATAAAGTAATTAACAAAAATAACAAAAGCGCAAATGAATAAAACGACCTCAAATTAAAACGCCCAAGCAATTCTAACTAGAAGATAGTTAGCAAACAAAACTATAACTGGCAGCCAGCCATAAAACTTAAATTCAAAACTAAAAACTGAAGTTACAATTACCAAAAACTAAAACTACCGTTCATCGGAAACCGTCAGTTACAATGTTGGTAACCAGCACCCCTAATCTAAAGTTTTATTTGATCTATTTCTTTATAGTTTGTATTGGTTTATAATTGTTTATATTTTATAACTATTCTACCACACTTTATTTATATCACTTTAACCTTGTTCACTTGAATTCCGTTTCCACCTTCTATCCAATAACAACGCAAATTCACTTCGCTTCTAAATGGTCAAATTATGACCGAAAACGTTTAAATTAATCAATAGCTACACTATTTACTCATCATACACCACACACTTACATTTTCACCATTTTATAAACCTTCATCCTCTCTTCCTCCCCTCTCCAGTCCATCATCTGATCCCTTCTGTTTCTACCTGGATCTTTACGCAGCAATCACTCAACCCTCCCTTTACCGTCTCCGTTGTGGTTACCGGCATGTCCTTGTAGTTTAAATTATAGTCCAATGGGTAATTTATAGCAACATAAATGAAATCGTTCATAAAGAATATTATATTGAAATTCGAGAACCTTAGGAAATAACAGATTAGCGCTAACTAAATCACATATCGCTGAACATATTTTACTCTGTACTTTTTAAGATGTGTCCATCTATCAACTCCGATACATAAGACATTTTGTAAATGTATTATTACAGAACATAATTGTTGTGTCTTTTGCTTCCCAACCGTAGTTCTCGTATGGTAGTAAATTTCAAGTAGACATCGAATTTGACCCAAAACATAACAAACTTTCTCAATACCCACTAGAAAACTTGAGTGTAGTAGCTCTGGGCAAGAGTAATTTATATTTACTTATTCGACGAACCAGTTACATTGCGTTTTTGATTTTATCGTTTGTAATATTTATCTTATTAGAACACGTGCTTTGAAGAAAAACTGTATGGATAATATTTAGTTACTCTATTAGAACTTATATGGTCCCTTCTGCTTTATTTGTCATTAATAGTTTATCCACGGTGCGTAATAAACATGTACAAAGAATTTACAGACGTTAACTCCAAGCTAGTAGTATGTTTATGAATGGTCAGGAGGACTAAAACCCAACAGCTTGCATTATACAAATAATTTATTCTGACTTAATTTTCAAAATTAGCACCATAGCATTTCTGCCTGTTGCATGACACTCCAGTTCCTCATGCGTGGAATAATTACCCAAATTATTAATTCTTTCAAATAACAACAGCTCAGTTCATACAGAAATCGTTCATAAAACTTAACTAGAGCAGTTCTCAAAAGTCTTGGCACTCTCACGAACACCTGTACTCTAAATGGTAGAGACTGGAATTTATATATGTATATATATATATATATATATAAATATGTATATATATATATATATAAATTAAAAGTAATAATAAAAGTAGATAAAGATAAAACACTTAGATAAAGTCACACTTGAAATTGCTATATTTCAAACTACTGGAGTTCTTATATATATATATTTACGGACATACTTTTTCGCGCTAAATATTTGGTTAGCTTTATGCGTAGTATACGTATGGTACCAGCTTCTTTGACGACACTTCCGGTTCCCGCCTGTAATAGGGTGCAAGTTGAGATATGTTCAGTTCCGTTTACAACAAAATGGAGATAACACGAACAATATGCTGCTTTGAAATTCTGCTTTCTTCTTCAGCCTAGGCCTATGGAGAGTTTATTTCCCTACAGTACAGGTCGAGGATTATTTATGTTAAAATATCGGGAACAATTAAAATTACAAAGGAAGGGGGCCGTGCGCTGTATTTTGGAAGGAGAACATTAACATCGCTGCTGTATTGTGAGAGTATACTTAAAATATCACTGGGTACCACCCACACGATGGTAACTCAAACGTTGCACATGAGAGGTGTTTCTTTCAAGACTATTGCTAATTTCCCTAATTAAAGGACGTTCACTTCCAGGTTTTCATGCAGTTGAAGATGATGTTACCGGAAGATGTGGATTTTCTTTCACTGCTGATGAAATTTGGCTATCATTTCGATCATGATCGCAAACACCACAAAAAAGTGGTTGCTCTGCTGGAAACATTATGGTTATCTAATTTTTCCATATTCAATAAATTATTTATTAGCATGTCGAATTGCACGCAACTGTAACTGGGAAATACTACAGAGAAATACCATACAACTTTCGTGCAAAATGTTGCTAGTGAATATCTCACAAAAATCAATTTTAAATATATTCCAGCTTTAGCCCCGTGTGACTTTTTCCTTGTCCTCAAATTGATGAAACACCTTCGTGGAAGGCACTTTTCAACATTAGCAGCAGTGGTAAAGGCTGCGGAGGTGATTCCGAAGGACCTGGTTTCCAGCCTGTCTTTGAACATTGGCAGACATGACAGGTAAGTGCATTTCGTTAGATAATTAAAAGTACAAGGATGAGTAAAGGTATGTTGTCAAAAAATGTTATTCTTTATAGAATAGAACTCGTAGACTGAGAGCAGTCAGCCTATGGCTGTGTCACCGAAAATGATTGTGGTTTATATTTGACTGGCTATGAGCACACGCCACATCGCAACTGTGACGTAGATCCATATTGTTAACTGTGGCTTCATAAAGAAGCGTCCGAGTTCTAAAATCACTAGTTTCAAGCCCCCCCCCTTTACTATTAAATTCTTGGTATATACTTTTAAGCACTATATACACGAATATTATTGACAGCCGCCAAACACAATTTCATTGGTTCTTGTTGCACACTGCTTATATCGCATAATGTATTTCTACTCTAGCTGATGTTGGAAAATTTGTATTATTCCGCGCCTAAATGTCCTCTGAGTACAAGAAAAGAATAATAAGTGATACTAAATCATTAGTTATTATTTATAAGTATAATTAACTCGCTTGCACGAGGTTAACGGTAACAATTAAAGTAAAACTAAATAAAAGATGACAGGATCAGCACAGGAATGAGTAAAACATTCGAAAGTCATTGAATTACCTTTTAGGTCACTTTTGTTTTGAAAGAAGCTGGCCCGCTAAATTATGGGTTGTTAAAAAATTGAATAACTACCAGTGGGAGGTATTTTCCGTTGCCTACCAATTATTAGTTGTGACTTGGTGAGGTTTGACACAACTTTTTCAGTATTTGTAATAATGAGCGTTTTAACATAAAGTTATAGACAAAACTAGTAGGATTTCTTAAAGATAGTTGAAAATATTAAGGAAAATATTTCCCATTACAAACAAGTTTCAGGGTGAGATTTATGGACACTAAAATAAACAAAATACTTAGACAAAAAATTAAATTCAAGAAATTGGCAATAAAATTCAAGAACTGGGTATTTAAAATCTGCAAAATTCAGCACAAAAATGCAAATATTTACTTAAAAAGGGACAGAAGTAATAAAGAATAGACACAAAAATTCTCAGCCTATCTCCTTGGGCATCTTCAGCCCGATATATGTACACAGTAAAAGCACTGCATGCATACACGGTCGTTGTTTGCTCGAGTAATTCAACACGAAATGAGTTGCTATTGGAAACAGAGGCTCGAGTTGGAAGAAATGACTCACATCTTATAATCCTGACTGATATAAAGATGGAAATGTAATGCGACTTTGTTGGGTCAAATGAAACAAAAGGAAATGTGAGTTGCTAGGTTACAGGTCTTTAATGTCGTCGGATTATTTCAGGAAGAAAAATTCGGTAATAATTAAGAGGAAAAAAACTGTTAGCAATTCAAAGAAGCAAACATATGGGATAAAATTTGTTTAAATAATGTTTTATATGTTTTACCTAAATATGTATTCGATTATCGGCGTTTTTCGATTTTCTATTAACCATTTCCTTCTGGTTAGCAGCATTTGCTGTATATCTGTGTTGAATACTGCCTAAGCTTAATGGTGCAAAGAGGGGGAGAAAATAAAGAACTAAACAGTGTAAAGCCTCTGATCTCAGCTGTAAGGCACAAATACCAGCACTAATGATGTCTTCCATAAACATATCCATTCTACAACAAGCACTAGAGACAGTCAATGTATGAACAAAATACTATAATGTATACTTTCGTCTCCCAATATTACAGTTATTGTTTGTGGTGAATTAATGTTGCATCTATGAGAGTTTCTCCGTTCTGTGACAATTTTCGTGCTGAAGTTTCGAAAGTTAAATCGTAATATTATAATTGAATTCCAACATTTACAATGGCTTTGCTAATTGCACATTAAGATAGATTAAGGTATTTGCATTGTTGCGTCACAGTAGCAAAAGTACGGCCGACGAGGCAAGAAAATGCCCCCCTTCTCTGAACCACAAGCTGAGTTAGTGGTCTGTTTGTGGGCAGTTGCAAATATACCTACCCGAGAAAGGGGTTTAACCATTGTGCTGGAGGGGGGGGGGGTTGCAGGTTCACTTTTATGGAATGGATTTGGATATAAAAAGCTATAGTGCCTTTTAGCTCTTTAACTGTTATAATGACTTGTTCTTATATTAGGTCACATCAGAGGGCCATACTTGTCTCCTAAACCCAAGATCGCGGATTCAAACCCGGCCAGGATAGATGGATTTTTTGGGGGTGTAAAAATCCTCAGTATGGCTTCCTTCGGAAGGGAAACAAAGTCGTGGGTCCCGTGTCGTAATTTACGGCATGTAAAGGAACCTCAAGCCTGAAAGAAGAGGCCTCTGAGCAAAATTTGTCGGCCGTTTCACGCTGTGAATTGAATGGAACGCTCATGACCTGAGTTGTTAAAGAGCCTTTGCAAATAAACCAAATCAACAGCATTGGGAGATTGGACATTTTGGATCTCATATCGAGATCCAAGCTACCCGGAAGTATTCCTTATATGCAAGGTTAGGGGTTGATAAAAATCAGTATTTAGATGATTTGTACTTTTAATTAGCTTGGGGGTGCCCACCCTACTTAATGGCATGTTGTCGTAACCTTCTCTGCAACAAATGTCCATGCATATGGTTGGACAACTACAATGCATTTTAATTCCTAGATGCAGCAAATTCAGTGAGAACATCTCAAAACTTGTTAATTTAAATAAATATTTAACACAAACTTAAACGTGTCAATTTAGATATTGAGTGGTAAGTTTAAAACCAATGTTCATTACATTTAAAGTTTTATCCCTTCATCTCAAGTCTCCCGTGCTCGATATTTCCAAATGATCTGTCTATTTGTTATGAATATATTTTAAATAGAATGCAATTGTTATAAAATGTTTCTGACCAATCCGCGTATTCTGTTTTATACATGATTTTGAAATAATTTATTGCCAAAAACAACTACTACATTAATTACTCAGCAGTTTTTAAAGTATTGTTCTATTCAAATTTAAATAACAATAATAACAGGTTACCATACAACAACATTAACCTAAGGATATAATAACCAGAGCCCATAGGTTAGGGCATTTATTTTTTAAAATATACAGGCAAAAGGACACTTAAAATACTGAAAATAGGCAGTAATGCAATTAAAATAAGTATTTATTAAAAGTGAAAACAAACAGTAACAATGCATATTATTAATGAAAATTTGTATTTAAGATACTGTATAATTTCTTTATTACATAATTAAAGTACTTAAGCTTACCTTTCTTGATTACAAGCAACAATAAAATATTTTTATCAAGATATCAACTGTCATAGTCGGCCACTCTTCAGAGAGAACATTTTTCATTATGGAAAAAGAACATTCTACTTCCACTGAAGTGATTGGAGCATATTTAAAACAAATTATTTCGGAAGGGCCCATACCAGTCACAATAGAACATTCACCTTTTCTGATATCGTGGAAATGTTGATAAAGACAAACTAAAGTAGTTTTAAATAGTCCTGGCGAATGAGTAAAATATGAGCAGTGGTTTCTGGTCGAGTTCATTTTTCGTTTATGCGTTTATAGGGGAATCAGGTTAGTATCTCTCTTGCATCCGTACTGAACACATTGTAGGGACGGTTTATTACACAGCTGTACAGCTCTCATCTTTCTCGCTTGCAATTGTTTGTTACATTTATGCAGCAGAGAAGTTAACCCACTATAAATGAATTGTCTCCCGCAGATCGATACAAGGTCATTTAGCAGAACTATTCAAAACTACAGTACTTCCTTCATCCTCTCTATTGTCTGGTATTCGTATGCCCAAGGTAACCGTGCGTTCCTTTCATTAATGAGAGTTGGGCTATTTCAAGAGCTTAAGTGAATGGGTTGAGGAGAAAGTTTTTGACTGCTTAAAACAAATAAATATTTAACATGGTATTTTAGTGAAGTGAACATGTCATTTAACTTTTATAACTTTTTTCACTTAAATATATCGATATTATTTATGAGATTTGAAAATATGCAAATAATCGCCGAAAAATCCTTAACGATCCAAAAGAGGCAAAAAGAGTTTTTAAACTTTAAAATAGGCAACAGAAGCCAAAATAGGCAAAAAAAAAAAAAAAAAGAAGAGCAAAATAAAAACCGACTACGGTACGAAAACATGTTAATTTCTATCTGATTCTTAAAAAAATCCACTCAGATAGAAAAGGCATTTTGCCTAACTTCCGGGCTATGCTAATAACCATTGAATCCTCTCTAAAATAGGGAATGCATTGAAATTTAAAAGTAGGCATGGCTGGGAGTGACGGGCTGAAATCTCATATGTAATTAATGTTGGTTTTAAGCATCTAAAATCATATTTATTTTTTAAATTAGATATATTTTAAATATTTACTTATGTATATACTTATAATGTCAAATTTCGAAATTATTAATTATGAAAGTTACATTTGTACGTCAATGTACCACTGTTAGAATAAATTGGTGAGGGAAAATTTTGCTAGATTTCAGGGAAATCCATATGTTATCCATAAATGTTGGCAACACTAGTTCAACAAACTAATAGAGATACCAAATAAATTTTTTAAAATTTCCAGCTTACCAATATGTACCTCTCTGTCTGTCTCTCTCTGTCTGTCTCTCTCTCTCTAAAGAGGAAACACTTTTCTTACAAACCTACTTTTGATTACAGACAGCCCGATATGCACATTAACTTCCCGTCTCAGAGATTGGATGCTGCAACGTTATAATCCCGAGCAACAGTGTTTCTTTTGTAGCGTCCGACAAAATGCGGAGTTAGCGTCACGCTTAAAACTGCTCGTTTCTAACGCGGTCACGTTTCTCGCGTTGGGAGAACGTGGGCGCGAAAAATAGACTCCGTTACAAGTCCCTCCAGCACTGTAATGGCGCGCGACATGAAATAATGGAAAGAATATAAAACGCTCATTAAAACACTGCAAGATTCCTGCTCTAGAAGATGGATAACCAGGTTTTTCCTTTTGTCTACGAACCTTTATGTTGAACGAGGATGGAGAGTCTTTTATTTTACCTTGAAAACCTGATAAATGCATGTTTTTCATTATCAAAGGCCACAAGCGCTATTACAATGTCAGATTTCTTCCCTCTCATTACCTTCCTGTATTGTAATTGAATTAATAGCAGCTTTTCTCAATATTCCTTTGAAACGTTTCATTTGCAATTTAGTTACGCTTAGCATTTATAGATGTCAGAAGGATAGGTTTTCCATCGCTTTAAGTGCCATCTAGTGTAAAGTATTATTTGAATGTGAAATAACTGGTAATTTTGACCAGGGACCATAAATGCCAATATTCTTACTACTTGTATTATCATCTAATTTGCATGTACTATATTTTACTGCAAATTCAAATTTCTAAATATTTATTTAGTTCGGAGTGAAAGGTTTTAGTTTTGCATTTTCACGTAGTAGATATATATATAATATATATAATTACACGTAAACCTAAAATCCTGTTACTACAAAAAAGATTGTTTTCAAGTAATCTGTAAAGTCCTCAAGTGATAGTAATGGCGGAGGTTAATATATATATATATATATATATATCCAGAATTGTATGATAATAAATATGGCACAAAATTCACAGATCCATTGCTCAAGTATTATCTGATATTTTATAACTGTGTTAATGTTCGTTAGTTCTGTACAAAATGCGAAACATACGAGGTGGTATCCAGAATATTCGGGATTGGTGCTGCCATCTGGTCAAAAACTTACTTTGAGACTAATGACCGCCGTCACCCTCGAATTAGTTCCTTTCCACAAGTATACACCGGTCCCAGCGATTCTGCCAATTTCCAAGTGCATCTTGGAAGTCATGTTCTTTAGCACAAACAGCGTTTCTTCTTGAACCCTCTCAATTGTGTCGAACTGATGTCCTTTCAACTTGATTTTCAGTTTGGGGAATAGAGTGAAGTCGCAGGGTTCCAAATCAGGCGAGTACGGTGGGTGGGGGAAAACCATCATGGTTTTTTTTTTTTTCGTCAAAAAGCTCCTGGTGAACAAGGAACTGTGACAGGGCGCATTGTCTGATGCAACTGTCAGTTTCCTTGTCGCCAAAGTTTGGGCTGTCGTTTCCGCACATTTTCACGGATTCGTCGCAAAACGTCACAGTAGTACGTGAAATTCACTGTTTGATTTGGTGGGATGCATTCCTTGTGCACAATTCCCTTGCTATCAAAGAAAACGAGGTGCATGATCATGACTTTGATATTCACTTGTCTCGCTTTTTTTTTTTTTTTTTTTTTTTTTTGGTCTTGGCGAGTTCCGGCTCCTCCACTGGGAGGATTGTTGTTTTGTCTCAGGGTCATAAGCGTACATACAGATCTCGTCGCCGGTGATGATCCTGGACAAGAAGGTTGGGTCATCGAATACGGCCTGACGAAGCTCCGTGCAAACTTCAACACGCTGGGCCTTCTGATCAGCAGTCAGAATCCATGGCACAAATTTTGCGGCGACACGATACATGCCAAATTCATCAGTTAAAATTCGTTGGCATATCCAATTCCCACTTCACGAGCAAGGTCTTCAATGGTTTGACGTCGATCCTCACGAACGAGGTGTTGAACTTTGGCAACAATGTCAGGCGTTGTGCAGCTGACGAAGCTACCGGTGTGAGAATCGTCTTCAATAGCTGTACGGCCGTCCATGAACCGAGCATTCCACTCAAACACACGTGTATGGCTCATGCTTTGTCCCCCAAATACTTGTTGAATCATTGCGAAAGTCTCCGTAGCATTTTTCCCGATATTTTCACAGAATTTGATACACGCTCTCTGTTCTAATCTTGAATCCATCGTAAAATCGCCACACACTACACACAGAGTATCATGAAAAGTTCTATAGAATCTCAGCACATCCACCCAGCTGCATGGAACTTTAAATACTCACTCATCAGATATGCTAGTGTTGCCACTTAGTAGTACAAAACTCTACTGCAACTACTGTCAATATGGCAGTACCAATCCCGAATATTGTGGATACCACCTCGTATTTACTATAGAACTAAAACATGTTATATTACCACAGGAGCCAGGATTTAAGGCAAAGCGCCATTTTTTTATTGGTGACCATCAGATAAGATTTACCACTATGGAAGGATCAATTATTGAGTTTTGTGTAATTATTTCCTTATTTTATCAGTTTATCTGTTACGGTAGGCAGATACAATAATAAATTGCTTGTTCAAACGCAGCTGTTGTAAACAATACTTTAAAGCAAATGCTGTATATAATGTGACAGGTTCTTGTAACAAAAATACGGGATACCATTGTAATTTGTCAAAGGTATAGTATTTTTATTATTATCATTATCATTACTGGAATATTATCATTATATATATTACCATACTTGCTGTTCTGACTGGTGCTGTAACCTTGTGTGGCTATAAATGCGATTCTAATAAAATGATAGAAAGGAGTGAACGTTAGAAAAGGAATACTAATTATTATATACTCATTAACATAATTGAATAACATGAGGAAGCGTGTCATATGTCATGCAGGCTCTACTTGTTCATGCAATGCACTTTCTCCCTATTTTTAGTATAATTTCAGTATAAATCAGTCCACTGCATTGTTACTAGAGAGCCTTTTTTATTCTTTTCATGCTTTGCAAACAAATGCAGAATTCAATGATTTTTGAGAAAGTTTCCCATGAAAAAATTGCTGATTTTTAAATTATTTTTTCAAATATTTCTACTCAATTTATGTCAAGTAGTGTGTTCGCTCCTTCCCATTTTTGACCTTATCTTCAGTGACGTAATTCTTAACGCAGCTTACTTTATCAAGCGAACTTCCGTTGTTTATGTTTAAGTCACATTTCTTACCTGTACTGGTTTCAGACCGTAATATCACGTGCGCTATACACTAAGATCGTGTTACTTACATTATGTGAAATGCATACTAAATAAATCACATGCTTAATAATGGTGGTCCCGTAATCACTAAATTTATTGTGTACGTCACATACAACTTTATTACCGGAAGTCCCTTGCTGGGATGAGAGCGGAAGTTTGCATTGGAATAACTCTAAATCTTAAGAGATAAATAAACTCGAGTATGGCGTTTTGGTTTGATGATTTAGTCTAGTGCTGTTGTTCTTTGAAGCAAGGTAGTGATGTGTTATTTTTAGTCGGTGTGGTGACTTTATTTCTTTGTTTAACATGGGTAAAAGTAACAGACGGCAGTGTCGTAATCATCAGATAATTTTTGCTTTATTTGTGGAAAGTTCACACCAGAAACCCCAAAGGAAAAATCTATAAAATCACAAAACAACTTACTTTCACTGCTTTTGTTGTAAAATTGGTTATCAAGATAAAAAGTGGGCCCCATAAACGTTATTCCATCACTCTACTTGTACAACTAATTTGAGAAAGTGTTACATGGGAAATTGAAAGCTTTACCGAACATATGAATTGGCAAGAACAACAAAATCACACAATGTATGGTAAAAGTATCAGATTTGAATAAATTTATTTATCCTAACGTGTTACCGGCAATTAGACCAGTACCTTATAGCGAATTTTTACCAATACCAGTTCCCACAAAGTCATTTGAAGAAACTGGTAGTAATAACAATGATGATTCAAATAAGCTTATGAACCCTCCACCACTAGAAGTGTGGTACAGCTGTTCATTTAACCAGGTTTAGATGATTTAGTGCGGGATTTAAATCTGGGGAAATACAAGCGAGAGGCTGCAAGGACAGAACATGCCTGCTAAAACTAATGGAATGCAGTCTATAGGAAACGGCATCATTTAATTACTAGTTTGACATAAGCAGAATTAAAGAAGTATGTTTTCTTTCGTCTTTTAAAAGGAAGCTTTTAAAAGTAAACTAACAAGTATGGCGTGCTTTCGAGACAGGGTTGAAGGGTTTCTTGGCAATAAAAAGGAACAGTCTGTAGTGGACACATTACTACGATGTCATAAAGAAATGACCTGTAGGATGTAGGAACTGTAGGCCCTTTTCCTCAATTCACATTTAGACTTTTTTCCTGAAAACTTGGGTGCTGTAAATGATGAACAGAGAGAGCGTTTTCAGCAGGACATATCCATAATGGAAAAACGTTATCAAGCACTTGGGATCCTGTAATGTAGCCGAATTATTGATGGTTTCTGAAAAAGGTCAGTAATTCTAACTACATGGGAAAGCATTTTAAGGACCTATGAATATAAGTGTTTTGTTATTTCTATTGTTAATGATTTAATTGTCTTATATAAATGCATTTTATTGATATTTAGACTAACCTTTGACTGTCCTAAAATAGAAAAATTCAAATGACTTTTAAATTGCCAATTAAAAATTGCAGAATTTGATTTTTCTTGAATATCTTTAAAGTAAACCCTATAGTAAAATTCTAAAGTAATTTTATGAAACAGCATACATAAGAAGCAGCTATTTAAACTCTCGAGGCATGACAAAAGCTTTCTGTTCCATGGCGTTATTGAAATTGAAATTACCGAGCTGTTTTAATAATAATAACAAGGCTGTGAAAGACTAAAGACTGTTTTAAACCTTTAATTCTTTAACGTTATTAGAAGAGCTAGAAAGTAAATGAGAAAACAAAATACTCCCATGTCAGGGAGTAAAGGAGAATTTATTAATTGGTAAAATAATATTTTGTAATGCATGCAACGAACAGATGCGTTGAAACTTAAAAACAATTAATTTTCCATGAAATAAATCACTAATTTTGAACGTTTAAGTGACACACGTGATTCTAACATGAATATAGTACTGTCTTATTCTTTTTTCTTTCCAGTTAAAACGGTGCATGTCAGTGTGATTATTATTGAAAAATGCAGAGGAACACAAATGTTGTAAATCACCATTGACATTGTAAGTTTAAGATAATATTTTTTGTGCTTAGGGAGGAATTTGTGCAGTTATTATTTAGATGTTTTTCAAACATATAATTCTCATCCCTAGTTGTAATATATATTCATTCTATTTACGTTAACTTCCTATCCGAGGAAAAGCTGTGCAATTCGAAATATTGTTTTATAGTATATTTTAATGGTATTTTAATCTTTTTATTGCTAAAATGCTCTAGATTTTATATATATAAATGCATGAACTCATGATTAATGCAAAGTCAACTATAACACATTTATGTTCAACAGCTCTAAAAACTCGTGAGTGACGCATGCTGAAGAAACTGAGAACACAAGCAAAAAGTTGAAAATAATTGTCATTCCTAGTCCTGTTGTAAATAATTGTAAACTTTCACCTTCTGTGGATATTATCTTCAATGCTGAAGCGACCTTGCACTAAGGTTACTCCGGGGTTTTCTTAGAATAGGAAACAATGCAGCCAGAAGGAACGCAGGAAGAGATTCTGTCTTTCTATTTCTCACTTATTTCAACTTAGTATGTACGTACTAAATCTTATTTATGACGTTTATAGAGAACATTGAAAAGAATTTCTTTCGAGGGCCAGAAAAAGAACACCGGTGGCCATCTGTTGGACCACATTGGTTTACAATGTTTCAATACCTTATATTTATAAAGATGGTTTCACCTTCACCTAAATTCTGTGAACATAATGGCTAATTTTTTACATGAAATAAAAGTTGTGTGAATTGATGTTTTCGGCTACTAAATATTTTATTTTACTTTTACGGTGATTTGATTATTTCACATACAACAATAACCCCGCCTCCTTGTTTGTCAATGGGTTCCTGCCTTGCCCCTGATTATACCTCAGTGGAGCCAAATATAGTCGCATATACTGCTCCTTTCTTCCAGGGCAATAACCATCAAAGAACAAACAAATTATGGTTTGAGAACGGCCCCTTGTTCTTACCAACCTTATGGCTATAACTTCTCTTTACACTTGTTTTTATCGTTGTCTCCCACTTAACGACATAACGTGTGCCATACACTTCCTCTACTGCACTTCATTCCCTCTCCCCCATCCATTCCATTTTGTCGGAAAGGTGCAGTTATGGTTTAGGGCACCTCTCCAGAAGGGCGGTCACACGCGAGTCAAATGTTTTCTGTATGACAGTGAATCAAAAGTAAACAAGCTTAATATTCTGGGTATTCAGCATTGTTTGTCAACAAATGCTATTAATATTAACAAAAAAAAAGTAATTCTATAGTGTTCTTCATCGTATTGTTTCATTGACATATCACTATATACAGAGGGTGCCAAAAATGTATACACACTTTAAGCAAAGAAAAACGGTGTTAACATGATAAAACTGAATTCAGCATTAATCGCCTTAGACTTTTACAATTACAACAGTTGCTCAAAATGCTCACCATCGGCGTCGATACACTTCTGAGTACGTTGAACTATTGATTAAGCAACGTTTGCGAAAGTGTCCTCAGTGATTGCAGCACATGCCGTTTCAATGTCTTCTCGAAGTGCTGCCAGTGTAGCTGGTTTTTCTATGGCATACAACATTCTTAAGAGTTCCCAATAGGTAGAAGTCCAACGGCGGTTCTATTCTGTACACACGTCTCCATTGCCTTTGAACTTCAACAATATTCTCGGTTTTCCAATACCACTTCAAAATTTCTTTCCACTGTTCAAATGATAATTTTGGCTCCATTTTGTTGTAACAACGTTAGTATAGCGTAATATGATTCACAACTGTTTACAGAACATCGTACGATAATCTTGGGTTCATTTGTTCATTTTTGATTTACCTGTCACGTAGCAACGCTATCATAATGTATGTGAGTCACATCTGTTTACAGAACATCATACTACACATTACTGTTGTTTTTCGACTCAACTTTAAAATGTATTAAACAGATATCTACTGTGAAAGTGTGTATGCATTTATGACACCCTCGGGGTGTGTGTGCGTGCGTGCGTGCGTGCGTGTGTGTGAGAAGATGGTTCGGAAGTTCCAGGAAGGCAACGGAACACTCAAGGTTGAGCCATGGACAAGGAATAACGAGACTCTTAGGGACTAATGAGGAGAACACCAGCCAAACTTGTGAGGATGTGACACAGCAGTTCAACGTCAGTGCACAAATCACATGGTTCCGTCTCCACTATAGGAAAAAGACAAACGGAATTGCACACAGTTAATACTTTGTTTTCAATTGTTGTCAGGTCAGTAGAACGATCACTACCTTCGTAGGCTGCTGACATGCGACGAGTGGATCTTCTATGACACTCCAAGATGTCAACGCTGGTTGACAACAGAAACCACCACGGCATACTTTAAAGAAGAGCATGCTTTTTTTGGTGGATTGGGCTTATATTATGCATTATGAACAGCTGCCAGACGACAAATTAATCAACACCTTTGGTTGCTCTAAACCAGTGGAAACGCATTCACGAGAAGCTGAAAACCAAGGAGCCTGCACTCGTGAATCATATAATAAAACAAAACCACGTGCAGCTAAGGTGACTCGCAAAACCATTGACAATCTTTAATTGCTACCACCATATTCTCCAGGCGCTGTATAATCAAAGAATTGTCATTTCTCTTCTTTGGATAATAAACTTTGAGGTAGCAATTCCGAACCTTTACTACTAGAAATCGCACTAGATGGAATTTTGCTTCCCGCTCTAAGGATTTCTATAACAATGGAGTTCATAGTATTCCTGAAACCGACAAACAATTTTAAGTCACCTGAAGTATTGTCTCAGAAATTGTCTTGTCGCAAACACATAATACCCTAGAATGTCACCAGGAATTTTGTTAAAAGTACAGTTTTCTTGAAACCATTCTTACATAATTAGAAGGGGAAATTCTAGTGGTTTATGATTTGCCCTGGAAGCGTCTAAAAGTGTATAAATAGGATTGTTCTCTGTAAAAGAATAAAATTCCTGCTATTATTTGCTTTTCTCTCGTTCCTTCTTTTCATTTCAATCTTGTATATGTCTAATGTTGCTTAAGTATGAGAGATGCAACATATTCTGTAGCAACAGAACACAAAACAGGCTATTTAGTCGTTTAAAAACAAAAAAGTGCATTAGAAGTTCTGTTGCCACAGGGAAAAAACTCCAAAGAGTATACCCAATGACGTCGAAGATAAAACAGGACCATCAAAATGAGTTTGTGATATCACCTTTTCTGAAACTGATATGATTTTTTTAGATAATTTATAAATGTTGAAAAGGTAAATGTTCATTTATTTTAACATATTAAGATAAGTAAGTTGTGTTGTGAACTTATATTTTGCCTCTTTATAATTCATATGGTTATGTGTTATTTCCTATTATTTATAGTAAATATAAAATCATAATTGTTTTCTAAAAATATTTTATGATTTCTTGACTTTATCTGAAATGTATAAAATATGATAGCTAAATAATGTTCTGAACTATTTTATTCGGATATTATGGAATGTTCCTTGCGTTTCGGTAATAAGAATTATGCGTTTGGCACAGCTATGTTAAGCGTATCATTTAAGTATGCCAATTGATGCACACCTTTGGACCACACAGATTCCATTTGTCCGTCTAGCGCGGAATTCCAGCAGTCAAAAAGGCCTTCTTACCTTCTATAAATAACATCAGAAGCAAATGGATGGGTACACCCACAACGTCAGTCAGCTTCAGCCTGCCGTTTGATTCTCAGTTATAGCCTGTAAAAGAAATACGTTCGACCTTACTGATCATCGTTTTTATTCCAAATTAATATTATGTATTGTATGTTCAACTAAAATTAACTTTCATGCTTTGAAAAAAGAAAACATCTACAATAATTGCATTTTAAAAATATTGTGAATTTTGAAGGACATTTTGGCCTATTTTTAGACCATCTTGCTTTAGACCATTTTTAGACCAATTGCAAGAGAGAAAATTTGCCCTAAATGGAATAACTTGCACAGCGAGCTAAATAAAAGCTTTTTCATCCACCAGTTCACCCGTTAATTGTAAATGCGGCTGCGATATAAAAATAACTAACAGTAATATGTTAATTGTGTGTTTTGTGTGCTCAGGTACCACGCTATGATTCTGATTTATTAGAATTTGTGGACAACTCTCTGGTGATCAGCACCCTGTAGTATAGAAAATTAATTTTATTTTTATGGTACATGTCATGCATGTTTGGGCAGAAAAGTTTGGAAGCGCCCTACCTTTTGGACAATTCCGGATGCCGACCACGTATAGCCACAATGGACCTCGATAAACTTAAGCTGTCCCTGAGAACAAATAGCCCAGCAGCCCTTCTAAACGTCACTTTTCCTTCTCTAAATGCGTACCATGAATGAGAAAAACGTACAGCAAAAATGAACTGATATTAAAAATCCACCCATCCATTTCAGTCCCCTCCCGTCTTTCTTTCTTCGTCTCCTTTCTCTGATGGTCTTCATTTATCTGTTTTACTTCTTAGACTTTATGTTTTTGTTATGTTTTAGATGATTACTCGGCAAA
Organism: Metallyticus violacea; assembly: GCA_030762175.1. Classification (NCBI taxonomy): domain Eukaryota; kingdom Metazoa; phylum Arthropoda; class Insecta; order Mantodea; family Metallyticidae; genus Metallyticus; species Metallyticus violacea. The sequence continues at coordinate 92,893,651 of CM060839.1, forward strand.
AGACAACATTTGAACAAAGGAATGCACACATATTAAGTTCATAAACATTTTTATTTGCTCTTGACCTCATGTGCTATGGCAGCAGGTTGTTTCAAAATCCTAATGCAGGAAGCGTTTTTGAAAAACCGAAAACTGAATTATTAAGAAAGGGAAAACTGAGCAGGGTGGCTCAGGAGGTAACGATTGAGAAGTTTGCTATTGGGCAGGCAACCCTGACCTTGGATTTATCGTGGTTTCCCCTGGTCACTTAGGATATTTACAGTCCAGGAATTTTCCGCATTCCCACGTCATATTTCATTCCGTTGGTTATATTCTTCTTCTAATTTGCTACAACCGGAGACCGGGCCATGGCCTGCCACGGCGACCTCTGCTTTCTTCTACCTCCGTCTTACGACTTCATTGATAAAGGGTAGTATTGCAGGGGGCATGTAATCAGCATGCCGGCACCCTACCAATACCACCACCCCGGCCAGGACCGATGGATTTTTTCGGGGCGTAAAAATCCTAAGTATGGCTTCCTTCGGAAGGGAAGTAAAGCCGCGGGTCCCGTGTCGTACATTTACGGAACTATAAAGAACCTCAAGAATGAAAGAGAGGCCTCTGAGTAAAATTTGTCGGCCGTTTCACGCCCTGAGTTGAATGGAACGCTGATGACCTGAACTGTCAAAGAGCGTCCATAAATAAATCATTCAAAAAAAAAAAAAAAACACCACCACCGCCGCCGCCGCCACCACCATCACCACCACCAGATTGTTGATGGGTTCTAATATGCATATAGAACATGACAGAAGAAATTAAAATAAAACACTGAAAAATAAAGTACAACTAATAAATTTACTAACATATGAAATTATAAATAAGAACTATAACAACCGCATGAGAAATAAATAGTTAAAATGCATTGCAAGAAAATAAAATTACATGTGCATGGACAAGTATATTAATATATCGTATAACATCAAATACATAAAATGTAGTGTAAACAAATGTTAACGTTATATTAAACGTCCCGATACAATGTCATTAAAGCATTACCCAGGGAACAGCTAAAACCCCTAAACTTAAACAAAATTCTCACCGTAAATAAATTTAACATTTTAAAATTGCATTGCAAATCATTGCCTAACTCATCAAAGATCTGACACATAAAGGTTATCTTAAAACACCCAATACATCACTGCAATTATATAGTAAAAATTAATCAATATATTAGCCAGCCTCGAAACTACTAAGACATTTTAAAGGTAAAGTTGCAATTAGACGACCTACGGGAAAGGAAAGAGGAACTTTTTCCGCTCCCACGCAGCGCGCACACAGCTACGAGATAAAAAATATATTGTACAAGTGATCAGAACTAACTGCCTAGCTTCCCGCTCTGAAACATTCTTCTAGCAAGGTTCAGTGTTTACAAATAGAACAGCACGGCATAAAAGAAATGCTTACGACAGAGAAGATGCGAGGCTACCACCATACTATTTATTCCACACTGGCACCTTGTGCATTCTGACCTGACATTTTTAAACATTGTGTGTATAGTATTAGAGCATAAGAGCCAATTGAAATCATATAACAGTACTTTAAAACGGTTATTTTGAAGATCATGCTACACGAGGATGCACTTAAACACACACAGAAAACGTTTAAGAACTGGGGTCAAAACGGTGTCATAGACTTCATCCGCAGAACGGATATGTTCTGATAGTATGTGTTTGCAACATCTTTATTTGTTTACTTCTCCTGCCCATACGTTACACAACGTCTCGTCTTCCAGGTAAGACTTTTTGACTATATCTCATATTGAAACAACCTCCTGCTTATAGCAGTGCTTATATTTCCTCGTATAACTAGGAAATGTTGGTCAAAGTCATCTGGGTTAATGAAAGAACTGTGTTTAACGGTCTTCGTGAAACCACTGTAATACCCTGGGTGAATATACCTGCCGAGGGTGTCAAAAATGTATGCACACTTTCACAGTAGATATATTTTTTTTTAAGTTGGACCGAAAAACAACTGTAATATGTAGTATGATGTTCTGTAAACATATGTGACTTACATACATTATGATAGGGTTGCTACGTGACAAGTAAATCAACAATGAACAAATGAAGCAAAGATTATCGTATCATTTTCTGTAAACAAATGAGACTCACATTACGTTATGCTAGCGTTGCTACAACAAAATGGAGCCAAGATTATAGTTTGAATAGCGGAAAGCAATTTTGAAGTATCCAAGGCGCTGGATAGGACGAAGTGACTAAATGAAAGATTTAGTCTGTAAAGTATTCCCATATCATAAAGTTCAGCCTCATTTTAAGGCCCATTCCGTCAAAAACATTTGATATAGTAATACTATAAAATATGGTACAGAGATTTAAAATTTACCGCTTATAACCCATGAAGTTGTACAGGACGTGGACAAACGTGTACAAATAGAAATCGAAAAACAGACAAATCAAGAATAGGGCTTGATGCTTCGTTGTGGTGCTACAGGTATCAACTCCAAGGCTACAAATAATCTTGGTGGATGTTCAAGAGGAGTGAACACACAATAACATGCTTTTTATAATTTATTCTGTCAAGTACATACCATAATGTTAATTAATTGAACTTCGTTCAATCTCAATATGCCCTACCATGAGTGGCAGTGTGTGACTTGTGGTTAGATTGAGACTGGCCTGCTTATGACTTTGTTTCCGCCAGTGAGATTGGTTTATACTTAGCCCGCATGAGCACATGTCACATCGCAATGTAGACACGACGTTGATTCCTATCATGCCCGTGGCTTTATATTGAAACACTTGAAACCATTCATTCTCATGCTCAAAATAATTAAGTTTCAAGCCCCCTTTCTGTCCGTAAATTCTTTGTGTAATGTTTCTGCATCCTCTACAAAGTTCGATACCGCAATACAATATAAAAGTTGTGCCAATTGTTAGATACAAGCGATGAAATGACATAGAAACAGCTGTTTAATTTACCACTTTGTTCACTAATTTAGATTGTCGTTTTAAAAATGTGGTGGACATTCATTTTATTATACTATCTTTTTAAATTACACATTCTTATTCATTTGTCATCCAGACAATGTATTGCATATACAAAGGTTTTTCGTTTTATAATTAAAAGACATTTAATGTTTGTGTAGTCAAGTGCGACAAAAAGCTGTACCACTGTGTTAATTAATTTGATCTTTCTCGAAAGCGCAGTTAATTTGTCTGTTCGCAAACTTTTATCCGGGGAGAAAGAACTGTATATTCTGAAGGAAGGAGAAATCTTTATATATAAAAATTAAAGAAATTTAGGTAAAAATGTAACAAAATATAGAGCTGAAAACAAACATTTTAATGAAATTGTAAATCCTACAGAACTGAACTTAATAGGCTAATAATGTTCACATTAAGTGCGACTAGAAAATAATTACTTTTTATAATGCACTAATTTTAATTATACTGCATATTGCTATCGTTGTCGCTGGAATAAAACACGTGTCTTAAGACAATAATAAAAATGCAATTTGAAATAGTTCTAGTACCATAAATATTGTTTTTCTTTCATTAGTAGATAAACTGTAAAAATTATCAAAATGGAAATATTACCACTTTGTAGAGCTTGTATGAAAATATCACTGTTAGTTTCTAAGCAGTAACAAAGTGCATAAAATACCTAGGGAATGCCACTTTCTTAACTTTATTTGTCATAATTTGGTGATCAAAAGAAACGTAGAAGTTTTGGGGTCCAAAGTTATGATTCACGTTTGAATTTCAGAAAAAGTTATTCTCTCACTTTCGAGGGATACCATTCATAATATTTTTTGGTCAAATGGAAAATAAAGTGCGTGGCAACTATTTCTATTATAAAGTTCCATGTTTAATAAAATAAATACTATTCCTGGAGAATAATAAACTACAATACGTTTATTTGAGTTACGGGTCGGCACAGTGCGGCTATGTGCTGAGAGAAGCGCCATTTAGAAGAAACAGACAAAATTGTTTACTCCGTATGTGCTTGGTTTCTAAGCTCGAAGGAATGCCCTTAAGTGTATAGACATTTTTAATAAAGTATAAATACAGTCTCAATGCATATCTTTGTGACTTGTGATATACAGTGTTTCCTTAAATTGTTTCTAAGTCGTCCTTCCAGATTCTTGCAGTATTCATTCACTCAGAGAATTGCTTCAGTTAGTGGCGTTTGAGAACTTTCTAAAAGAAATAATCATTTTGGTCGAACTAATTATTAATATTAATTTTCTTTTTACTTTTTAGTACTTAGCATGTCGACTGCCAGGAATTACTGAATAAATAAATAACTGCATAGATAAGGTTTTTCAGGTGAATTAAAAATAACATTGGCAATTTTAGCTGAACTGAATATACAACCCGAATATTATATGAAGTTTTTCTAATTCAGAAAACAATTAATGGGTGGTTTTTATTGCTAATAAGCACCCAAGAGGTAGTTTATAGTTGAAAGCTGTGAAAATTCCAAAAATATTAAATAGTCAACTGCATAACTGAAATGATTTACTTTGTTAAAAATAAATAAATGAATTGGAAAGTGCAGTGTCATTAATATTAGGGGTGTTTTACAATTTTTCGTCCTGACTCAGAAATCTCGTGAAGATGGTCAAATTATTGCGATAGTTGTTAAGTATCATCCTTTAAATGGTGCGCTGTAAAATTTCAGACGCGTAAGTGTAGTCACTTGTTCGTGACGATCTTGTAAACAAACTGGTGTTAACATTTTCTTAAAAATGAACAAAACTGAAATACGAGCTGTGGTAAAGTACCTAATTTTGAAGGGTTTAAACCCAACAGACATACAAAAGGGGGTATATTCTAAATTAAAACATTCTTTCCTTTCGGTTTCCACGGTTAAAAAGTGGGCTGCTGAATTTAAGAGTGGTCGTACATCCATTCAAGATGGGCGCTCAGGGCATCACAAAACTGCTATGACCGAGAAACCGTAATAAAAATTCACAATGCCGTACTCAATGATCACTTATTGAAGGTACGCAAGTTAGCTGACATTGCAAAGAGCTAGACAGCTGTATCCAGAACATTTTACACGAAGTTTTGGGTGTGTGAAAGCTTTCCATTCGACGAGTGCAGTGCTTGTTAACAACAGATTAAGGTACATTCAAATGAACATTTCGAAAGTGTGTGTACTTATTTAAATGCATTTCACGTACATGAAACATAGATTCATTATAATCGCCAAAGATGAAGGAGCAGTCCAAACAGTGGGTGGCAACAGGTGAAAGTGCACCAAAGAAAGCAAAAACGATTTCATCTGTAGGAAAGTCATGGATAGGATTTTCAGGGACTCTTATGGTGTGGTGCTCGTAGACTACCTCCAGGAGGGCAGAACCATCACCGGAGAATATTACGCGTCACTACTGAACCAACTTCTGGCTAAAAGTCCACACTTTGCAGAAAAGAAAGTTCTCTTTCATTACGATAATGCAGCTTCACACACGTCTTGTATTGTCGCTGCAAAGCTTCATGACTTTCCTTCCAAATGCTTCTACATTTGCCATATTTGTCGGATTTGGCTCCTAGTGATTACTTTTTGTTCTCAAATTTGAAGAAATAGCTGGGAGCCTGAGATGCATATCAAATGATGAGGTTAAAGCATATTTTTCACATTTGAACAAATCTTATTTTACTGAGAGTATTAAAAAGTTTGAAATTCTTGGACTAAATATATTGATTTACAAGGTGACTATTAAAAATAGAAATTTCTCTTAAATGTTGAAATGGTCAGGTCACAAGACCTTTTAGAGCGCAAGTCGAGCGAGGAAGTCTTTAAGATTATCAATTTCAGAAGTTTATAATTGATATTAATACTTCTCCTTTATAAGCGGCAAGAGAAACTCCCCATATTAAACTCAAATGTAACAAAACATTGCTAATTAGGTACTAGATTTATATTGCAGAAATTAATTATTTAAAAACAAACGGTACATTGAAAATAACTTCTTTTTTCACACAGCAAGAGTTCATCTGGTGCCCTTGTCGTTGCTTTCAACATGCCGAAATATGTTCAAAGTCATCATAAAAATAAACTTGTTACTTACATTAAAGTGCCATCTTCAGGTAATTATCTTCTATACAGAGGTATCGGATTTCATAGACTATAATTTTCAGGGCACTAAGAAGTTGATAAAGTTTCCATTACTATACATGAGCATAATAGTAGAGCGGAAAACTACAGAATAAAGGTTGATGTAAAACGAGAAAGGTAGAATTAAAATGTTACATTTTATCACCGCTAAACGAAGTAACTTCTTGAATGTTTATAACGTCTTTATTACTGGAGTTTTTCTGGGGCAGTCAACATTCTTTTGCTAAATGCCATAAAAGTAATTCTCGAGTATCCCTTAAATATTGGGGGCGGGGGATGAGGAGAGTATAAGAGCCGTTTGTCAAGCCTATAATTTGATTCAAATGATCAATTGCACATTCAGAACAGGCCTCAGCCCAGGATAGCTATAGAAGGCACGTCATTTTTCTTACAGTGAGGTTTAACAATTCTTCAGCTCTTGTACAGGTACATGTCCAACTATTGGAGTACTTGCAAAAACGCGTCTTGCATTCCAACAAGTTTTATCTAACATTGCTAAATTGCAAATACATACAACATATTTATGCTTTGTTTGAAACATTTGCAAAGTTTAAAATGAGCCTAATACTTTCCAAAGTGAGCCAGACATATGGGTATTTAAAATACCTTAGCTGAAAAGCATCTTTTAAGCTAAAAATCCCCTACTTGTCATAAGTCAACACCGTCAAAGCAAATTATACAAATGGTTTTGGGAAAAGAAAGGTAAATGTAAAATTAATGTGAGGTAGTTTAGTAAGGGTATTGCACTTTTATAGGATACATGATTACTTATTTTATTCATTAAGTACATAAAATAATAGATATGTTAATGTTTCAGACACCTGCTGTTGTAGACCAATCATACTCGTTCCTCCTGAGAAAAAATGGGGGCGGGTTAACGAAAGTGCGTTGAAATTTGAATGCCAGCAGTGTATGTGATGCTTTCGTAGGCTTTTCTCTGTCTTCAGCAATATCAAATTGCGGAGAGAATACTTAACTTAAGCCTGGAAAACTTCCTTCTCTCTAACATCCCTTTGACAATTAATAATTCCCTTAATGTTTTACTGTCACAAACTAGTAATAGAATGTGCATTACCTCTCTAATGATAAAACTGTCATAATGCGTCGCCCTACACTTCTGTAAGCTTCCACTTTATGGTCCATAATATGTTTTGGAAATATGTTCATCCACTTTAATATATACTGATACTATTTATATTTTATTCCTTTAATTATTTCATTTCGGTTTAAAAATATTTTCAATTGATTATGAAGAAATATTTTGCAACGGGTCAGAGAAATCTCATTTCTGTAGACTAAATCTGACTTTTCTTTCTTAATCGAAAGCCTGTTCTCTGCCCTGTATGTAAACAGGCTATTTTCATCAGTTTTTAATTTCTATATTATGATCACTATGCCTCTTACTAGCCTCTTTCTGAGTACCTGTTTACTTTTTCAACATATGCTGGCACTTGTCCATCCTCAGCTTGCGTTATATTACATATATGTGGACAACACCTGCATCGATGAACAGAAGTGCTAGAATAATAGGAGCACAGAGACTTTTTTGTTGATTTGATTTATTTACGGACGCTCTGTAACATCTGAAGTCATCAGCGTCCCATTCAATTCACGACGTGAAGCGACCGACAACTTTTGCTCAGAGGCCTCTCTTTCAAGCTTGAGGTTCTTTATCCTGCCGTACATGTACGACACGGGACCCACGGCTTTACTTCCCTTTCGAAGGAAGCCATACTTACGTCCGAAAAAATCCATCAGTCCTGGCCGGGTTCGAACTCGCGATCTTGAGTTTAGGAGGCAAGTATAGTAACCACTACACCACCAGGACCGACGGAAATAGGAAGGGCCAAGGAATTAAGACATGGAAAACGAATAATGTAGTCAGAAGGAACAATAATAAGTAATTAGCAGAAAATACAACTATTGAATAGAATAGAAGGGAACGGGACAGAAGAAAAAGAAGAAGAAAGCAGTGGCCTAACAAACAAGACTGTGGAGAAGAGAAGAGAAGAGAGAGAGAGAAAGAGAGAGGGGGGGAAGAAGAAACGACAAAACATGATTAAATGGAAACAAAATTTGATGATGAAATATTATAGAAAGATGAAACGAGAGAGAGGAGTGTCTTTAGGGTTTGAAAGTTATCAAACCTAAACGTGAAAAAGAGGAAGAGGAATTTTGAATGAAAAGAAAGAAAATAGTGTGAAAGAAACATAAGACGAAGAAGAACACGAAGAAGAGGACAGAAAACAAATAAGTACAGAATGACAGAGAAAAAACCAAGGAAGACAAAGAATAAAGGAAAAGGAGCAGGGAAAATGGGAAATGAACATATAGAAGTAAAGATAAACTAATGGGAAAGGAAAGCTGAAAAGGAAGAGGTATATACGAAGAAAATGCAAGGACTTTATCATGAGAACAAATAATAAAACTAGTAATGTGTTTTACAATGGAGTGTGCCTATGACTTAATTGTTTCCAATTGCATTCCCATAATAATGCAAGAAGCAAGCGATATATGTCTAAAAGGTTCAACTCTCACCACACACGTGCTGAAGTGGTTGCCTACCTCACAAAGAGGAAAGGGGAGAAGCCGTTGAGCTCACGTGGTGCGGTATTCTGTACAGGAAAGGCAATTTCAATTCCAGTTCATAATCTCTGAACACTTTCATCCCCTGCGAGAACGAGGTAGGAAAAAAGCCCAGACAGTTCTGGTGATTTCCGAATTTTCAGCTGCCGAGATAAACCTTATGACTAGTCCTCATTTTTTTTGTCTCTCATTAATTAGTTAAATACTGTTAAAATTGGGAGCGTGGTACAACACGTTCCCTTTATCTGTTTTTATTACACTTGTTATCTGAAAACCTATAATATTTCTTTACAAAGCATGTCCATTAGGCGATTACATCTAAACAAAACTTTTTACAACAATCCATACATATCGTGGAGTGGCGGACTATAGCATTTGTAATTAACTGTGAGGAACGAACGGAATTAAAGATTTCCTGAAAGAAACTGTAAGTTTATTTATGACAGAGTGAAATAAAGAACAAGTAAAGAGAAAGTAAGGGAGAAATTCATCCTTTTGGATTGCTGGTAATAACTTTTATTTTTAATTTTGTTTAGCGGCAGCATTGATACATTAGAATAGACCAAGTAATTTAGTGCAATTCACAGACATTGCTATAGGTTATCACGTAAAACAGGAAAATAGAGCGATCACATTACACCAAAACATACACATCTAAATCGTGATTAAATGAAACGTTGTTGAAAAAGGAACAACGAATTTACAATGATTGTCCAGTGCTCTCAAATCGACGTTCATCCGTTAGAGCGCGGTCCGCGTGGCGGCTGAGTCAGTTATACAGAACTCTTCAATTCAGACACATAGATCTGTCATGAAAATTGTTGTTACAATATCCACCGATCTTCGTCATAAAATATGTCAGATATTATGGCCATATCTCACGTCTATTTAAGAAAGTTTGCATTCACATGCATAAATTTTTTGTTGTTGTAATTTCTCTTCTTAGATAATCTTTTAGTTCTTCCAATGCGTGTGCGTTACTCAGATACACTTTATTTCTCCAGTGTCATGATCATTGGCCATACCTACTTTATTTTCAAAATTTTCCTTAGTTATAGCTAACGATAGATCGGCTATACTTGTTGACGTTTACATTCAATATCCGGTAATTCTTAGAAGACTGGTGTGGTTATGCTATCTATGGAACTTTGCGTATTCAGAGTATTTTCATAAAATATAGACTGTACAATTCTGTTAGCATTCACTGCGCACCATGCAATTTCCAGCGGGTTTTTCTGCACTCCTGTACTATTTTTCTTTATACGAACATTTAAATGGATTTGTTCATTAAAAATTAAATGTGGGTTTTATATGGTATACGTTTTAAAAGTTTAGTGGCATCCCGAGCAGAGGTTGGAGAAATTCCTGTTTCTTGTGCAAGACTTCGCAGATATTTCTTTGGAATTCATATTAACCTTTCTCCAATTTCGCAAGTATTTCCTCGGAAGCTTAAGATAGTTAACTTCCGGTTTCTTAAATACGAATTTATTCACAAGATTAAGAACAGTACCTACATCTATAAGTTGGCGAAACACTATGGAAATATTTCTTATAATTTTTCTGCATGATTTTGTTTTTACACACGAAACATACATAGGATTTTTGCGTTTCAAAGTGCACTGACTTTTTGGCATTATAATAGCACTAACACAAACAAGGCTAAAAACAATTCGAATCACGTCCTATCAAGTAAACTGACGAGTGCTGATAATTTTTTGGTAATTTAATTAAGGTTAATGAATGTTTGCTGTCGAGATCTATTAACAACAAGCATGAGTTTGAAAGCTCAATGAAATTATCTAAGAAAAATTATAAACAAGAGGGAAAGGGGTTGGTAAGATAGTTGCAATGCGAGAACAATGAATATAGTATAATCAGTGACACAGTGAGATAAGCATATGGAAGCAGATGCGACACAAAATGAATTGATATAGTTTCTGTTACAAGAGATACTACGATGATATCTGTAATAGAATAATTAAAAACAAATGAATTTGAGAATAGGCTTCCTCGATTCCTAGTCGAATCGAAACAGAAATTATAGGAATAAACGTAGGAGTTATTAGTTTTTGAGCATCATCTTTTAAACTATCGATTAAGTTCCACCCTGATTGGTGAATAAGGTACCATTGAGCCCGTACATTGGCTGAAATGCGCTCCTGTGGAATTACCTTAAGAATACTCTACTGCCCGCGGATGAACCTCTTTTTGAAAGCATTTTAGTACTGAGGTTGACTTTCCTTCTTATTTGAAAACAAGTACTAACTGGATTTGTATTATTATATTATTTTCATTCATTAGTGGATATTAGCAATGATGAGGAAAAATATACACAGTGATGCAAAAGTTCGGCGTAATTGGATAGCTCCATTATTAGTATAAAATATAACAAGTTGAAATGTCAAATTACTCATGAAAGGCCGGTTACATTACCCAGCGTACATTGTTGGCACCAATGGCACTGGTAATGTGCGAGTTCGCCTAACGGCGTCGATAGGACATGCGGTTTCAATGTAAATGTTTAACTTTGTTTCCTGTGCACTTTTAAGCATATTATATTCAAACATATTTAACTTCCTTTCATGCACTAATGAACACGCTGTATATTATACTGCAGACGAAAACAATACAGACGAGACATGTGGAATAAAAATCTACCTTGTACAAACCGCTTGACAACGGAACGCTGCATTCTAAATGACGAAAAACATAAATGTGACAATCATATCTTTGTTGTTAGTTAATTGAAATTCTGACTTTATTTCCCTTTGTAATTTGTATCTTAATGTGCTACAGCAGACCGTGTAGAATTTTTTTTCATAATAACTTTATTCTTATCCAGCCTCGCTCTCTGCCCAACAAAGCATTCGATCCGTTTACCGCATTTCCTTTGGAAATATGCAGCGTTCTCAGGAATCGTAATACGTGAAGATTTGATGTCTGGGGTGCGGAATACGTGACTTATTGACAATGGGCATCACGATCAGCTTGGGCTGGCATAGGGGCGACCCTGGCCAGCATCAGCAGGATTTCTGTTGACATTGC